>OX377201.1:67866754-67968566 GCA_947396885.1 Heligmosomoides polygyrus polygyrus | reverse complement strand
ATGGCAGCTGGGGCTAAGGCGGTTTAGGCAGCTGAGGAGTTTTGAGCATATCATCGAAAAGTACCTTAAGCGTTCTGCTCGCCCATGCATTTGTAGGCCGTTCCGTCCGGCTCGCTGGATCTTCCCGTAGTGGTCCACCGAAATTGGAAAAAATGCGCGACACAAGGCTAACCTGCATTTTCGCAGCGCAGTAACTTAGTCCAATCATAAGCTACATTGCTCTGTTTTAGCGCACTATTAGGACATTTTACTGCCTACAAAACCCACAAGTTGCAACCGGAAAGGTTCATACATGACAGAGTTATCGCGATCAGAACACGGCCGCGCGTGCAATGCAATACAACAACGGTCCATGTTCTCCTCGCTCTTACTCGACCAGATTACAATTTTCCCTACTCCCAATAACACTATTCAATTCAGCATGAAAAGCTGGACCGAATGGTATCTAGCATGGCCCAATTGTAAGATATCGGTTTTCTATGACGTCATCGTCCGCGCAGTCTCGGCCTGGGCGCCCACGTCCTCGATGGGAAAACGTCGAGAAATCCATTTTTTTTTGAAATTGGATGAGAGTGACACCGTTCGATAGAGCTCTTCGAGCTGAAGATAACGGTACTCTTGCAAGAGTCGAAAGCTCAAATCTTGGTGAGTAAGAGCGCAAGAAACTCTAACCGCTATCTTACGCCGCTCTAAACTGGCAGATGAGGCCAAGGTAGTTCAGGCAGCTGAGGAGCTGTGAGCATGTCATCGTAAAGTGCCTTCAGTGTTCTGCTAGCATACGCGTTTGCGTGCCGTTAGCACGCCGCGTCTTCCTGCAGGGGTCGACTGAAATCGGAAAAAATCGTGTCACACACGGCTAACCTGCATTTTCTCGTCGCTATAACTTCGCTTGTTTGGAAGCCATAACGCTGCACTTTTGCGGACTATTAAAAGCTTTCCACTGCCTACAAAATCCATGAGGCGCAGCCGGAACGATTCGATCTCGACAGAGTTATTGCGCTCCGAACAACTCGCGCGTGCAATTTGCGAGTGGCCGCGCCTAGTCGATTGATAGGTTCGATTCTATATCGATTGTTTACAGCGCATTCCAACGGCAGGCTGAACAGTTTAGGAGCAATTTATGAGTAGGGCGGATGGGAATTTCCGATAAAACTCCCGAAACGGTCACTCTACAGGCTCTCGCGCCCACTCGATTGATAGGCTCCATTCTATATGCATTGTTCACGGCGCACTCCAAAGGCAAGCTGGACAGGCTAGAAGCATTTCCTAAGCAGAACGGCTGGAAATTTCTATAAAACTTCTCAAACGGTCACTCTACAGGCTCTCGCGCCCACTCGACCTCACTCTACGAGTGATCGCGCCCACTCGACCTCACTCTACGAGTGATCGCGCCCACTCGATTGATAGGTTCGATTCTACATGCATTGTTCACGGCGCACTCCAAAGACAAGCTGAACAATCTTAAGACAATTTCTGAGTAGGGCGGCTGGAAATTTCGACAAACTCTCCAAACTGTCACTCTACAGGCTCTCGCGCCCACTCGATTGATTATGTCCGGCCTACATACATTGTTCAACTTTATAGATTTATATGTCAAAAGATAGAGCTTGGCCTGCTGAGCTCAAAGATATGTTTCCTTTCACAAGTGCTTGATTTTAAAGAAAGTTATATAAAAAAGCCGCTTTGGAACGCTCCAAAGCGGCTTTTTCGGGAATTGACCAAAAGACATGCGCGGTACTGTACTAGCCAGCACCGCACAGTAAGTCTTAGTCGCCCGGTCGTACTAACAGAGAGCTGCGAAACCACTCCATAGGTGGATCAAACGTGAGCTTAGCCTTCTGTGAGTGGGTTTTGAGAGGTGATTTTTCTAAGGAAACGAAACCGCTAGAGTGGGGATAGCGTTTGGTGGGGTAAATCGCTTATCTAATACTTGCACCACGTTCAGGCCTCTGAAGAAGACGGGAGCGTCGAAACATTAGGCCTGGCAAATAAAGATCCGCCGTGACAACCTCGAGCGGCACAAATAGAAATATTGACAACTATTCTCTACAATTCGAGGTTTTATGACGAGAGAAGCTGGAGGCTTACCCACGTAGACATTTTGTGTCGTAGATTTATAATATTTTGACTCTCAATCAGTAGTAGTAACTAAATCGGACGTGCCTTCATTTTCTGCTCACTGTCCGATAACAAACGTTGCGCTTGCAGAGCATCTCGAAGGACTTCTTCATCGACTTCAGGTGAGGTGTGATGCTTTCCAGATTGAGTTCCTCTGTTGACGTAAGCTTTGCTGTAGACTTCGCGAGGATCCTCACTGTGGAGTGAACATGGTGGACATCGCGTGTGCGGGAGAGATCTCATACAGAGGCGAGGGTGGGACACCGTTTGGGCCTCCTCCGATCGCATGGCTTCGCTCGCAATCTGACACTCACATGCTGATGCTGCAGGTCTCCGACTACCTTCCCAACTCGCTCTTCTACCACGCGCACAAGTTCGTACATTTTCAGATATCAGAAATGATGAGTGATCGAAGAAGGGGCCAGCAGGATTCTAACAATTAGTGTCTGGATCGGGGTTTATGTCTATCGGTTTGCCTGTGAAATCGGAAGTGTTACCCACTACTCTTTTATACGCAGAGTTTGCACGAGTTGCAGAAGCTCTGACAACCACAGTAAATCCGTTCTTAGTCGGGCGTTTATTACTTTAAGGACTTTTCCTCTTGCTTTAGATTATCAACGTAGTGGAACTGTATCACACTTACTTGACCAGATACGTTGAAATCCTCACACCCTATCATACTCTATAATAATGCGCTAAGCGATGAGTCATACCATCGATCGGCGCCGCCGCAGAAATTAGCCATAAAATCCATAAAATAGGGAGAAAATGGGGGGGGAATGGGGAAGAAAGTGGGAAAATTACGATATGAAATTAGCGAAAAATACCCAGACGTCTTCTCCCTGCCTGGGAACTTCGGCTTTGGGGCAATCGATGTCGCTGAACACGATTATGAAGTTTGTGTTTGAAGTATCGATCGCCATCAATCGATATTGATCAAATTACGGTTCGGGAAATAGCGGAAAATACCCAGACGTCTTCCACTTGCCTGGAAACTTTAGCCCTGGGGGAGGTCGAGGTAACTGAACACGAATCTGAAGTTCGTTTCTGAAGTATCAATCACCATCAATCGATACTGATCAGATTACTGGGCGCGAAAATGACGGAAAATACCCAGACGTCTTCTACGTGCCAGGGGATTCAGAAGACGTAGGTCGCATGGCGTGCCTGGGACTCAAAAGGCGTGCCAAAAACTTCGTTCAACGTGTTTGGGGATTCAAGTAGGCATGTCGAAGACGTCGTCCAATTTGCCTGGGGAATCAGGTGTGCCGAAGATGTCGTGCGCTAAGGGTGGATCATTGAGGGGGAACAGTACCAGTAGTGGGGGGCCGTTCACTAGGGGAGGACCAGTAGTGAGTAACTAACAGATCGCCTTATCATACTATATACTGCACATACTGCGAGCTTTTTGTTCTCCTAGGTAGGGGAAAAGCTGTACAAATAGAGCATCTAGCTTGATGTGATTGTCCTTAGCTTAGTGATACTGGAATACCGCGCGAAGCGCGCACGTGTGAGACACGCCGATAGTCGTGACGAAGCAGTTGTAGATACATAAATCATTGCCTTACCTGGGTGCACAACGTCGCCACAAGTCCACTTCTCCAATTCCTTTAGGATGCAGGTGCTCGAACTCCATCGGCCGCTGATATCAGCTTAACCAGTTTCATGCTGATATCAGCGACCGGCTCATCCCGGTGTCACGGATGAGTGCTGATAGGTATGTTCTTGCGAGGAAGATATCGTGGATATTTCGTTGGAAGAAACAGAGCTGGTGGTGTAAGGCGTAGCATCGCTGCCCGGAAAGCAGGAGGGTTCGAATCCCGCCTGGCGCAAGAGTTTTCGTCACATCTAGGCATCCATCTAACAACTTCTACGTTCTATTCCAGCCACTCTCGGCTCAAGCAAAAAGTTAAAAATTATTGCCTTTCTATATGATTGTAACGAATTAAATGGCACTGGCTCGCGCCATTTTTTGGCGCGTCTTTACGCGTTTGATCAAGAACAAACCGTAACATGTGGCATATCGTTTAGAAGCGCAAACTTTGCTCTACCGGAGAGTACCAAATTTTCTATGTAAAAGTGGGAAAACTTTAGAGTTTTATTGACTTTTTTGCAGATGGACAAAAGGGTAATCCGAGGCATTTACTTGTATGAATTCAAGCTGGGCACTACAGCTAAGGATGTTCCACAATTCGGACGGAGTATCGTTGGTATCAGAAGTTCCGGAATGGAGATGAGAGCTTGGAAGAACATGAAGGTCGTGGGAGGCATAGTGATGTTGATGAGGACAAGCTGAGAGATGTGGTAGAGGAGGGTCCACACAAAGGTACCAGGGAGATAGCGAAGGTTCTTGGCGTCAGTCACAAGGCATCTGAAGGAAATTGGAAAGACCAAAAAGCTGGAAAGATGGGTGCCTCACGAGCTGTCTGAGGAGCAAAGAAACCGACGATATGAGATCTCGTCCGCACTGCTTCTACGGAACGAAACGGACCCATTCCTTGATCGCATCGTAGCCTGTGACGAGAAATGGATAACGTACGACGATCGGCACAGTGGGTGGACAGCGATGAGAGCCCCAAGGTTTTTGCGAAAAAAATTGAATTGCACCAAAAGAAAGTAATGGTGACAGTATGGTGGTGTTCGCTGGGAATTATTCACCACAGCTTCCTCCCCACCGGTGAATCCATCACGGCATTGAAATTGAAGAAATGATGAAAAAGTTGAAGGATATCCGGCCGGCCTTGGTAAACCGACGGCGAGTTCTCCTTCTGCACGACAATGCTCGCCCCCATGTAGCACGAATGACGTTGCAGAAATTGAATCAGCTGAGCATTGAAACTCTACCACATCCTCCGTTTTCTCCCGACGTCTCCCCAACAGACTACCATTTCTTCAAGCATCTTGGCAACTTCTTGGTAGGGAAAATATTCAAATACCAACAGGATGCCGAAAGTGCCTTCGAAGATTTCGTCAATTCCAGAACTTCTGATTTTTATGCTACTGGGATAAAAAAGCTTGTTTCACGTTGGAAAATATGTGTAGAATCAGAAGGTTTTTATTTCTTTTAATAAACTTGCCTACAAGCCGAGATATTAACTATTTAAATTTACAGTGGTTCAGTGCCATTTATTTCGTTACAACCTAATTTTTATATTCAAGGGGTGGCAATTTGAGGTGATTATTCTAATTTCCAGAGGGAGTGTTACTATAAGTCATTCAATTACTGCACATACAGCATGATTTCAATATGTTTTTACTTATGAATTAAGCAGAGTCGTGGTCACTTAATATGGGCCTGACTCAGGCGACGGAAGCCAGCTCGGGTAGAACGCGCCGTTCACGCGCATTCAAAACATGCAAATCCAGAATCCAGCTGGGGTCCGACGATTGATCTCCTTTCGAAGCAGCGGAAATTTCGCTTATTCTTTCGCAGCCATTCGATGCTACGCACACCCTCTATGACCCACTGGAGTAGGCATTCCTACATAAGTTTTCGGAACATTTTACTGCGGTCGTTAAGATATGTAGGTCTCCCTATTTCGCTGATTCAACCGTTCGAAATTCCATTTCTTCAAAATAGCCACACACTTCTGTGAATTAGCCTAAAACCTTTTCCATGCCTAAAGCGAACATCCTACCTCGCCCTTCACGATCAAACGAAAAGTGGCGGTGACCCATGATGTCACATGGGAGCGAATGATCGAACAACGGAAGACACTGATGTATAATAACATCAGCGTTCCGAGCGCTATTGTTCACATATGGCGCGGAGAAAGTCGGCGCACTACAGACCAAAAAGGTCTCAATCTCCAGTTCTTAGTGCTTTCTTATATCTCCATGAAATTTTTGTTGTACATGCATACCCTCAAATTATGCTCAAAAAGTGCATCATATCATCCTCCTTTCTACACCGGTAATGCTTTGTCAAATTCTGATCCATATCATTTTGGCTGCTTAGCAGGGTATGACAATTCTTTGATTAAGATAACGTGTTTTAAAAAGTCGTTATAGAACCGAACAGGGGAGTCCCATCGTTTCACGACGTGGTGTATAACATTTGCAAAGCGAAGTGGTCGATAGTGGTCGAAGTGGATTAACGGCACAATCAGAATGAAACCCAGAAGTAGACCAGAGAATACTGCACTTCATCTATGACCAAGCCACGCCACTGGAAGTGACTAGCTAATGCTTTTGTCCTCGTGGGCATTTCAGGTCTAAGATGCGTCATTTGGTGGCTCTTCTACACGACAGGTGTGCTGGGTGGTTACTTTAGACCGTGAGAAGGGTTTGAAGCGGAACTCTTCCCCATTATATGCAATCTTCACGCTAAACTGGACTCTTTCCAAGCCAAATTCGACACTTTTCAAATCAAATTGTTCGTTTTCCATATAAAATTGCACAATTTTCTAAACAGCCGTGACGCTTCTGAATTCAATCTGAACATCTTTCAAATCATAATCAGCGTCTTGCAAACCAAACTAGAGACTCTCGGAAAGTGGGCGGGTACATGTCGCGTGGAGTGCAGATGGAGCGGGTGCCGGCTGTCGCGCGCACCCGATACCAGGTTCTTTGCTCAGATGTCGAAGCCTTCCACCCCTCTGAGTTGGTACCAGACTTGCCTGGAGGGATAAACTACTCTCATCATCATGCATCGGCTGGCCACCACCAGCCATTGTATAAGCCGAATACCCACTCAGATCATCTCCACGACATACCGCAGGAATAGAAAACGTGGCGCTATCCAAAAAGGATTGAGTAGCGCAGTTCTTTATCTTTTATCGCTTTCATTGAAATTTTTAAGTTCACCTGCCCCAACAAGTGAACACACTGTTTGAAATTTTTATAAAAAATTTATTTCTTAAGGAACCATAATTATTAAAGGTTTATTTTAAAGTTTACGAAGCTTACGAAAACTGCCAGCCGCTAGTGCTAAACGAAGGGATTGCGTCATGCATTCGACCGGGCGGTTTCATTTTGATTATTAGCAAAAATTCTCTTTGCCTGGAGTTTCAAATTGTTAGCGGTTTAACCCGCGGGTAAGAGGGGCATAAGCTGTAGAGATACCCACGATGAAGCATTTTTCTCTACTCTTTTTCGCGCCCTTACACCCCGCATACCCCTCACTGGTTCAATTGTTGATGAATACGGCCCCTGGTTCGTTGATGAAGTTGTCAAGAAGCCTTCCACTGTGTGTTTTTGCATGACAATGCTATTGTATACAATGTATTGCCTGAAGTGAGACAAAGAAAACTGCGCAATTTCCGGCTTTTTTAACCGAAGCCATTTTGATGAAAAGGAAAGCGCACAGTGAAAAGCCTTTACTCTTCTGCGCCTTTTCGCTTTTTCGCCATTTTTACGCGCGCTATAGCAAATGTAGAGCTCCCTTCAAAAGGCGATACCTTTTGTTACCCAAGGCAAGGTATTAGAAGGGACAGCTTTTATGGTTGTATCCGACATGTGTGCGCGAAAGTTGCACTGGGATGTTAAAATCTAAGAAAGTTTTCCCGGGATACGAACGGCAGTTCACGCATCGCCAACAATATAAGGCTTTGCTTGGGGGCCCGAAAACTGAAGGCCTTGAAGGACCGTTCCAGAAAAGCTGTTCATTAAAATCCATGTGGTTTATGATCACTGTAATGAGGGACGTCCGGAGCTTTCAGGCAAGGGTTCGATCAAGCAAGTGGGTATAAGCCGATATAGAAACACTGAAACTAGGTATATGAATAGTGAAAATATGATCTTGGGTTGTTCTGAACATCATAAAAAGCCAAATTCTAAGGAGGCTAGGCGCATTTCACTCTGTTATAAGTTCTAGGGATCAGTATTAGTTAAGGCTCTGTTTTCCTCCAGGCAACGACTCATTCGCCTGCACCTTACCCCCTCAACTCCTGGAGTGGCGCAGTTCCTGCGCACTTCATGCGAGAATTCGTTCTGCCTAGCAGATCTCATACCGCAACTGTCTGAGTCGTACCCCAACCACACGCTTGAGGTCTCCTTGGCAACTACTCGAGCACCAGCCGTGTTATTTTCTGAGAAGAAGGGAGGTGAGCGATTTCACCCGTTGAATAATTAACTTTATGAACAACTGTTTCTTCGCGTAAGTGAACGAATTCAGGCGTGATTTCTGTCAACCTTGGAGGAGTTGTAGTGGTCTTTGTGAACGATGGAACACGTCGTAAGCAGGCTGCCGTTCTGGACGTCGAAGTGGTTGCAGATGCGAAGCTGAATCTGCAGGTCTGTTCGGAAAATTTGGCTAAGCGTGGACCAGCAATAAAGGCATAGCCAGAGAAGGGTTCCCTCCAGTCCTTAGAAGCACACAGTCCGTGCGCACATGATTGTCAACCACTAGCTGGTGAAGCACTGATCGTGAGTTCACTACTTGCTCCGAATTCGTCGTTCAGGATCGGAACGTAAGCGGAACCGTGGAGTTGACCAAGTTTGAGCTAACGAGTCGCTCAGGTATTGTGAAGATCTCTCGTGGCGAGTTGTCTGACATCTCGATTCTCGTCTCTCAGATGATCCAAAACATGCTGAACGACTTACTTTCTGGAGGATTTCCTCTTCCAGTCCCACACGGTGAGCGAATAATCGTTGTCATACGTTTCGTCATATGTTGCTATTTTGTTGATCACAGTAAAAAGGTGAATGACGACAATTATCCAAACATTGCGATAGAGCACACAACGCTTCCTACTTCTGTGGGCATTGCGCAGACACACCTTTTCAGTTCTTTTTTGGCCTAATGATACCTGCGGTAGCCAGCCGACGGAAATGTCATGGTTTTCATCCTTACCATACAGGTCCGGTACCAATTTCTCAAGAACGGAGGGGTTGACGCCTTAGGTGTTCTGAGCGTGGCTTGTACGTTGGGCTAGTTCGTACCCTACTAACCTGTTAATATAAAAAAAATCAAATCTCAGTCTCTGTTCATCATCATCTTCTTCACTATCGCTTGCCTCACTTAATGGCGGGGTCCGTTTTCCTTGTATTTTGGCCCCACTTATCTCGATCTGATCGTGGTGCAGCCTAGCCACCATTAATACAGAAGGACAATGGAGAGAAAGAAACAAAAGGACCAACATCCGTTTCCAGTATCCATCCAGCGATGATTTGGTCGCCTTTGCTTCCTTCTGGACAAGTCAAGGTTAAGGCCAGTCTCTCGTACTGAGTCACCTACAGCTCGAAGGCCATCAAGACGAGATTCGCGTATCTTCTCAAATATCGTGGTGACAGCGAGACTCTGTCGAACGGAGTCGTTGCGTAGTCGATCCCAACGCGTAACTCCGGCCGTCCACCTTAGCATACTTGTTGCGCTTTTGCGCCTTCCAATTTCTTTAGTCACGGGCCAGCACTCAGCTCCGTAAAGCTTGGTTTAATTACCCAAGTTTGGGGTAATAATGTCAGTCGATCTTACCTGGCAAATTATTCGCAAGAACGACTGCTTCATTCGTCGACAGAAGGGCATCCAGAAGCACTTCTCTGTTGAGCTGTTCAATAATCGTGGCATTAACAGCAAAAGTTTCAACGGTCTCATAAGCAAAAAAGAGCCATGGATATTGCACCGCCAAAGGATGGGAAGGGAATTGTTGTTTTATTGAAGGTTCCACGTAAGAGCGGAATGCCAGCCAAGAGTGTTCGATCTATAACGCTGCGCAACACTGACAAGATGTTGAGGTCTGTTAAGACTATTGCGAACAGTCAAGGAATGACCCCTCTCTACAAACTCGCTCAGAGACGTGCAGCAGTCATTGTTCGCTCGCAGCAGCCCAAATCGAAGAAGCATTCAAAGACGATTGAAGCTTAGACCTTGTTCCTATTGTTTTGTTATTCGATGAACAATTTCTGTCCAAAAAAATAGCTAGACCTTCGACTTGATTGCTCTGATATTCTGTAGTCGCAGAAGACATTGCAAGATAGCGTCATTTGGACGAAGCTCTATTCATGCGTGAGTTCACTTCAGCGAGTGTACACCAACCAGAAGTGATTACTGATCCCATGTACTTGAAAACGGAAAGGCGTGACAGCTTAACGTCGTTTACATTGGTTGAATGCGACTCATCTTTGTTCAATTGTATCGCTGTCAGCGAGCATTACAACATCAGAAAAAGCAACGTCCAAGGAGCAGAATGCTGAGGATCACTCGATATACCATCCCTAGCGACGATGAAAAGCAGTGGAGAGGGTGTAGAGCCTTGATGTACTCCGACGGAGAACGGAAACTCCATCAACCTACCTGCTGGCGCTTGCATTCGACTCTGTATGAGAGCGCAGTACTCGTACCCACACTATCAGTTCTTTAGGAACTGCGTGCTGTCATGAGGCGTAACATACCACTTGCCGATCAAAAACCTTAAAATCCAGGAATGCAAGATGCACCGGATCCGTTTCTCGCTGTTTTTTCTACCAAAAGGCGAACAACGTGTATGGCATCAACAACGATACACTCAGCACGAAGTCACACGGTTTTGATAAAAGGCTGGACGGTATCACAAATGCGCCCATCGACAAGCTACTGGAAGATCAACATGGTATGAAGAAAGAAAGCGAACTGTATGCCATTTTGAGCAGTCTGATGACTGTCCTTCTTCTTCCCAATAGGAAACGTTGTGCTTCGATGCTAAATATGTGCACTGCCTTTTCCTCAATGAACTGGTTGAAGAACGTCGCTAGCCACTTCGTTGGGTACCAGGATTTCGACTTCCACAAGTCGGCCGCCAAGTCATCGAGGCCCGTTGCTTGCCTGGTTTCATCTTTTTCAGAGCCGTCTCTGCTTCCTTTCGATGATTTCCTGAAATATCCATATACGAGTCTAAGATGGAATAGCCTGATAGGCAAACTCCCCATGGGGATTTCCTCGAAATATATAGTTGCGCCATCGATTCAAGACCCTCTTACGGTCTATGAACAGGTGACCGTTCTAATAGTTGATGGCGATGTACTTGTAAACGACGATACGGCGAAGGACTTATACGCTCTAATAAAGCAGTGGTTCAGTGGATGTGATGGCGAGTACAAGAGATCAGACAAGAGTTTGCAGCAAGGCTAACTGATCTGTGCACAAGTGGAGCGAAGAACTGGCGTGGGTACGCTGTATGGCACCCTCGTGACCTCCCAGAGCTTGAGCATCATCGCAGGCGATGATAGAACTCAACATCCTTGACCTGATGATGATGATGTGTGATGTGGCATTTGGCGAGCCGGTAGAGCTTACCACCGCTCGAATCACGTTCCCGTTGACAACATCATAACGGGGCTCCTGCAACGATAACATCCTTCTTAGCGGCTCTCTTTGCTTCTTGATACGTCGGCCATCGTATCGCCGACGAACATGTGGCGTAGGCTTTTCTTTTTCGTAGAGCTTCTCCGTCAATATCGCTGGACCACAACCGTGTCTGCTTATCCACCTTACTCCATGGCGGTTTCGTAGTGCCGAGTTCGAAGCGCGCATTGCTCATAGTCGCATCGTTAGCACCTTGCCAAGTCTTGTCGACGGTCGTGACCGCCGGCAACCGAGTGTGAGAAGACGCAGCTGCTCCCTTCTCCGTCAGTCGCTATCATTTGCCTGCACCGCTTGACCTACTTGAGCAACGGTGGCGCGCTCCTCATACTGCAGGGCAGTGGTCGGTTTTGAGCGGCGACCGTTTCTTCGTTCTCTCTTTTCTCTTTCTGGTTTTTTCTTGCTTTTCGTTTTATTTCTCGATCTTCGGGGTCAGGATAAGCCCTAGCTCGTAATACACGTTGGGCTAACGCGCAGGCCAATGAAACTGGGAGGAGAGTTGATGCAGTACATCAATACATCCGAACTTCCGAGTCTGGTAGAGCATTGCTCTCTTATTTATGCGTCCATTAGAGCTAAGCAGGACAGCATGCATGGGATTCTCAATCACTTGTTGAGTCAAAAGTCATGCAAAATCAGTTCATCACAACAGATTACAGGAAAAGCATCAAAAGGTCGCCCACAACAGCGCAGCTTTTGTATCAGCCGGCGCCTCGTCAGTTTGAGTAATGATATCACATTTAGAGAGTTTGCCACAAATAGGGTCGAGTGGGGAGGGGTCATCATGTAGGACAACCATACACAACGTTGGTGCTTTAGGAAACTGCTTTTTTCGCAGCACTGGTGTGTTCTACCCTTACAGTAAACTGAGGTAGGCCATTCCTGATGGGACTTCACATACACATGTCTTCCTATCAAAGCGATTACCTTTTATCACCATTGTTGGTCATATTGATTGTTGATTGTGGGTCGTGAGTCTTGAGCATTGGCAAAATTCTGTGCTCCGCGGCTAATCATCGCGGCTGAAGCTGAGCGCAGAATCCCGACAATAGTTCTGAGTTCCGCTTCAGAGTGAGGACCTAGATTTTTATTGTTTCTTGTGTGGCATTTCTTGTCACGATTGGTGACTAGGCTTTTCCGACAGCAAGCCTGTCGACTGAGTGACGAGAACTGTCACCGGTTTTACAATTTTTGCAAGGCATGACGTGCCACAGCCGGAAAAGGAACTTATAATCGTTTGTGCGCGAGACTACACCAATAGCCATATCGGTAACTTGGCTCTTCACCATGGACTACCCCATAGTCCTGAGTAGCCTAAAAATACGCAACAGAGAAATAGTACACCCGGCTGTTTTGGCTGCTGCCCTGGAAACGGAAGCAGCCATGCCGGGAATTGAATGGAGGATGCTGGCGAATAGAACGAGGAAGGATCGCCTAGGTATATGCTAGGCCTACGTTATACTTCGGCGAGACGTCGCGGACGCTGTCGGTGAAGGTGGCGGGCGGATGCTGCGCAGCGTAGCAGCCACCCACCATTGCGCAATAGCCAGTGTAACACTGTCGCCGAAGTATAACATATACCTTAGGTGTCCTTTATTGCAGTGCACTCCTTCGGCTGGAGTATCCCACCGCATTAGCCGCAGGCGAACGATGCTTCATTACCTGAGAGTCGCTCGGAGGAGTACCTGCCGTGTTGCTTGTAGCGATATCTGGTGATGATGGTGATGTGCACGTTGTAAAATCAGCGCCTCATGCAGTGAATGCGGTGAGCACGAACTCCGAGTAGGAGCCTTCACTTGTCTTGTGGTTAGAGTGGAGCCCGTCACAAGGAGAACAGTGCCGCGCCTGAAGGTGAAGATCAAGAAAAGCAGAGTTCTTGGTTTCGGTTCGTTGACCTGCTTACACGCACTTCCCATCCGAAGTTACTCTACAATTCCCATGCGAAATTACTTTGCCACGCATTCTGTAGAGGTACTCGTCGAGAACCAGGGAAGCCACCCTGGGTACCATGGAAACGGAAGAGTAATTTCATCCTCTGCAACTGCTTAGTTGTTTAAATTGACATGGAAATAGGGAGTTATTGGGAACTTGAATTTTTGCACACCTTTACTAATCCACAAATCGAAGAGCATTTCTTTGCAAAGCCTTGTTTCATCACTTATTAGTAATTTAAAAACTACATGAAAACTCTTACATCTCTATTGAGAGAATGTGTAGTAACTCCGGTTCATTTACATACATTTCAGTTCTAAGACTTCAAAATGTTGCCGTGGAGGTCCTCACGAGAAGAGTCCTGATTAGGACAGACATTGCCGTAAGTTCTACTCTTATCCTGCTGATCGTTAGCCCATTATCATTGAAGGTCAGAAAAAGAATGAGAACTGATGAAGTAAACGAAGCGTGAACCCAATTGTCGGATACGCTGAAAATCGCAAAAAAATAAAGTTCATCCTGTGGGACTAAAAACGTTTTGGTCTAGATTATCCTACTACATGTATTTCAATTAGTACGTGTATTGCATAGTGTGTCAAATGGGATGTGATCAAAGGAGTCTACATGCACCATGTGGTACTACGGCGCAGTCGGCTGTGCGTTTGAGCTTAACCATAGACACTGGTCGCATGGCCAGCCGATCATTGAATTTCTGCACCAGTGAAGGGGTATGGGTGGGGTCCCAAAGCGAGTGCCCGAATTTGGAACACGTCACACTCAGGTACTGGTAAACGGATTTCGTCTCACAATTAACGCATAAACCCCTCATGAACTACAAGCAGTTGCTTCATTTCTGTTTTCTGAGTTAGCCAGGCATTTGGATATCACTAGTAATCAGTGGGACTCGTGGTGACGTTGGGGGAAAAGGCTCTGATGTACGTGCCGAATTTGTTCGCGCCGAATCGAGATTATGAATAGGTTCTAGTGCCATTCTTCCAAGATCAGCGAATTGGTACTAAACTTGCCCAGTGAGGTTGAAGGACTAATTTGTTCACTAGCAGGCGGCATCAATTGTATACGCTAAATGCGCCTTCGAATTACCTTTGCGATATCCCGTAGAAGAGAGATGCGTGGAACATCCTACACAGGGATTGATCGGCGCTACTCTTCGTACCCTATGTTTCATCCTTTCTAAATAACAATGGCTGGAGTTTCAGGTGGATGAGAAGAGGCTTTCCCGGATAGCAGCCAGGACGTTGTTCAACGGCCCCGAGTTCGGCGGTCCCAACGACGGGAACGCTATGCGCGAGTTCATACGACTGGCCTCCTCCCAGTGATGTTCGCTGCAGGCGACGTTCTGATGACGGGTGACGAACACCGTCGGTGCGACCCCACAGAGTGTGAGGCTCCTTAGACGGTCTTCCCTCCCAGTACCTGATAGCTTTCGCGTCCGAGTGTATGTTGATGTTCTCGTAAATTGCTCACGGGTTGTGTGAAATTGTCAAACAAGTGATACTGTTCATTCATCAAAATACAAGGTCGATCACATGCGTTCAGCTTCGTTGTTCTTCTTCCGTACTGTGCAGTCATTCCTCGGGAGCAGGTCCAACGGGTCTGTCCTCATAGTCAAGATCGGGACGGCCAGGATGGCAGTGCGGCACCTCCTAAGGTGCGAGATGTGTAGTGTATTGAGAGCTAATCGTAAGATGAACAATAAAATTTGAAGGATAGTAGAAAGTCCCAGCCTACCTTTTCCGGCGGAGGGACACTGTCTTCGTCAAACTTGGTGTAGTCCGGAGTGACTTCCTCCTCTTTAGGCTCATTTTGTTGGTCGATGTCGCTCATTCTGAAATCCGCTTCTGTAAAGCAGAAAGGACACGTAAGAGGAGATGCTAAAGCGCAGTGAGAAGAGAGAAAGGTAGATGGCGGCCAGCTCCGAAGGTCTCATATTATAGGTGCCCTGGACAAAGCGCCGACGGTCGTCATAGCAATGGGAAAACGCGCGAAGGAATGTCTTACAATCCAATTTCAGCGGCAGCCAACCTCCTTACCCCGACCCCTCCCACCCTCACCCATTGCGAACGAGGAAAGGATTTGCCTATTATTTCCTCATTAAACTTCAAACCAGGACAAGAGTGGAATGACAAGGCGCCACCTCTGGGAACACATTGGCTTCCTCTTTGAAAATTGGAGCAACGCTAGCTTAGCTTCCCTGTTCTTCAAGAGGCCGATGGCCTGATCCCGGCTCTACTTCAATACGTGCAATGTAAGGGCATGATGGACTGAGAGCACTCATAGAATTGCTTCCCGCCGCCTAGGTTGAAACGATTCGCTTGCTTGGTTTAAGCTGGGAAGGACTGCTACCAAATCAGCACCTTCGCAGTTATGTTGCACATATGCATATGAATGAAATGCCGAATGTCAAGTGCTGTTGACAAATTGTCTGCATTTTATTTATTGATCTATTTATACGCGTATGACAACGCGCGACAAAAGGAACACAAATTGCGAGAAAACGCAGCAGTAGTAAACACAAAAATGCAAGAAACGGCAAATTATCCACTCCTGAGATAACTACCAACGAGCCGCTTATAGCCTTGTTTCAACGACGATGGCAAAGCATTTTTTTTTTTGGAAAACATTCAGAATTCAGAGCCGGCCCTTTAAGTGAAAAAGGAAGCCCTAACCCGTTTGATCAATGGATAACGAATTTTAGCTGTACAACCCCTTGTGGTAGAAGGGAGGACAGTGTAGAGCTCACTAAGTGAAGGTGCAACTGCATTTGGGTAAAGCTCTTCTGATAGTAGGGTATTTAGGTGTCTTTTCCCACTGCTATTTGCGTCTAAAACGAGAAGTTGTCAACATGGAGGTGAAGCCAATGTTGTTTTTAGCTTACAAAGCCGAGCGTCGGCCATGCGGAAGCTCCCTTACTCAGACTTTGATTAAGTAGTGCGGGCTTCAGTCTTCATGACGACGGTTTATTCGAGAATATCGGAAACACGAAAGCCAGAAGGCCGGCCTTGGTATTTCAAGATCTTATCCTGTATTCCATAGGGGATGGGTGAGACCGCATACCTGTAGAAATGTTTGCAGTTAATTACAGTAGAAAGTTATAGGATTCAGATGTGTGAAGTTCATGAAAGTAGTCATACAATCTTATGGCTAGAAGAAAATATAAACGGTACATTTTTCACAAATTATTATTTACACTCGTCTCTTTATTTTGCACTGTCCAGCGTTCTACATAGTCTCTCGTGAATAAAATCAGAATCAGCACATTTACACCTTCAGAAGTAAGGAGAGGATAAAGAATTCAGACCTTCAGAAGTAAGGAAGGAAGAATTTCTCTCCTTGCTTCTGAAGGTGTAAATGTGCTGATTCTGATTTTAGGAAACGAGGAAACGAGGAAACGAGAGTGCCTACCCAACCAGTGCTCGGAGTGACACGACTTACGCAGGCGAGAGAAGGCCTCTGGAGTTCCGAGCTTCGTCGACGTTCGAAGATCAGAGACGCTGTCGCATGTGCCAAGTAGTCGAAAATTAGGTGTGCCGGCCACGTAATGCGTTTCGCAGACACCTGCTGCACGAAAGCCGTCACCAACTGGATTCCGCGGGATGTCAAGAGAACACCAGGGGCCAGATTCAGCAATCGTTTGCCGAACTTGGAAAGTCCTGAACGAGCGTTATGATGCTCTTCGTGTCCCTCGAGCGATGAGGATCCATTGTAGCACTCTGACACGTGACAGGGACAAATGGAGACGCTGTTGATGCCCGCTCGAGCAACTGAACGGAACAGGACGACAGGTGATACTGGTGATATCTAACCAGAGGCAGCTCTTAATAAATAGAATCAGGTGTAAATCTATGTGTAACATTATTTAAATTATTATTATACTATTCATTCACATTAATTATTTAAAAATAATATTCTTATAGTTCTTCAACAACATCAAACACAACGGCACAACAATCGTGGACAAAGGACATGCAAAACAACGACAGCTAACAACAACATTAAACATGTTTTGTTTCGCCTCTATCTTCATATATGAAACTGAGCAAGGCAGACTGAACAAGGAGAAGGAGTTCTTGGTGAAGACGATTTTCCTCTTTTTGGCATTTTGTTGACATTCGACAGAGTTCAGTAAGCGCGACACAGATTCTTATAAAACAAGACATTCTCTTCCGAACGACATATAACACAAAGCAAAAAAGTCCAACCCCAGAGCAGGAGCTGTCGGAAAAAATAACTCCTCTCCTTCGGACGTTCCAATTTGATGGCCTAAAAAAAAAAAATATATATATATATATATATGTAGGCGATGTCACGTGGTGCCACTGGGAACTGCTCCCTCTGGGCAAGGGCAAACATAACTCCAACGCCGCGCGAACCCTCCTGGCGTCGCGCGCGATGCGCGACGAATTTGGACGAGTTGTCGCGGTCCGATGCTTCCGACGGCTAGAAACGTTTTGTACAGGGACATGCGGCACGCCTCTTATTTCAACATTTCTTGGAGATGGTATATGAATTTGGTTTCAATAGGACGATCAGCGACAGTTTATACAGGAATCCTGGTCACGTGAATGGTTTCCAGCGTCAGTATTTGACAACTACAACTTCTTCGGTCAATCTTCACCCGTGATTATGGTTATACTACGGAAGAAGGTCACTATCACCCATTCTCGGATCAATTGTCCTACTGCAGACTGTTGCCTACCACATTCTGTGGGATCTTAAGTTCCTGCTAGAAATGTGGTCTGGGAGCTTAAACACTGAGAACATTTCTTGCTCCGCGGCTAACCATGCATCACCGAGCGCATGTCCGCGTTTCAGCGCCGCGGTGTCGCACGCGACTAGCGCGCGACGTCGCGTTGGAGTATGTCCTGGAGCCCCTCTGGAAGCTAAGCTAATCGCGGACACTCGATTGCAGCCGACAGGCCCTTGTGACAGGTCGGCAGACGAAGACCCATGTCACATAACAAGGTTACGACGCTTAAGAGATTTCGAGATAGTGTAGTGCTACGGCGTCCGCGTGAGCCGACGCGCACTCGCAAAGCCCGGCGAGTGTGGAACATAGAACGTTGTGACCGCTTGATGAAGATTATTGTCGCTGTATAACAGCGACGATGTCATTTCTTTTCTGCATATGCTCCGCAGATTGGCATATCGTGTAAATTGTGTTGTGATATATATATATATATATATATATATATATATATATATATATATATATATATATATATATTAGGTTGTCCCATAAGTTCCCGCCGTTTTTTATTCAACGATTCACTGCAGATTTTGCCGGCGGTCCCTTGCATAGCGCTGCATAGCTTTCGAAAGAGAATGATTTGCTGTATCAGAGCGTGTATTGCATTTCTTTTTTCATCATGAATTTTGTCAATTTTTAGGTCGTTGAAATGAAAAGTGAAAAAGTGAAAAGTAGCCATTTGCGCACTTGTTCTCTCCGCTTAGGTTTGTAGTTTTTTGCGCAGTTTTTTATAGCACTTGGAAGACAATGTTCTGTGCTACAAGAATATGTGTTGATCCTATTTTCTTACTTGCCCTTTATTGATTTTTAGGCCATCAAATTGGGAATTCCGACTTTCCCGTTCGAATTTTTACCAAAACTCCGGTTCTGTGGTTGAACTTTTTTGCTTGGTGTTATATGTCGTTTGGCAGAGGATGTATTGCTCAGTAAGAATTTGTGTCGCGTTTATTGGCTCACGCTGATTTCTGTCGAATATCAACAACTGAAGAAGGAAAAGGAGTTGTTGGTGAAGAGGATTTTTCTCCTTTCGGCGTTTTGTTGTTATTCAGTAGAAATCAATAAACGCGACACAAATTCTTATAGAGCAAGACATTCTCTTTCGAATTACATATAACACCAACCCAAAAAGTCCAAACACAGAGAAATAGCACTAACACATATTCTTGTAGTACAGAACATTGTCTTCTCGATACAAAATGGAATACAGATAAGTCCGATACATTTAAAACTGGGGATCGGGTTTACGTAAAGACGCCTTCGGAAAAGCAACGCTCAGCACACCCGAAGCTGACCCACGAATGGGCAGGGCCATACCAGGTTCTCGAGGCTAATGAAAATTCTGCCCCTGCACTCTCATAAGCGGAAATGAGGAACCCGCGCGAATCCAGTTTGACCATCTGGTTAAAGTACCAACGGGCATCAGCGATTCGCCTATACCCACAAATAGGCACAGACGACGTCGGGGTAGACCGCGTAAATGTAAGCCATCAGAATCTTCTAATCTACTAGTATCAGGTACTCTTTTCATTCCTACTTTACATCAGCCGGTTCTGGGTAATTTTGCTTGAAATTTTCTTGTTCAGCTTCCATATGGATCGTGACAACCGGAGCTCTAAGTATGTTTGCGACGATGTTTTTGACGATGAGCCAGGTTCGCGACCATGTGGTGTGCCGGAGACTATCGACGAAATGTTCGGCTCCAAAATTTTGCCGGACGAACGGCCGGTGTCAGTTCGAGAACTGGCGAGGATCCCAGCAATTTTGGATCAGACACACACGGATGTAACGATGAAACGAGCTCCATCGAGAAGCGAGCCTACTTCATCCTCACCGCTTAGTCGTTAATTGAGGCCTACCTTCGCTTCGAGAAAACTTGTTTACATGTTCACCATTATCTAGAGAACACCCGGCAGGGACAGCTAGAGTAGGGGGACCGCACATGTTGCGGTCAGCCGGCGGTGGTCGGGAGCCTGGTGGCGGAGGCGCTGGCGTCCATCAGACTGATGGCGTCCCGCCCGGTGCCTGCGCCCATGCCGCCCCCGATCTCCCCCCCCCCCCCCCGAGGGTTTCAAAGGTTTTCTCAAGAACTTCAGTCGTCAACATCAGATTTAGTTGTTCTATTCCGATCCACATCACATTCCTCGTCAATGGCTCACAGATCATCATCATCATCATTTTCAATAGCGTTTGTCCCGCTTGGTGGCGGGGCCCGCTCTTCTGGTCTGGTGACGCCACTTCTCCCGATCAAACGCTTGGTCGGGATGGACACCAGCTACTTCAAGTTCACATGCAACGTATCTAGCCAACGTTGTTTCAGGCGTCCTCTGGGCCGTTTTCATCTTGGGTAACAGATCAATTGTCGGCTATTGTGCTCTTTAGCCCTCCTCAATATTCCTCTCCCGAAGCATGGCGCTTCGCCTTTGTATGGATCTGCGAAATCATAGCTTATGGAGCTGAGTTGTTCGCCTTCCCTTCCCCAAAAGACGACAACGAATGGGCAGTCGCTTCCGACCTTCTTTCCGATTTTTGCATTGAGCTTATGACTCAGCGTCCATATTTGTATCATCGTATCGCGGATGCCTTACCGCCCTTCGATACCCTCATCAATCCGATCGCTCCTTTTAATAGCATGGAATGTCACTTTGTAGATGGCAAGGAACTTTATTATGAGTCGGCAGCGAAAAGATTTTTGAACAGTATCATGCTTATACACTAACGCTATTAGAGTTTAAGCGTCAGTACCCAGACCACTTTTACGACCCTCACCGCGGAAAGTGGATCAACGGACAAGGCAGCCTAATCAGTTGCTTGAAATCTCTTTTTGAATGATAGAGAGTCCCTAAAAGAACTCGAGGATGAGTGGAGCAGCCTATATTTTTAAATAAATATTTTTAAAATTTAAATTTTGTCAGGTCCCCTAATGGCGCGTCCGTTGATGTGCTTTGACCGCAGCCATCAGTTGTCGACTTATCAGGCCGTTCTCTGCACCCTCCTCCTCCCCAACGCTCTCTCTCTTCAGGACTCTTCCTCTTGGCTATGGCCCCTGTTATACTCCCGCGGGAGCTTCCGCGGATGGGCGGAAATCGTGCCGGGGTCCCCGAGCCGGCCAATCGCCGCGCCCCGTCACGCCCGCGGTCAGCGGTGCAGCCTTTGTCCGCGGACGTCCCGCGGATGCTCCCGCGGGAGTATAACAGGGGCCTATGGCCGTTCGAACGAGGTTGGGGTGATTCGAGGGGACCATGCACGGGGGAACCGCGCCGCATCCAGACCAGGCGCAGCGACCCGGACCCCAGAATATTCTCGCCTGTGCGTTCGTTTTGAACAGCCGGTACGGCTGAGTCCCTCACCTTTTTTGTTGCGTTTCAACTTTCGTCTAATCACACTCATCCTGGGAAAGGATTCATCTCGCCACCGAGGTCAATTATAAGGACTTCACGAGGATACACGCTTGTACGCGGAGTCATAGAGCGATTGAAGTTACTTAGCTCTCGTTCTTCCCTGCTTCTTTAGTCAGTAGGAGGGATACTAAATATCCCTTAGCGTACATAGCCGTAGCCGGAACAACTCACTCCCCGCACGTATTCGGATATCGCTGTCAATAGCGAGCAAGGGTAAATTCAGCCCTTGACGTCTTCCGTGTTCCTCGATTATACGTCTTGCCTTGCCTGTCCCACATCTTTTGGCCTGATCCAATTAAATCTTACATTCAGTCAAGTGAGTCTTCCATCGGCCGTCTGTGATATACCCGGCAATCGGTCATAATCGGCTAATCCTCGTTAGCCCAACCCTCCTCTTTTGCTTTAGGTTAATCACAAGCCCTCAACGGCAGGGTTGTCTTCTGGGTGGAGATCCGCTAGGCTAGTGAAGAGAGTAGGTAGGTCCCAAAGGGCTTAAGCACCCGATTCATTCCCTTAGCGTCGAATCCAGTAGTTGCATTCAGGAATTGCGTAGCCGCCTCCTAATATTGCTTTGACGGACTAAATCTGTAAGGTCTTTTAGTGGCATTAAGGCCAGTGAACCTTCCAGGGGGTGCTCTCTTGGGCGTTGCTGTTCCTAGTTGAGAGGCTATTTAATTAGCAGTCGGCTGGCGGCTCCCTAGTGGTGCTGCTGTAGCTTAACCTCCTAGGTGGGCACTTCTAGGTACCTAGCGTACCCCTACCGCCCCTGCTTCTACCAGGTTCAGCCAACCTGTGATGAACATGTTGAAAAAATTGTCGCTGCAGCTCATGCTAAGTTCAACTGTATATTACGATTATCCAAGCTTTTTCTATTTATGTAGGGCCGTTTTTGGAGTACTGTACATCAATACGGTTTCTATTAAAGCAAATAAAAAAGCTTAAATCAAAGTATTAGGTCGTTCGGAAATTAGTGCAGTTTTTCGACCTCCAACTTTAAAGCGGGATTTTTTGGCAAAACCTTACCTTGGAGTAGTGCATAACTGTACAATGTTACAAAGCTGGTTTTACGCACTTTTTCATGTTATTCGTTTTTAATATAGAGTACCCCACGGAAGATTTTGTAGGCTAAATGGACGTGTCAAAGCAGCAATTTCGGCAGATTTACTTCTATGAGTTCACGCTCGATCGTACTGCGGCGGAAACAACTCAAAACATCAACCAGCCATGAGGCCAAGGAGGTGTCAACGAATCCACGGTGATGCGCTGGTTTCAAAAAGTTCGTCGAGGTGAATTCGATCTTGAGGATGAGGCAGGCCGCGACGTCGCTCTGGCATTGATGTCAACGAGTTGAAGACCTTGGTGGTACCAAATACTCGTGTGATCGTTCGAAAACTTGCAAAAGAACTCTGCGTAAGCAAATCAAGTGTTTGGGAACATCTGCGGAAAATTGGAAAGATGAAGAAGTTAGATAAATGGATACCACACGAGTTGAACGACCGTCAAAAAAAATCGTCAGCTCGAAGTGTCGTCAGCGTCGCTTCTTCGTAACAAAAACGATCCATTTCTCGACCGTATCTTAGCTTCTGATGAGAAATGGATCCCCTACGATAACCGGCGACGATCGGCTCAGTGGTTGGACCGCGATGAAGCTCCACAGCAGTTCCCGAAACCGAAATTGCACCAAGAGAAGATCATGATAACTGTTTGGTGGTCTGCTTAATTCACCAAATTTCTTGAATTCGGGCGAAACAATGACGGCGTGCTGTAGTAAAGGACAAATTGTAAGGGACAGCGTTACTCAACCTCTTTATATATGCGCCACGCATTCTACCGGATATCATGAAGGGACTTGAATGTATATCTAGCCTATAACAATAGCTTATGGTGGCTAACCGATGAACAAGTCAGTATTTTATCTTTTCTATACAAGTCTGGTATCGATTTTCTGACCCCGGAAGAATTGAATGCTTGGCTAACCTCGGCGTAAAACCCTAACAAAGAGCCTGGAATCGAATGCACGCGAAGACCAGTGCCTCCACCGACGGCCCTACCACGCACTATACTTATGTTGTCTCAAAAATTTCGAATATTCGTATGGTTTCGAATACCAAAAATTTTCGAGAATTCGAAATCGAATGTATTCGGAAAACGCGATTTTTTGAATACTCGAATTCGAATACATCCGAAAAATGCGATTTTTTGAATATTCTAATTTGAATTTATTAGAAAACATGATTTTTCGAATGTATCTGAATGAAAAATTAGGCTGCATGATAGACATGATAGACGTCAGCCCAGAAAAAAATGGAAGCAACACATAACGGATCCCTTCCTAGTTAAGCACGAGGTTTTTACCGACAGGCCACTCATAAACCCCCTTATGCATCGTGAAAATGAGGTAGACAACTTACACAGAGTAGAATCAAAGGGCTTATGGAGGCGACAAAATTTCTTGTTTGCTGGAACACGAATTTTTTTCCAAGAGGTTGTTGTGTGTGTTGTCTGTTGTAAAGTGCTCCTCATGGGGAACAATGGAAAGGACTTCAAGACATTTTAGGGCAGCACAATCTGCATCAGCCACCGCAAGCTTCCAAGTTACTTCAAAACGATCATTTTTGGAACTGGTGGCTCCAAGAACTTTCATGAAACAATGCTATCGCTTAGCGGATGCTAATGACGGACTGACGACGAAGTATTACATGTAAATCTGTAGCAAATCTGTCCTTCTCATCTAAAAACGTGAAATACCACACTGTCAGTTTTGCGGCCACAAAATATACAACTGGTAGCTAGGAATAGGCCAGCCATGAGGGCCGGTGTCATTTCGTTCTGGTGATTCGCCCAAGTAAGTAGTAGAAACAGATATTTCTTATTTGAGATGAACTTGTGAATGTACTATTCTCGAGCCAACGTATTGATTAAACGGTTAACTTAACAAAAATCGATAGTTAAATAACAGCTAGCCGACCTACACCCGCTCCCTTTTGTGAAATCTGGCACACAGCCGACATATCCACACGACTCCAACTCCCAATGACAAACTCAAAGCAAAAATCTATAAAGTCGATCGATAGTAACCGGTAGAAAAAAGTCTATGCACTTGTAAAAGAAGAAAGAAAACACTAATGTCGGTACTAAGTGGGCTGGTGCCTGCTTGAACACCGGCCAGCTATCTTAAAACGTATAAGTTAGATAAGCCAGTGTGTTTATGTGAGTGCTTCATGACCACGTGCAATCTCGTAGGGGGCACCAGCCCGCTAAGTACCGTAAAGTTCTTCTTTACCACATGGCTTGGACAAAAATGTGTCCATGTTATAGTTTCACGTTACTGCATGTTTATAGATGCGTGGAAGCACAGCAGGAGATGCAGGCTGTAGCGTGCACCCCAAACAAAGGCTACTGGTTCGGGTCCCGCCCAGGCCAGGCAAGCCTTGTATCCCTTCGGGGTCCCTGGACTTGTGCCACATTTCTTTCGAAGGATAAAGCATGGTTCTGTTTATCAGTTGGCCAGCGCACGTCAATATTGAAGTCAAACACGCACCGAACTTGCATCCACGACATCCGTAGACGTAGAATGCGTGCCGATTCTCAAAAACGACTGACTTGCGCCGTCGTTCACCTTATAATATAGCCTTCGCGAAATTGTTACGGAAACGAAAACCAGAAGCAGAGCATTCAGCGACCAGGGAGAAGCAGAAGAGCATGACGAGTAGCTTGATGAAAATCGCAAGTGCGACTCCATGAGGCACGGTTCTGCACCTGGAGACACCGGACATGACACAAGGCTGAAGCGTGCACCTGTTTACCTCACGCGCATCCTGCAAATACAATACCGCCCGCGTCGCGCGGTCAAAAAGACAGTTCGCGACGGAAAAATCCGTCGCAAACCGTCGCATAGTCATAACTCCTTTAATTTTATTTTGTTCGAGAAAACTTTGGTACCCTTCGACTCATCTCCTCGAGGTCTACACAAACATATATAAAACTTGACCAGACCACCGCGTTTTCACCGTGGATGGTCTAAAAAAATAAATGCAGCAGGCTTTTGCGATTAGAACACCTTATTTCCCAGGACGTGCATGACTTCGGAGTATCTCAGGCATAGTGTACGTTGTCAGTGCTTTGTCATGCCTGGAATGCTCCGAGAGTGCGCCGCGCACAATGTGTACAGGATCGAACCTATCAATCGAGTGTTATAAAGCATGTTCACTCCGCTTCTATCTACCCTTACTGGAAAATGTAAAGCCTTCAAGCCTATTTCGAACCGTTTGGAGAATTTATCAGAAATTTTCAGCCGCCTTACTATGAAATTGCTCCAATCTGACCCGGCGAGATTAAAGTGTGAGCCGTGTGCAATGCGTATAGAGATGAACCTATCAATCGATTGGGTTCGCAACTGGTAGAGTGAGCATTTGGGAGATTCTATAATAAATTTCCAGCCGTCCTGCTAAGGAAGTGCTCTAAGGATGTCCAGCTAGCCTTGGGAGTGCGCCGTGAACAATGCATATAGAATCGAAACTTTCAGTCGATGGGACTGAAAGGTTTAATTGTACACGCAGTCGTGTTCGGAGCGCAATAACTCTTTCAAGTTCAAATCGTTTCGGCTGCAACTTTTGGGTGTTGTAGGCAGTAAAGTGGTCTAATAGTACACTAAAGTAGAACGGTGCAGCTTAGGAAGAGGCGATGTTACAGGTGTGCGAAAATGCAGGTGAGACTTGTGTGACGCATTTTTTTCGGTGGACCACTGCGGGAAGATACGGCTAGCAAACGGCCTTAAAATGCATATGCAAACAGAGCACTTAAGGTACTTTACGATGACGCGCCCAGAGCTGCTCAGCTTCCTAAACTGCCTTAGCCTCAGCTGCCAGTTTAGAGCGGCGGAAGATAGCGGTTAGAGTTTCTGTGCTCTCACTCGCCCAGATTTGAGTGTTCGACAGGAGCAATAGTACTGTTCTGTTCAGCATGAAAAACGCTATCGAACGGTATAAATTTCGACCTATTTTGGAAATATCGATTTTTTGACATATTCGCATAAACTCTGGCAGCCGTGCGCGTGTAGCGCCAGGGGGTGAGGCCTGTTACGCCCACTATTTACGAAGCGCGACGATTGCGCGCTTGTAGAGAATCGTAAGTGGAGGCGGGGCCCAGATACTGTAATTGTGGAAATGGCAGGGGATTAAAAAGCTTGTGCGGCGTTCCTGGCTTCACTACAGTAGAGGAGTTAGCCGTCGCCAAAAAGGGGGGTTTAGTGTGGAGAGGCTGCGGAAGCCTCTTTAATCCGACGGCTAATCGTGCTACAGTACGATACCTTCGAATTCCGGAGCACCGGAAAGGACGCCGAGGAGCCGTATTTTAGCACGTCTGTGCTTCTTCGGGGCTGGGGCGTTGTAGAAGAGCCTTTTATAGGCAAAGTCCCACTTGGAAGTGGGGCTTTGCCTATAAAAGGCTCTTCTTGAAGCTCGTGTTATGTTTGAAACAGTATTTCGTTGTTACCGATTGTTCGTAAGTTCGATATTGTTTCGATGCTCGCCACAAATGAAGTATGGAAGTTGTTTTGAAAGACGTGTGCGCTTTTTGAAATGGTTTTTGTTCGGTCTCGTCCTCCTCGTGAGCTGTTGAAGAGGTTTTGAAGTTGGAAGAGTCTCTCCGAGGTATTTGTCAGCTCATGAGTTGGGGGAGACGTTCAAAATGGTGTATTGTTTCTTTCTACCGGTGCTTATAAAACGAGTAAGTTGTTTTGAAACGTATATGAATTATTTGAAATGGCTTTCTGTTGGGGCTCGTCCTCCTCGTGACTTGTCGGAGGTAATGAAGTTGGAAGAGGTTTCCCCGAGGTTTTTGTAGGTTCGTGAGTAAAAGAAGAACGTGTAAATGACTTATTTTTGTTCGTTTCGATTCTTTAGTTTTGCCGTCGAAGAAGAACCTTCCGATTCTTCTTCGAAGTAAAAACTTCTTTCGCAGTGGAGTGAAGAGCTCTATAAAGTGACCCCCCAGCCTCCTAACGTATTTTTCCGTAGACAGCTTCATTTGGGCGGTCTGGAAGCTCGTGTTGGTTTTGAGACCGTATTTCGATGTTATCGATTCTTCGTAGGTTCGGGATTGTGTCGATGCTCGCTACATATGAAATGACAAGTTGTTTTGAAATACGTGTGCGGGTTTTGGAGTGTTTTTTGTGCGAGCTCGTCCTCCTCGAGAGCTGTTTAAGTGTTTTGAAGTTGGCGGAGGGTTTCCCGAGGTTTTTGTGTGTTCATGAATATAAGAAGAATTTCCAAATGATTTATTCCTTCTTGCTGCCGGTTCCTACGAAGCGTGTAAGTTGTTTTGAAGCGTATGTGTGCGCGGTTCACAATGTTTTTTGTTCGGAGTCGTCCTCCTCGTCGGCTGTTAGAGAGGTTTTGATGCTGGAAGAGATTTCCTCGAGACTTTTGTCAGGTCATGAGTGGAAGGAAAGCTCCCAAATGACTTATTCTTTGTTGATTCCGATTCATTAGCTTTCTTTTCGAATTTCGAAATGAAGACTAGTGTGAAGAGTGCGTAATTGTATCAGGTGCCCCCCCCCCCCTGAACCGCCTGGCGCCTTTATCGTTAGATAGCTTCATTCAGAGGAAGTCAGTCGATTTTGTGTGGTTGTGTTGTCAAGCAATTCATTTACTGCTTCAAAATGGACCTGAGAACAGCATTTTGGAGGCGATATTTTACGTTTTTTTGTTAGTTCATGAGCTTCTAGAGAACATCTGAGGCGTAGCTCCTTTCGATTGATCCCTATCATGGCGTTTTGGCGAAACTAGTATTTTGGAAGCGATTTTTGATGTTTTTTGTTGGTTCATGAATTCCTGGAGAAGATCTGAGGCGTAGTTCCTTTCGATTCATAACAGCCATAATGTGGAGCGCTTGCTTAGCTCCATAGCTCTCTTATATCCGGCAGTCAGCACCTCCAAAATAGGCTTGCGGACGGAGTTGACTTCTAATTTTATTTGATTTGGAGAGGCCGGAGGGGATTTCAGCTGCCATGACTCTAGAAAAAGCAGACTGAGGCGATTTAAGCCTCAGTACCGTAAGAGAAATCAGCCGTCATGGTAGTGGTGTTTCGGGCGCGCCCACTGCACACACCCTGTTTAAGGTGACGGTTATTCGCGCTACAGTAGGGCGATTTCAAAATGATGATGCAATCGATGGCGGCGCGGGCTGGCGGGAAGCAGCAGTCGGGTGTGTTGGGAGCCCGAGCGGTGGTGTCCCAGAGTTTTTTAAGATTTCCTCGCGTTTCCTATCCTGTTCCAGCTCCGGGTTCATCCTCCGCAATGGCAGATCGGAGTGATTGGAAGCCGGAGGGCGAACCCGTAGTAGCTGAGGTGAAGCGACCGGCGGAGGAGGGGGGAGGGGGTGAGAGTTGAGCAGTTTGATGGGACGGAGTGGTGAGGTGGAGGAGTTGTAAGAAGTTTGGAATGGTTTTTTGCTCCCGTGACTCCACCTCATCGGGTGTAGGGTTTGCGATGAAGGTGGAGGAGGAGCTTTTTTGAACTTTTATGATTTCTGACGGAGGTGAAGAAGTCTGAATGGGTTTTGCTCCGCATCTAGCTTTAACGTTGTTTCCGGCGCTGTGAAAAAATGAAAAGGAACATTTTAAAGCAGTTTTTTTTGAGTTGTGGTCCTCGCTAAGAAGTTAGGAATGGTTTACTTGCTCCTCGCTCGGCTCCATATGATCTCTCAAGTCGCTGTGAACGGTGAACAGGAGCCTTTTTAAAGTTTTTTATTTCTGGTCCTCGTTAGGAGTTTTTTTTCTGGTCCTCGTTATGAGTTTTTTTTCTGGTCCTCGTTAAGAAGCTCCGATTGGTTTATTTGCTTCTCGCTTGGCTCCAGATGATCTCTCAACTCGCTTCGAAGGTTGAAGAGGAGCCTTTTCGAAATTTTTTGATTTCTTGTCCTGGCTAAGAAGTTCCGATTGATCTTGTTTCTCCTCGTATGGCTCCTCTTCAGCTCTCAAGTCGCTTTGAACATGAGAGAGGAGCCTTTTCGAAATTTTTTGATTTCTTGTCCTGGCTAAGAAGTTCCGATTGATCTTGTTTCTCCTCGTATGGCTCCTCTTCAGCTCTCAAGTCGCTTTGAACATGAGAGAGGAGCCTTTTCGAAATTTTTTGATTTCTTGTCCTGGCTAAGAAGTTCCGATTGATCTTGTTTCTCCTCGTATGGCTCCTCTTCAGCTCTCAAGTCGCTTTGAACATGAGAGAGGAGCCTTTTCGAAATTTTTTGATTTCTTGTCCTGGCTAAGAAGTTCCGATTGATCTTGTTTCTCCTCGTATGGCTCCTCTTCAGCTCTCAAGTCGCTTTGAACATGAGAGAGGAGCCTTTTCGAAATTTTTTGATTTCTTGTCCTGGCTAAGAAGTTCCGATTGATCTTGTTTCTCCTCGTATGGCTCCTCTTCAGCTCTCAAGTCGCTTTGAACATGAGAGAGGAGCCTTTTCGAAATTTTTTGATTTCTTGTCCTGGCTAAGAAGTTCCGATTGATCTTGTTTCTCCTCGTATGGCTCCTCTTCAGCTCTCAAGTCGCTTTGAACATGAGAGAGGAGCCTTTTCGAAATTTTTTGATTTCTTGTCCTGGCTAAGAAGTTCCGATTGATCTTGTTTCTCCTCGTATGGCTCCTCTTCAGCTCTCAAGTCGCTTTGAACATGAGAGAGGAGCCTTTTCGAAATTTTTTGATTTCTTGTCCTGGCTAAGAAGTTCCGATTGATCTTGTTTCTCCTCGTATGGCTCCTCTTCAGCTCTCAAGTCGCTTTGAACATGAGAGAGGAGCCTTTTCGAAATTTTTTGATTTCTTGTCCTGGCTAAGAAGTTCCGATTGATCTTGTTTCTCCTCGTATGGCTCCTCTTCAGCTCTCAAGTCGCTTTGAACATGAGAGAGGAGCCTTTTCGAAATTTTTTGATTTCTTGTCCTGGCTAAGAAGTTCCGATCCTCGTATGGCTCCTCTTCAGCTCTCAAGTCGCTTTGAACATGAGAGAGGAGCCTTTTCGAAATTTTTTGATTTCTTGTCCTGGCTAAGAAGTTCCGATTGATCTTGTTTCTCCTCGTATGGCTCCTCTTCAGCTCTCAAGTCGCTTTGAACATGAGAGAGGAGCCTTTTCGAAATTTTTTGATTTCCTGTCCTGGCTAAGAAGTTCCGATTGATCTTGTTTCTCCTCGTATGGCTCCTCTTCAGCTCTCAAGTCGCTTTGAACATGAGAGAGGAGCCTTTTCGAAATTTTTTGATTTCTTGTCCTGGCTAAGAAGTTCCGATTGATCTTGTTTCTCCTCGTATGGCTCCTCTTCAGCTCTCAAGTCGCTTTGAACATGAGAGAGGAGCCTTTTCGAAATTTTTTGATTTCTTGTCCTGGCTAAGAAGTTCCGATTGATCTTGTTTCTCCTCGTATGGCTCCTCTTCAGCTCTCAAGTCGCTTTGAACATGAGAGAGGAGCCTTTTCGAAATTTTTTGATTTCTTGTCCTGGCTAAGAAGTTCCGATTGATCTTGTTTCTCCTCGTATGGCTCCTCTTCAGCTCTCAAGTCGCTTTGAACATGAGAGAGGAGCCTTTTCGAAATTTTTTGATTTCTTGTCCTGGCTAAGAAGTTCCGATTGATCTTGTTTCTCCTCGTATGGCTCCTCTTCAGCTCTCAAGTCGCTTTGAACATGAGAGAGGAGCCTTTTCGAAATTTTTTGATTTCTTGTCCTGGCTAAGAAGTTCCGATTGATCTTGTTTCTCCTCGTATGGCTCCTCTTCAGCTCTCAAGTCGCTTTGAACATGAGAGAGGAGCCTTTTCGAAATTTTTTGATTTCTTGTCCTGGCTAAGAAGTTCCGATTGATCTTGTTTCTCCTCGTATGGCTCCTCTTCAGCTCTCAAGTCGCTTTGAACATGAGAGAGGAGCCTTTTCGAAATTTTTTGATTTCTTGTCCTGGCTAAGAAGTTCCGATTGATCTTGTTTCTCCTCGTATGGCTCCTCTTCAGCTCTCAAGTCGCTTTGAACATGAGAGAGGAGCCTTTTCGAAATTTTTTGATTTCTTGTCCTGGCTAAGAAGTTCCGATCCTCGTATGGCTCCTCTTCAGCTCTCAAGTCGCTTTGAACATGAGAGAGGAGCCTTTTCGAAATTTTTTGATTTCTTGTCCTGGCTAAGAAGTTCCGATTGATCTTGTTTCTCCTCGTATGGCTCCTCTTCAGCTCTCAAGTCGCTTTGAACATGAGAGAGGAGCCTTTTCGAAATTTTTTGATTTCCTGTCCTGGCTAAGAAGTTCCGATTGATCTTGTTTCTCCTCGTATGGCTCCTCTTCAGCTCTCAAGTCGCTTTGAACATGAGAGAGGAGCCTTTTCGAAATTTTTTGATTTCTTGTCCTGGCTAAGAAGTTCCGATTGATCTTGTTTCTCCTCGTATGGCTCCTCTTCAGCTCTCAAGTCGCTTTGAACATGAGAGAGGAGCCTTTTCGAAATTTTTTGATTTCTTGTCCTGGCTAAGAAGTTCCGATCCTCGTATGGCTCCTCTTCAGCTCTCAAGTCGCTTTGAACATGAGAGAGGAGCCTTTTCGAAATTTTTTGATTTCTTGTCCTGGCTAAGAAGTTCCGATTGATCTTGTTTCTCCTCGTATGGCTCCTCTTCAGCTCTCAAGTCGCTTTGAACATGAGAGAGGAGCCTTTTCGAAAATTTTTGATTTCTTGTCCTGGCTAAGAAGTTCCGATTGATTTTCTGCTCCCGTGACTCCGCCTCATCTAGTGTCCGGTGCAAGGGTTTCGATGAAGGTGGAGGAGGAGCCGTTTTAAACATTTTTGATTTCTTGTCCAGGCTAAGGAGTTCCGAATGGGTTTTTGCTCGTCGCATGGCTCGTCGTGATCTCTCAATAACGGGAAACGGCAGTTCTCAATGGTTATTTCTGCAGTTTGCTGCAGCGCAAGGCCACTGTCGGGATGATACTGAGGCTGGTCAGCTCCGCGGAGGATCCGCTCTATAGATCCATGGATATCGACTTCAGCGGTAGAAAGCATGATGCGAAGACTCTGCTAAAGCAGATCTTCGTGTACTACAACTTGGAGGTGGGATTCATGATGCCGTTGTAAGATGTTCGTGTCGGTCAGCAATCCGCATGATATGTATTCAGTTCCTCAAGCTGGAAGGATGCGAGCTGACTGACCGCAACATTTTCAACGTGCCTGAGATCAATTGCAAGGTGAAGTACCTCTGTCTGCGGGACAATAAGTTCACGAAACCGTGGCAACTTCTTGCGATAAGGTTCCCGCTCGTGGAGCATCTCGACATGAAGAGGAACAAGTTGGGACAGCTGTTTTCTAGTGGTTGCTTGTAGCAGCTTACTTAATTCTTCAAAGCAGGATTCCGGTGGAACGGATCGGGAAAAGCTATGAGGGAAATAAGCTTGAACACTGCACGAGGATCGACGTGGATGAGTGGGACTATAGGTAGGATTTCATAAGTGTGATAGTACGAAGCAAAGGGAAACATTGCAACAGAGTTGAATGTTTCAGGAGCGAAAAATTCTTTCGCGCCTATTGTCCCTCACTGAAGTACGTTAACGGTGTCAAACTGGAGCAGGTCATGGGAACGCAGGGAGCGGCTGCAACTTCTGGAGCTGACGATGAAGGGTGTGCCTCAGTGAGAGAGAACCAAATGGTTAGAAATAGTTGGCTGTTTAAAGCGACGGATAGAAGAGAATTGGCCGAAATTTAGGAGAGTGGAGAGTCGTCTGACGACGTAGATGATTGGGAGCGCTACTCCGACGACTTCTTCCTCTAACACGGCGACCCTTCGCCTGCTCTTGCATTACATAGTTGGACAGCTTTCAATTTGTTATCGTTTAGCGCGCTGTTTTGGTTAGCGCGTTGCAGTATAAACACTTATTCGGTGGTGGTTCTGGTTTTGTCTCCTGGCATAAACGCTTATTGGGCGTAATGTTATTTATGTTGCATTTGTGTCGTTTATTATACCGATTGTCACGTGTTGTGGAGCGTATAGTAAACACCAGCAACTTTTATTAAGGGAATAGCTAGATCAAAGGAGCCGATGGAGCCGCCTGCGAAGCGCACGAGATACTCACTAAGGAAAAGTAGGAGCTTCGGCATTTTGTAGATTAGGGGAATCTAGTGAGGGTTGTGCTTTAAAGGCAGGCTTCCTCCCGTCCCACCGCTACCTTCCGATACGACGCCATCGACATCGCCGGAGAAGGACACCTGCGAAGCTTCCTCCTCATCGGCCAGAGTTCGGAATTCGGAGACGGAAAGCGTAGAACTGCAGTCCACCTCGTCGTCTAGCTTGCATCTGTGTGGGTAGTTGTTTATATAAGGCGCCTTTCACCATGCATATCGCTAAAGCATGTCTACATGATTTAGCGAGGGAGGAGAAGCTGGTGTACTACGCGAACTTCCTCTTCCGTCATGGCGCCACGCGAGCGCTCCTTGCCGGGATGGAGGACTTTCTCTCCATAATAACTGAGCGTGATGAGAGAAATACGGTAAACTCGCTTGAAAAGATATTTCGTACGGTTTAGCGAGTTACTTAACGTTCTCTTTCTTAGCTGAGTGTCGAGCTGGAGGAAATGATGGGCTCGATGATGCTCAAATACGCGCTGAGGACTTTTCGGTACTGTCAGGAATGTGACAATTACATGAAGTCGGGGACCGAAGTGTGCCGCAATCCGAATTGCTCGCTTGTCAAGTAGGCTTTACGGTTTGTAGTAGAACTGCGGTCGTTTCTGAAAAACCTTTTACCCTAGTGTGCCATGCAAGCCGAGCAGGACGTAATGCCGGTCGGCCATATACACTGTCAGGATTCGTCCACAACTGGAGCTGATTCTTCGCAGTGTTTTGCACCACCTCGTCGTCGTGCATTCGGAACTGCATTTGGACGTCCGTGGAGAAGACCGAAACCGCTGTAGGGAGACCACCGACTTTGCGGCGTACAAAGAGGACATCGAGACGCTGGAGGACTTCGTCGGCTTCGAAATGAATGTGGTCCTGACCATGAACTTCGATGGAGTGCGGCTGAAGAAGCTTTCGCGGAGCGAAATGTGGCCTGTTTACATGCGACTGGAAGGGCTCCCGTTCAAGGAGAAGAACAAATACGAGAACAACATCCTCGTCGGACTGCTCATCTCAAGGAAACCACCAAGCCAACATCTGCTGAAGGAACTGTTTTATAGGTGTGGGCTTCTTTTTTGAGATGTTTTGGGCTGGAAAACTCCAAAAATGTGCTTCAGAATGAAGGCAGAGTTGCGAGACCTCAGCGATCATCCTGTTCTTGTTCACGACAAAAACGGGCAAGAGTGGAAACTGAGGCCGGTACTAAGCAATGCTGTTATGGACTTTGCGGTTCGTTAGTGTGGTCCCCTATTATAGTTCTTCGATAGAACTTAGGTTTTTGAGGCTCTACGAACCCTCTACGGCTGTCCGAAATGGTCGTCCGAGCAGGGTTGCCACCTATGCACGATGAAAGGCGAAAGGAGAGGAAGACGAATGATATGGTTTAATCGCTTCCCGGATACCACCGAGCGCCGAACCCGAGAGTCGATCCTGGTGGACAGCAGCGCGAACAGAAATGGATTTGGCAGGTAATTGCGATGGAGGAGGAGAGACGTTGAGCCCCATGTTGTTATTTTAGGTCCAACGCAAATGATGGAGCTTCTGACCATGGACAGAATCCGGCCGGACTCCCTGCACGTACAGGACGAAGGAATCACCTGTGATCTGTTCCGAGGTATGCCTTTTTATTTCATTTTTATTTCAGTTAGTTGGTTTTTTAGTTGATTGGGTATTTTGGTTAGTTTTTTATGGTTTTACTTGATTAGGGATGCCTTTTTCATTTTAGTTAGTTGGGTACATAGCGGGCTCGTGCCGCTCTGAGGTTGCACATGGTTGGAGACACTCATACACTCATTCACTCATTCTGTGGGAAGGAACTCCGGGGTCTCGCTGATCTGACTTGCCCGTTTTGAGATACGATGAAGAAAATATAGTCGTGACAAAAAACGAAAATCCTCTTAATATTTCTTTAGAACTATTCACGACGAAGGGTCATACACCGGCCGCTTTTCGAATCAGTAAAGAAAATGTTGCCACGCTATGCACGTCGCTCGAGGAGCTGCAGAATTTAACGTATGCGTCGAAAATTGTTCTCGGGTTGGCTGACATGGCTACGATCACGGCGTCGGAAAAGAGCGAGATAAGCTTCCCGCCATTAGTCTCCTTCTCTTCCACTCCGCTGGAGCGTCCCCATTTCAGATGGTGAACATCGTGTTTCCCTTGATAGGAGCTGGTGGATTGTGTCCAAATCCCGTTGGTAGCGTGGCCGTTCTCTCGTACTGGATTCTCGTCGTCACACTGCAAAGGTCGCACAAGCAGGAAGTGAACATCTCGATCTTGCCTCGTCTGGCTACGACGTTAAAGCACCTCTGGTTCGAGTTGTCACCGTCGCTGTTCTCGTTAAAGCTCCATGTAAGCTGTCTTCACTCTAGGCACCTGTCTGTTAACTTAGCAAGCACCATTTAGGTGCTTCTTGACCACGCCATCGGTGAAGACTTACAACGCTACGGAACTCCTAACCACTGGTCTTCGGCAGGCTTCGAGAGCAATCACAGGCGGATGCAACTAAGGATTGCGCAGTCCACTACGCACTTCGAGGGATCACTCATGCGAGGGTACGCTAGAATGCCGTTTAATAAAAAAGTAAAAAGTTTAATAAAAAATAAAAATAAGTATTAGGTCGGGGTCAGCTCAGCTTAACTAGGCCAGCTTTTCGGGTGCATAATTTCTATTGTTGAAGTATTTCTACGAATTGGAGACCATATGGAATACGTTTAGTTTTCTCCTCGAGAAAGAACTGCGCATGATGCTCTCCGACGTGGCTGATGAACACCAAAAACCGATCGTGACTAGCCTGCTTAAGCAAATCAGCTCTGAGGGCGTCACTAGGTTAGTTAAAGAGGAGCGATAAAGAACAAAACCATAAACCATACGCAGGAGTTCTAGGTTTCCAAAGCAAATTCAACTTCGAGAACACTGGTACATCCCCACGCAGTCCGAGCTCGACATGGACTCGCTAGCCCAGCACCACAAATTATTTCTTCATCGCTATTACGGAAAGTGCCAGCTGAGGTAACAGTGGCGGTGAGAAGTGGTTGAGCAGGAGCTGAAGGCATGATTTCAGCTCTCGGATTGTTGCCCACCACCGCGTGTACTCATCCAGACACTACTGGAGTCGACCGTCCGATACGGTGCAGGACTGCGTGGCCATCGCGCAAGGGAGAGGTTTCGCTTACGGGCGCGTTGTCGCGTTCGTTGTGTTGCCGGACGACGGTGGTGGGCCGCGATGCCTGCTTCTCTGGGAGGAGTTCACTGTGGCGGACCCATTCGAGGACCTAGCGGATATAATTTGCTCTTCTAACGACCCATCCCTGCTAAGAACTCGAATAGCGCTTCTAACTGTCCAGGAGACGAATACTTACTTCAAAAAAATAACTCAAACATCACTTCGCATTCAAGATGCGTACTCGATAGTTGGAGCCGCCACTATTGTTTCTTTTAATAATCAGCAATACGTGTACCGCTTATAGCTCTAGTAGTTGTTCTCGCTAAGTGACTCGGGGTTTGGTCCCCATGTAAGCTGAAACAGCCCACGAAAACGCTCTTAAACTAAATCTTGCTCAACTTTAACACACTGATGTGATGTATTGATGAACTGAGCCAGGTCACTTCTGATTAGTCGAGTTTAAGGCAAGGAAGTAGTTGAATCTCTCCACCCCGAGCCACTTAGTGTTTTTACCTCGTCTTATTTTTTGCATGTGCACTAACAAAGATGAAAGACCTCTGTGAGGATCTCTAAACTATTTGGTAATCTCATACTAGGGTATCTGAAGCCTTAAACCTCGCCATAACTTGCTCGCATCGCCTTTAAAATTGAAATAAATATTCACATGAAAAGTTTCATGACTTCACTCCGGTTAACTACCCTCTTACCTCTTATTTTCGTAGTGCTTGTGCTTTCTATTCACTAAACTTGGTCACGTATTTGCACTCGTACAGCTTTAGCGTGCCATGTCTTTCCCTTCCGAGGTCTACAACAGTCTCAACATCGACGAGAGTTACGAGCCGAACATGGACCGGTCGCCATTTCGGGATGGAGGAAATGCGGCAAATGCGACGGATGTGAGAGAGCCGCTCTCTCAGAGAAGTGGAAACCAGTGCAGAGGATGTAGTTGTGAAGCCCGGCTACCTCATGGCGCGGGGAATTCAGCAGAACCGCCACGAGTGATCGAAGGAGGACGCGAACTGCTGGACATCTCGACGCCTGTCTCTTCCCAGCAAGGACGCCGCGAGGAATCCGACTGTCAGAGGGAAAACCGGCCACGCCGTGAAGATGAATTCGCATCGCCTCGTTGCCCGGACGCCCAGACACCAGGTGCAAGTCAGGTCCCTGAGCTTGCTCCTGAGCAGTCTTTGATGCCATCATCTGCGAATGCCTCCTGTGTGGACCAACGCGTGGCGGAGATGATGAGTGCTGCCCCTGTTTCTCTAAGGACGCTCGGACAAGTGATCGCAGCTATGCAAAATGGAGCTCAGTACGAGGTACAGGACGCTGGAGAAACCCTTTCACTACCAACTCCATCTGTGAACACCAGTCTTTACAGACGATAGTGTCCGATCAACTTCGCGGCCTTCGCATCGACGTTCACGGCACATGGGAGCATCAGCGCGCAATCTCTTCGTTGCGCAACTCGTCGGACACCGTCGTTCAGCAGCTCGCGCATCTCGTCCGCTGCCAGGGAGAAATGATCTCTGGACTGGCTGGCGCTGTGATTTTTCATCTCCCTTCCCCTTCCAACTTCTCCATTATAAGATCTAATACACTACAGATCGACCACGTCCTCGCCTCCCTTCCGCCTTTGCGAAGAGAGCTCACCGCTCTAAGAAAGAAGGCCCACGCGAAAGAAAAACCCGAAGTGCCGGACGGGGCAAGGATCTCCGCAGCCAATCTGACGAAATGTTGGGCGATCGTGGAATGCAGGCCCTTCAACGTACGCCAATTTTCTGTCCCAAACAAATCCGGCCCTTACACACGACACTTAAGGCGATCAACCTCAACCAATTCATGGAGAAGTGGCGCAGGTGCGGCAAATCGGGCGAAGGCGAACATTCCGTGAGGGCGACCGACTTCTTCCGGCACTACTTTCAGGAGGTGCGCCCTCACTCTGTGTTCTTCCATGCCTTCTACGCCTGCGATTGTCTTTTGCAGGCCTGCACGCCAACTGACGCCATTAAACACTACGCCTGTCGTCAAAGTGGCAACAGCGGCAAAAAACCGGAGCTAAAAGACCTCCCCGAACACCTGGTTGAAAACCTTATAGGTGCTTATTAAAATTTTATTAGTTCGCTAATAAGAAAAACAAAGGAAAAAATTGCAATAAATAATTTTCATGCTGCGTTCTCGACTCCATTGGACTCGGCCACAGCGACATCTTCAAGCCGGTTGACGACCTCAAGGCTAACCCCACCGCGTAGGTGTTAAAAACTCCGACAATCTGGATGCTACCTTGTAATCATTATGTTTAGCTACTGGACGAGACTGGGCAACAATGACGCGCAACGAGAAAAGGCGCTCAAGCACAGGAAGGATTGCCGCGACCGCTGGTACCCACTGTTCCGCGAATCTCTGGGAAGAGCGCTGTAAGTTGACACATCTTTACCCTCTTCTCGCCACTTCTTTATCTAAGAACACATTTGCAGCGCTGAAGTTCGGCAGTGGGAGATGCGCGACGGAAAGCTCATTCCTCGATCGGAGAGTGAAAATTTTCTCCCTTTCCATACTGTCAAAACCTACTGATTGCGTTTTATTTCAGAAACGAAGACGTCTCAGCATCAACAACGAGAGCTTCCTCGACGATTCGAGCTGCTTGAGTCTTGAGCTATGAGCTCCAGTTCTGCGACAAGGACGACACCAAAGCTACACGCAATGTGACCTGCATCGGAGTGCGGTACGTCTCCACCAGTCTGGACTTCAATCGGACTCTATTTTCTTGTAACGCACTGTGTCTGAGCTTTGGAGTTCGTTTTACACTAACTTTCGCTTTTGGGCCTTTTGGTTCTGGTGGAAAACGTTGTTTTGTCATTCTGCTAGGAATTTTCTCTTTTGGGCTTTTTTGGCTCGGGTGGAAAACGTTGTTTTCCCTTCTTCCTAGGATTTTTTGCTTTTTGGGCCTTTTTCGGTTTGGTTGGAAAGTGTTGCTTTGCCACCTACCTAGGATTTTTCCCTTTTGGACCTTTTTAGGTTTGGGTGGACAATGTTGCTCTGCCATCTACCTAGAATTTTTAGCTTTTGGGCCTTTCGGTTTCATTTGGCGAGATATGGTATTTGGCGTCTTTGAATCCTGCACTACTAACTCTTCTTGTTCCCTCTCTGGGCGCTTTTTGTTCCGGTCTGCAATTATTTCTACAAAAATTGGGCTTACTACCTTCTTTTCCTTACAGAAGCAAGTTCGGGTATTCAAATGAGTGGAAGTTTGGGGAATTCTCAAAATTTGACAGTCCAGGCTCTCACACAGTGTCTTCGACTCCATACTTGACGTTCCTCCCGTTCACTTTTCCATTGCCTCGGTTTCTTCGACTTTACATTGCTCCGGTCTCGAATGCTTCGGTTTCTACGACTTTACATTGTTCCGGTTTCCGATTATTTACTGCATCCATTTTCTCGTTTTCTAGAGTTACAGCTCGGAGCTATGCATGTATTTTGCATTTGTGACGTCTTCCTTAACCATGTTTTTTGAGCATGAGGAAAACCTCACATAAACCTGACGTCTTCCATATCCTTTTTTTGGGGGAAAACCTCTACTTAAAGCATCCCAATTCGCTGCTCCGAGCTGTAATATTCTTCACTGTTTACTCTTCTGCACATGTTCCGCTCCTACTGGTGCTATGATTTCGGTGCTTGAAGCCTTATTTGATCTCCGGTGTTTTATTCGATACGGATTTCTCATATCTGTCCATCACTTAGTGCCCACAATTAAATGCTCGAACTAACTTGCCTCCCTCACTCATTTCCCTCCCACCTAACGCTGCGCTCACCCTTACACTGTTCTCACAGATCTTCTCACTACAAGGTCTCAAGGGTTGACACTTCAAACTGCTAACTCTTTAGCTTTAACTTTACTGATAGGACTTTCCCTGTTTTGCTGCTAGAGCGAGCCAGCGTTAGGTGGTCGAAATGAGTTAAATGTATATATGTATATTATTCACTCACATTCTACTCTCCTCGTGATTCCAATCTTCACCAAATTCGCCATAATTGAAGTACCTTAACTGTTGCCTCATCACTTACCTCTGTCTCTGAAGTTGTCACTTACTCATTTTCTCATTTTTTCCTCTTAGAGTGTCTTAGAGTGTTTTATGCTGTTAAATCGCTAGATTCTCATCGATTCTATTTTTTGGTATTTTTTGTCGATTTTTTCTATGTCCTTGGGACATAGAAGTTAGTGTGGTACTGAAGATACGATCCTCTAATAAACTTTATAGGACTATAAAGTCTACAATACAGGGGATATGAAGGGGGATTTAGCTGCGAACGGACACAAAACCTATTGTAGCGGACTACATCACAGGGGACATCGGGGGGATTCTGCTGCGAGCGGGCACAAATGCTGTTCTAGCGCCCTACAACCGGAGGGATCTCGGGGGGATTTGGATTTTGGGGACAGTAAAATCGGGACCAACGCACTACAACCAGGGGACAGCGAGGGATTCAGAAATTTTTTCCGCTTAAAGCCCTCTCCCACCCCTCGCAAAATCTGCATTGTGAGGGGAGGGACACGCCCACTTTTCAGTTGTAGCGCGCTTGTCACTGCGCGACACACACTTTTCCTGTGCGCGACTAGCAATCGGCTGCCAGAGAAGGGCGAGGCCGCTTCAGGCCGCTGCAGGCGGACGATGACGTCATCGAAAATTGATATCTTCGAGTTGGGCTACTCTTGACACAATTCAATAGAGCCTTTTATGCTGAAAGTTATTGGGAGTAGGGAAAACTGTAATGTGGACGAGTAAGAGCGAAGAGAAAATCGACCATAGGTGTGCTAAATTGCACGCGCAGGCGTGTTCTGAGCGCCACAACTTTGTCATGTGTGAATCTTTCCGGTTGCAGTTTGAGGGTTTGTAGGCAGCAAGATGTTCTAGTAGTGCGCTGAAATACAGCTATGTCGCTTATGATTGGACAAAGTTACACCAGTGCGAAAATGCAGGTTAGCCTTATGTGACACAATTTTTTCCAATTTCAGTCGACCCGTTCGGGAAGACGCAGAGAGCTAACGGCCTACAAATGCGCAGGCGAGCAGAACGCTTGAGGTTCTTTACGATGACATGCTCGCAACTCCCCAGCTGCCTAAACCGCTTTAGCCCCATCTGTCGTTTTAAGGCGGCGGACTTAGCGGTTGAAGTTTCCTGCACTCTTACTCGCCTATGTTTGAGTTTTCGACACTACCTATAACACCGTTTTGTTCACCACGAAAAGCTCTATCGAACGGTGTCAATCTCGACCAATTCCAGAAATATCGATTTTTTGGCAATTTCCCTTCGAGTACGGTACGCTACAGGCCGAGCCTGCGCGGACGATGACGTCGTCGAAAATCAGGCTGCTTTTGAGCGCTTAAATGCAGCAAAAATCTATAGTTCTCTTTGTTTCCTCCCTTAATTCATTAAGTTTGCGTTGATTTGAGAAATAGACACGACGGCGTTTTTCTCCAAAAGGAGAGCTATCCACCGATGTAACATAGTCGTTTTTCGGAATGTTCAGGTTTTTCACTCTTTCAGTCTACCGGGGTGTTGGCCGGGGTTATTGGTCGACCCTTCGCACCGAGCGCCTCAGTCGGGTCGCAGACTGCCGTCCTCGCAACTAGGTGTGAAACCCAGCGGTATAATCGTGCTTGGCAGTAAGGTAAGGCAGACAGCATCTATACCGCTAATTATATCACTTTTTAAAACCATTCTAGTTACAATCGTTTCTTCACATTTAAAATTACGCTTCAGCGGATTTCGTGCCTACTACCATCTTGTCTAAGTTTTGCCTATTAAATTTCAATAACAGGGCTGGACAAGCATTCTTAAGGATTCTGCGATATTATGTACATTGGATATGTATACTGGGCGTAGGTTGTGCGGCGGACCTTATTTTGTGGTGACGTCGTGGGGTCACGCTATGTATTATTAGGGATAAACGCCTGTCTTTAAATTGACATTTTTCGTTCTGTTAATTATTTGGACTTGCAGTGAACTGTTTATATGATCGTGCCAGTTGTTAAGCGGTAATTGGTATTATTTTTGTCCAGAGATGACAAAATTAAATTTATCCCTCTGGCCTCAGCAACTCTTTCTATGACGAATGGAGTAGAAGGATAAGAGAAGGATGGGCATTCAATCCTTATTGGGATGCGCCACGCGTTCCACATTTACGTGATATCGTGAAGTAACTGAAATGCCTAAACATTTGACCTATTCAATGACATGCGGTGGGCATGCGATGCTGGACGAGCCGATGCTTTATGCTTTAATGATTTTAAGTCTCATTCCACTTCGTCGACCTCGAAGGAATAGAAGGCGTGGTTGACCTGGTGGGAAATTCGAAGCAAAAACCTTGACTCGGACTACGGAGTACAAACGGCAGCCGCGCCTCCTTCGCCTCTTTCGATCAACCATGCACATTTAAAATTATGTCCACGGTATTCCATTGAAGATGTGTGCGCGGCGCACCCGAGATATGGATTGGTTAGCGCCTTTCCTTGTTTTGTACTAAAGTGAATACTGAGACGTACAACATTAGCGCACACCTTTTGTTCAACGAGCGTGACATAATGATGTTTAATTCTCAAATACTACTAGCGGCATCGCAACTTCCATGGGGTGGGCAACCTGTCTCGAAGTTTTCGAGAGCAGCAGTAAGTGAAGCTGCCTGTGAATCATTGAGCCTACATTAGCCACGAAGGTACTGTCGGAGGTTGCATTTTTTATTCCACAAATTGTACTGAATGGGAGCACAAAAGATGTAGACAAGTCGAAGATAATAAGCTCCTTTTGGCATAATCCACACATTTTACTTCTATGATTACCTGGAGACGGTCATAAAGCGTTACTTGGTCTCTGAGAGAGCGAGGTGGCTCCGTATGAAGATGTGTCGGCTGCCGCGCTCACTCTGATTCCAGATTCTTGGTTCGGAGTTCCGGAGCAGGCCAACCAAGCCTTCCATCTCTCCTGGCTTGGCGAATTTGTACCAGACCTTCGGGAAGTGTGAAACACTCATCGGCTGACATCGCAAGCAATTATATAATAGGCCAAATACGCGCTCAAATCCTCTCTTGATATCCCGTAGAAGTAGAATGGCGCGTCTTGCAAAGGGCTAACGCTGACCGTTTTCATTATTCATTATTCAATTTTTGAATTCATATATCATTGCAGCTCTAAATCGATTTCCCTCAAACTATTTTGGTAACGAGGCGAAGCAACCTTCAGTACCAATGGAAGCGCTGGCTTTCGAGTGTAACCTAAATCGATGTTATTGATTCGGATCCGGGCCAAAGCCACCACGCCTTTAAGACCATTAGTGTCAATGAATTGGTAGCAGACTTATAAAAGGTAAAACACTGAATTCCCTGTCAGCTGGGTACCTCAAGTTGTAGGTCTAATACACATTCAAATTCCACAGAAGCAGAGTGCATGGCGCGGAACTATTGACGGCGTCTTTAGTCTTTCATCGTTCAAAAGCGTCAGTTTGTGTATGCTTTGCATGCAAACATCGCTTTTAAGCTGACTACGTGGCTTTGGATAGGTAAAAAAAAACGTCGACCGAGATCGACGTTACCTGCCACAGCTAGCTAGATACATCGCGGCTTCCCTAAGGGCACTTACGAGGCACCGATTCCATTGTAGCTTGCATAAAAGACCACTTTAAACAGCAGAAATTACAACCAACGACGCGAAGAAGCAAGTCACTGCAACTAGGTCAAATTTGGAGTAGGGTAAAATTTAATTAGGTATCTGAACTCGAGCCGACTAGCCGAATCCAGTGACTTCTCGGCTTCTCAAATTTCATGCTCCCAACGATTCCGACGCTCGCGAGCGTCGGCGACGCTCTGGAGCGTCCTCGATGCCAAATGCGACGCTAGTTATGAGCGGTATTGTACGTCTCTGCCTAGTGCGAGGAAACGTGGACGATGAAGTTGTGCTGGTTAATATACCAGGAAGCAATATAAAACGGCTCCCAGTTCGCAATAGGCTTTACGATTGCTCATGCATAATGATAGAGAGCGTGCTTTACAAGTATGGCCTCGAAAAGCAGCATGCACTTGCCTCGAAAAGCATGCTCAATTTTTAAAGTCTACCTCTCGTGTTTCATCTACTTCACAGCTTTGTCTAACTTTGTTTAACTATTTTTATCCCTAGTATCTGTTCCCGTTTTTCTTTTCTGTGTTTCATTGTTTCATTGTTCATTGTTCGCTTCTCTCACGACTGTCTTATACGTCGTAATAAATTATTATTATTACAAGTGCTCCGTCACGCCTATCGGCGTGCCTCGCACTTGCGCGCTTCGCGCGATTTTGCAGTATCACTAAGCTAAGGACAATCACATCAAGCTTGCTGCTCTACTTGCATAGCTTTCTTCCCTACTTAGGAGTACAAAAGGCTCGCAGCACGTACAGTATATAGTATGATGGGGCGATCTATTGGTCCCTCATTACTGTTCTACCCTTAGTGATACGGTCTTCCATTACTGGTACTGGTTCCCCTCAATGATCCCGCTTAGCGGATGACGTCTTCGGTACGTCTACCTGAATCCCCAAACACGTTGAGAGACGTCTTCGGCAGTCTTTTGAGGCTCGGGCCAAGGGTGTGGGCTAATTTTTTTACGGTAAATTTTTAACGACCATTTTTTAACGAAAAATGTTTGCGTTAAAATCGGTAAGTTCGGTAAATTCGTCAAATAAAATTACCTTACTGCAGTCAATTTAGCAGCATTTTAATATGTGAAAAGCCAGATTTCTTTCATTATTGATTTTTCTGAGCCCTTCTACATGGCAATTATAAGACTTTTTCAATAGTTTGATTTCTCCGGGCGATTTTGCTCATGAAATGACTCAGCAACGAAGATGTCCAATCATGGAACTCTGTGAGAAAAATGAATCACCTCAAACCTTCAGTCATTTCCGTGGGAAAATCCCAATAAGGAGACGAACTATGGGAAAACTTGAGTGAAATGGCTCACTCCGAACATTTACAGTCACATTATAACTAAAACGGTTACCAAACAATCAGATCATTCTATAAAAACATTACAGAACAGGTCAAACTGTCGAAAAAGTTCGAGCTGAACGAATCATCGAGCCGTTGTCTCACCCCCCCCCCCTTCATCAGCGATATCACGACGCCTCCTTCCGCTGTTCACCGGATCGCAGCGTAATCAGTGAGGCTAATCAAAAGCGAAACACCCAAAAAGCAAGTCAAACTCCTCGAAATAGAAAATGAATCCGTCGAAGACGTCAGAAGGTGCGAGCCGAACATCAGAAACGATCAAAAACAAAAGAAGACAATCACACTCGAACTTCTAACCATTTCACCCGGACTTTTTCAACAGTTTGATTTCTTCGGAGCGATTTTGCTGATAAAGTGACTCATCCTCTGACTGAAACGAATCACCGAGCCGTTGTCTCACCCCCCCCCCCCTTCATCAGCGATATCACGATGCCTTCTTCCGTTGTTCACCGGATCGTAGCGTAATCAATGAGGCTAATCAAAAGCGAAACACCCAAAAAGCAAGTCAAACTCCTCGAAATAGAAAATGAATCCGTCGAAGACGTCAGAAGACGCGAGCCGAACATCAGAAACGATCAAAAACAACAGAAGATACTCACGCTCGAACTTCTAACCATTTCACCCGTACTTTTTCAACAGTTTGATTTCCTCGGAGCGATTTCGCTGATGAAATGACTCAGCCTCTGACCGAAACGAATCATCGAGCCGTTGTCTCACCCCACCCCCCCCCCCCCCCTTCATCAGCGATATCACGATACCTCCTTCAGCTGTTCACCTGATCGCAGCGTAATCAATGAGGCTAATCAAAAGCGAAACACCCAAAAAGCAAGTCAAACTCCTCGAAATAGAAAATGAATCCGTCGAAGACGTCAGAAGACGCGAGCCGAACATCAGAAACGATCAAAAACAACAGAAGATACTCACGCTCGAACTTCTAACCATTTCACCCGTACTTTTTCAACAGTTTGATTTCCTCGGAGCGATTTCGCTGATGAAATGACTCAGCCTCTGACCGAAACGAATCATCGAGCCGTTGTCTCACCCCACCCCCCCCCCCCTTCATCAGCGATATCACGATACCTCCTTCAGCTGTTCACCTGATCGCAGCGTAATCAATGAGGCTAATCAAAAGCGAAACACCCAAAAAGCAAGTCAAACTCCTCGAAATAGAAAATGAATCCGTCGAAGACGTCAGAAGACGCGAGCCGAACATCAGAAACGATCAAAAACAACAGAAGATACTCACGCTCGAACTTCTAACCATTTCACCCGTACTTTTTCAACAGTTTGATTTCCTCGGAGCGATTTCGCTGATGAAATGACTCAGCCTCTGACCGAAACGAATCATCGAGCCGTTGTCTCACCCCACCCCCCCCCCCCCTTCATCAGCGATATCACGATACCTCCTTCAGCTGTTCACCTGATCGCAGCGTAATCAATGAGGCTAATCAAAAGCGAAACACCCAAAAAGCAAGTCAAACTCCTCGAAATAGAAAATGAATCCGTCGAAGACGTCAGAAGACGCGAGCCGAACATCAGAAACGATCAAAAACAAAAGAAGACAATCACGCTCGAACTTCTAACCATTTCAACCGGACTTTTTCAACAGTTTGATTTCTTCGGAGCGATTTCGCTGATAAAATGACTCAGCCTCTGACTGAAACGAATCATCAAGCCGTTGTCTCACCCCCCCCCCCCTTCATCAGCGATATCACGATGCCTTCTTCCGTTGTTCACCGGATCGTAGCGTAATCAATGAGGCTAATCAAAAGCGAAACACCCAAAAAGCAAGTCAAACTCCTCGAAATAGAAAATGAATCCGTCGAAGACGTCAGAAGACGCGAGCCGAACATCAGAAACGATCAAAAACAAAAGAAGACAATCACGCTCGAACTTCCAACCATTTCACCCGTACTTTTTCAACGGTTTGATTTCTTCGGAGCGATTTTGCTGATAAAATGACTCAGCCTCTGACTGAAACGAATCATCGAGCCGTTGTCTCACCCCCCCTCCCCCTTCATCAGCGATATCACGATGCCTTCTTCCGTTGTTCACCGGATCGTAGCGTAATCAATGAGGCTAATCAAAAGCGAAACACCCAAAAAGCAAGTCAAACTCCTCGAAATAAAAAATGAATCCGTCGAAGACGTCAGAACACGCAATCCAAACATCAGAAACGATCAAAAACAACAGAAGATACTCACGCTCGAACTTCTAACCATTTCACCTGGACTTTTTCAACAGTTTGATTTCTTCGGAGCGATTTCGCTGATAAAATGACTCAGCCTCTGACTGAAACGAATCATCAAGCCGTTGTCTCACCCCCCCCCCCCTTCATCAGCGATATCACGATGCCTTCTTCCGTTGTTCACCGGATCGTAGCGTAATCAATGAGGCTAATCAAAAGCGAAACACCGAAAAAGCAAGTCAAACTCCTCGAAATAGAAAATGAATCCGTCGAAGACGTCAGAGAGCGCCACCGCGCTTTGATTAGGAGAAAATGAATCCGTCGGCAAAGTCAGAGAGCGCCACTGCGCTTCGATTAGGTCCCGCCTAGATTCAAAACACCCGCGTAATTTTAAATTCAAAACGTCAAGTCAATAATTCTTGAGAAAAAGCACTGAAGGGAAGTAGAGTGCAGTGTCTGCACCCTCCTGCTTAGAGATCGCTCACTCCAGAGGTAGAGTAGAGCTACGAAAAAAACTTCGCCCACACTTCGCCTAGGGGGGGGGTGGTTAATTAGCGTGCTGATCACGAATCTAACATCCTTCTTTGAAATTTCAGCCGATTATGGTAGGGTACGGTAGGTAACGGTGACTAAGGCTGTCGATGTCATCGTCACCGATTTTCCCCTCACACTTCCCTCGCACTCCTCCAACACCGGATAGAGGCATATCGTTACTGGACCCCTCCTGGACAGACAGGACAAACACGTCGCCCTGGACTGACACGGCATCCCGTACAGACTGACAGAAGTTACACTCCCCTTAGCGGCTTATTATATAGAAGGAAGAAGGATGATGATGACCTCCACCACCTACACGCCTTAAATTCCACACCGCTTGAATGGCATCCACAAAAGATCGATAATATCGACCGATATCGATTGATCAACTTCAGATTCGTCTTCAGCGACCTCGATTACCCCCAAGGCTAAAGTTTCGGACCGCTTGAACGAAATACACGAAAAATCGATATTATCGATCGATATCGATTGATCAACTTTAGATTCGTGTTCAGCGACCTCGATTACCCCCAAGGCAAAAGTTTCGGACCGCTTGAACGAAATACACGAAAAATCGATATTATCGATCGATATCGATTGATCAACTTCAGATTCGTGTTCAGCGACCTCGATTACCCCCAAGGCTAAAGTTTCGGACCGCTTGGACGAAATACACGAAAAATCGATATTATCGATCGATATCGATTGATCAACTTCAGATTCGTGTTCAGCGACCTCGATTACCCCCAAGGCTAAAGTTTCGGACCGCTTTAACGAAATACACGAAAAATCGATATTATCGATCGATATCGATTGATCAACTTCAGATTCGTGTTCAGCGACCTCGATTACCCCCAAGGCTAAAGTTTCGGACCGCTTTAACGAAATACACGAAAAATCGATATTATCGATCGATATCGATTGATCAACTTCAGATTCGTGTTCAGCGACCTCGATTACCCCCAAGGCTAAAGTTTCGGACCGCTTGGACGAAATACACGAAAAATCGATATTATCGATCGATATCGATTGATCAACTTCAGATTCGTGTTCAGCGACCTCGATTACCCCCAAGGCTAAAGTTTCGGACCGCTTGAACGAAATACACCCCCCCCCCCTACACCCCCCCTCTCTCTACTCCAACACCGCATCTCCAGGCACGTTTGGCAGCGTGTTCGGCACGTCTACTGACTCGCCAGGCACGTTGGGCAACGTGTTCGGCACGTCTACTGAGTCGCCAGGCACGTTGCACAACTGCAACCCCCCTCCTCCGACGATTCCCCCTTACAGGACTCCAGCACCGCATCTCCAGGCACGTTTGGCAGCGTGTTCGGCACGTCTACTGACTCGCCAGGCACGTTGGGCAACGTGTTCGGCACGTCTACTGAGTCGCCAGGCACGTTGCACAACTGCAACCCCCCTCCTCCGACGATTCCCCCTTACAGGACTCCAGCACCGCATCTCCAGGCACGTTTGGCAGCGTGTTCGGCACGTCTACTGACTCGCCAGGCACGTTGGGCAACGTGTTCGGCACGTCTACTGAGTCGCCAGGCACGTTGCACAACTGCAACCCCCCTCCTCCGACGATTCCCCCTTACAGGACTCCAGCACCGCATCTCCAGGCACGTTTGGCAGCGTGTTCGGCACGTCTACTGACTCGCCAGGCACGTTGGGCAACGTGTTCGGCACGTCTACTGAGTCGCCAGGCACGTTGCACAACTGCAACCCCCCTCCTCCGACGATTCCCCCTTACAGGACTCCAGCACCGCATCTCCAGGCACGTTTGGCAGCGTGTTCGGCACGTCTACTGACTCGCCAGGCACGTTGGGCAACGTGTTCGGCACGTCTACTGAGTCGCCAGGCACGTTGCACAACTGCAACCCCCCTCCTCCGACGATTCCCCCTTACAGGACTCCAGCACCGCATCTCCAGGCACGTTTGGCAGCGTGTTCGGCACGTCTACTGACTCGCCAGGCACGTTGGGCAACGTGTTCGGCACGTCTACTGAGTCGCCAGGCACGTTGCACAACTGCAACCCCCCTCCCCCCACGATTCCCCCTCACAGTTCAGCACCCAGATGGCCAGGCAGACCGTCACTGATCCCCCCCTGGACAGACACTCCGCCCCGTACAGACGCTCTCCCCCGTACAGACGCTCTCCCCCGTACAGACGCTCCGCCCCGTACAGACGCTCCGCCCCGTACAGACGTTAGCGGCTTATTATATAGAAGGATTATTATTATTATTATTATTATTATTATTATTATTATTATTATTATTATTATTATTATTATTATTATTATTATTATGGGAGGAGTGGAGAATGTGCGCAGAAGGGCGTTGCTTACCAACATCACTGTTTAACCTGCGGCGAGCTAGGTGAGACAGGGAGGGCACTAAGTGTTGCATCAAACATCTTGATGGTAAGCAGAAGCAGAGCTTGCTAACCCCACTAGGTAAGCATCGAGAGGAAGCCCACGGTGGAGCGATTTTAGTATAAAGTGCACTGTGTTGGTGTGTAAAATGAGGTTGGAGCCAAAAGACTCTAGGGGCTTATCGGATTCGAGAAAGTAACCAAAAGATGACCTACCGAAACGAGAACATTTCCATCACCAGTGACTTTTTGCCGCTCATTCCGTTGTGTGGAATATGAGACCGAGACAAAGTGCTTCTATAGCTTAACACCACTACAAATTTGTACTTGGTAGGTCTCATTTGCTCTATGGTAGTCCTATAACTGAGCTTTCACTCAGTACTTGTGGAACATGTTCGGTTTGATTCAGTGGGATTCACCTTAGGAATTCATTGAAACTGGCTAAGTTGGAAACCTAAGTCTTTGCCGAGATGAGTGCATGATCTTATACTTCGAACTTCTTTCATACCTCAGAAAACGACGAAATTCTCGAAACGTCAGGTCCCGTTCCATCATATCAAACCTGCGAGGCACAGAATTCATGAAGCAATTTTCATGACAGTCGAGCACGGAGAATACAGCAACCCGTATTTCTTGCGAATGTGTTCAAATTTTCCGCGGAGGCGCCGGCTGTCGCGTGCACCCAATTCCAGGTTCTTACTATTAGTTCGTATTCCCGCCCAGGCCAACCGAGGGCTTCATCACTCCGGGGTCGAATTGGAAACACACTTGTCTGGAAAGGGTAAAACATTGACTTTTCCATCGACTGACTCCCGCAAGTTATTATACAGGCCGAATATCCATTAAAATTGCCTCCACGACAATAGTATAGTGCGGGGCGGATCCCAAAAGCGATTGATAGACACTGCTCTTAACCTTATCGGACCAAAAACAACACCATCCACTGAACCTTGGGTGGAAACCACTCAGAGAGAGTTCACGAACTAAAAAGGTTTCGAGAACCATTAATGGGAAGTTATTGAGGAAAACTTGGATTATTTAAAGGACACTGCCGCGGGAGTAAAACCTAGATTATTCAAAGAATAGCGTCCTTCATAAAAAAACAGCACTGAGGAGAAACGCTACCTCTGCCGTTTGCAGCTGCAGGATCTCCGTGTGAGAAGTACTGGCGCAACTTTCGAACAGACGGTCGAGCGCTAGGGATGCGTTCACAGCCAAGAGAGGAAAACGAGCGAAACCCATAGGCGCTTGGATTGCTCGAAATAAACGGAGAAGGATACAGGCTCCCAGAAAGCGAAGAGAGAGAGCACGAGCATGAGGACTCTCATAGTAACGCACTGCGGTGGCTCAGAGAGGAGGCGGTGCCGGCGCTCGTCATTTCGAGTCTGCGCTTTCACCGATTATACTCAGAATTTGCAGTCGAAAGTATTCCACCTCCATTCCCCTCCCTCCTATGGAGACCAGCAATAAATGAACTTTATTAACAAATCACAATAGCAATCAAATAGGGAGTGACTCGATCAATATCTATTATGTACAGACCGTGTGGGACAAGACGGATGGGCGCAACTATCGGGCACAAATGCGCGAGCGGCGCGGAAATCTGACTCTAAAAGCAGTGTGAACCAGTCAAGTCGATATGTCAGTGAAAGAGGAAAATCGAAGATAACCGTATTGTTTGCGGAAAGGAGGAGAGGAGTCCTGAGAACTGAGGATATCGATAGCCGTGAAGGCGTGCTCACGTCATCCTCGTGTGGATGAGCATCTGGAGCTGGTGATGAACAGCCTCGAACGACGGTCGACTTTGCGGCTCGTACTGCCAGCAGGGGACCACGACGTTGGCGAAGACCCTCTCAGGACACAGCGCGGGGCGGTCTAGTCTGTGCTGTAAGTGGCAGAAGTACGGTGCGACACCTAGGAACGATCTGTGGCCAGAACCAACCTTTAGGGTTGAGGTGGCGCTCATGTGCTTGATGTTCTCCAGAACGTCCTCGTCTGTCAGCGAGCCGTATGGCTTTTCTCCACACCGGCTGAAGATTTCCCACATCGTCACTCCAAATGCCCAGACGTCACTGTGGGTTGAGAACTTGCCCTAAAGCATGAGATGCTTTATTATTTACACAGAGTAGGACTACAGGATAAAGATTAAGAGAAATGGAGAAGAATGCAGCATACAAATTAAGTTGTCAGCGAGGAATAATTAGTAACGATAGTGGGTTAGAAGCTACACTCCTTGTCAGCGAGGAATAATTAGTAACGATAGTGGGTTAGAAGCTACACTCCAACTTGCACAATCTATTAGGTGGATTAATATATAGACAAGTTGCACTGGTTCAAAAATAGCTGCACGACGCCAATGCCAGTACACCAATTCGCTTTCGTCGATAGGAAGAAAGGTTAAAATCCAGAAGAACGAAGCTGCCACTCCTAACGGCCTCGAAAGCAGCAAAGTATATCAGAGGTTTTTCAACCGCAATGCCAGCGATGCGGGCCCGCTTCGTCGGGTGCCGGATTTGCAGAACAACGTCGTTCCCTTTTGTGGAATTAGTTCGCAGCTCCTCTCCGCAAGACGCCATCGCCGTTTTTAAAACAACGAAGATCACCAATGTTAACATTTAGGCATCTCTGCAAAGTCACGCTCGAAACTGAAGTACGTGTAAGATCTCCACATATCCCTAGCGAGTCATGCAGTAATTTTTTGAAATCAGATTATTGCTTGCGCAAAAAACAACTACCCACCAAGAGCAAGCTCTCCCACGCCATCCACCGTATCGGCAGCACAAATCGTCCCTCCACCTGGTAGTAATCGTTCGAGTAGAGGCTGCGTGCCATGCCAAAATCGGCGATTTTCACATTTCCTTCCTCGTCGACGAGACAATTCCGAGCTGCGATATCCCTGAAGAACAGGAGGGATGATTGCGTATCATGGGAGCAGTGGAAACACGGCTTCATGAGCGGTACCTGTGAACGAAATTGCACGACTCAAGGTAGGCAAGCCCAGCAGCTAACTGCGTAGCCACGGAAATGCAGTAGTGGGTGCTGAAATCGAAGGCCATTGCGAAGGCTCAGTGCTTCATTCATGCTCTGTTTAACCACTGCCATTGGCTATGCAATATAGAGTATCCTCAGATGACTGTCAACAACTGTTTACCATAACAAATACTACGATAACTGTTCCTTGCTACTCTTCCTTTGCTGACATAAATATACCCATTAAAAACGTGTAGGAGTCGCTAGAATGCACATCAGAGAATCATGGCAATGACTAGTCACGTCTGGTTTGAGATCTCTGCAGTGCCTTGATATGGTAGGATATGAGAATCATCTCGCAAGAATGTAGCGCTGAATTGACTATCGGCTGACATAGGCTTATGGAAGGTATTATGTGGGCTGGACAAAATCCCGCCACTCAGTTCTGAACCTTGCCAAATTTTTGAAAATTCTTCTGGAACCTTTCTTCCAAGATCTATTGCACTGTCCGGAAATTAATGCAGGTTTTCGACCTTCAACTTTTGAGAGGTATTCTTTGGTAAACTTTACCTTGGAATAGTGCATAATTTTATTCTCAATGTGCTATTCGTTTTTATATTGATTACTTCACGGCAGATTTTGTAGGCTATAAATGGACTGTCAAAGCAGCAATTTCGGCAGATTTACTTCTATGAGTTCAAGCTCGGTCGTACTGCGGCAGAAACAACCCGGAACATCAACCAGGTATGGGGCCAAGAAAGTGTCAACTAATCCACGGTGATGCATTGGTTTTAAAAAGTTCGTAGAAGTGAATTCGACCTTGAGGATAAGGCAGGTCGCGGATGTCGCACTGGTTGCGAAAGAACTCTACGTAAGCAAATCAAGTGTTTGTGAACATCTGCGGACAATTGGAAAGACGAAGAAGTTAGATAAATGGATACTATACGAGTTCAACAACCATCAAAAAATCGTCAGCTCGAAGTGTCGTCAGCGCTGCTTCTTCGTGACAAGAACAATCCATTTCTCCACCGTATCGTAACTTGTGACGAGAAATGGATCCTCTACGATAACCGGCGACGGTGGGCTCAGTGGTTGGACCGCGGTGAAGCTCCGCAGCAGTTCCCGAAACCGAAATTGCACCCTGACAAGATCATGATAACTGTTTGATGGTCTGCTTCTGGATTAATTCACCACAGTTTCTTGAACTCGGACGAAACAGTGACGGCAGAGAAGTACGTCCAACAGATCGACGAAATGCACGAAAAATTCCGACTTGTGCACTATACCTTTGTTCTTAGGAAAAAATTTCGAATTTCGAATGATCGAATAATATTCGGTTTTCAAAATTTCGAATTTCGAATGATCGAATATTATTAGATTCCCAAAATTTCGAAATTCGAATGATCGAATAATATTCGATTTTCAGAATTTCGAGTTTCGAATGACTGAATAATATTCGATTTTCAAAATTTCGAATTTCGAATGATCGAACATTATTCGATTCTCAAAATTTCGAGTTTCGAATAGTCGGATATTCGAATAATCAAATGAACACCCTTATTTATTGTATTCACCCAATGATTAACATTAACTTATTTTTTATTACCCATTGTAATCTGCGTTCGACAGAGCGGCATATACGAAGGCTTCAGATCGTCACTACTCTTCTACCAAATGGTTAATTGCGAAAGGGGATCGGTAATTATCAACTGTGGTAGATCGATGCCGATCAATGGATCTCGTGTCCCGTGGCCGACATACTCTTGCTATTCTTATGTCAAATCAGGGCTAATGGAGTGGAGAGTGGCGAGTCCAGTGAGTGATAAGCGCTACTGAGGCTGAGGGTGACGAGCGAGGCGAGGGCGAGCTGAGTACCGAACCGAGACTGTGGAAGTCGGTGTCCAGGCTCAGATGCCGTTGCTCGAGCGCAAGGTCTATGACAAAGGTGTAATGGCAACGCAGCACCCCTGCTTTCCTAAGAATTCGTTCACCGAGAAGAGAGAACTGGATGGGCAGAGCTAGATTGTTATAGATCTTGCTCCGTAGGTTACTGTCCTTCCTTAGGTTATATCGAAGCTTCTTGGTGGTAAAAGAAAGGGTAGCATGTACGAATCCATTGGAGCACTCTGGCACGCGACAGGGACGAATGGAGACGCTGCTGGCGCCCGCTCGAGCAACTGGACGGAACATGACGACAGGTGATACTGGTGATACCTAACCAGAGGCAGCTCTAGAGGCGTAGTATACCGAAGGCAAAAGCGTCGTTAAACAGCCATAACCCGATTCCCTTGTTATTCACGTGACTGGCCGCAGGACGAGGTCCGCGCTTGCCCGCGCTTACCTAGCGTCGACTAGCAAGGGAGGTGTCTGAAGCGTATGTCTGAACGGGAAGAGCGAGTCATATAGGAAGAATACCCGCCCCTCAATTAGTATAAAAATGTGTTTATTTTTTTCCAAGTGGCTAAAGCCAAGGAGTAGGGGGTTGTTGTAGTTACAATGTAATCGGCGCCTCACGAGTTCGGCGGTCTTGGTTCTCCACGACAACGCGCGACCACATGTTGCGAAGTTGAACGAGTGCGATACGAAACTCTACCACACCTTCCATATCCACCGGGTCTTTCGCCAACCGACTAGCACTTCTTCAAACATCTGGAAAAATTTTCGAGCGAGAAATGCTTCAACAACCGAGCCCAGATGGAAACTGCCTTCGACGAATTCATCCGCTCCAGAACTCCGGACTTCTATGCAACAGGGATAATTAAGCTAGTATTGGCAAGGATGTGTAGGCACGAATGGTTCTCACTTCGATTAATTGCGTTGTGCTTGAGCTGAGATATGTCGCTTTAAGCTGAGGACCTTATTAGTAACAATGTTAAATTAATTATGATCAGGAACAATAAAATTAATAATAATAATTGAATTAATTATAACCAGTAACAATAAAATTAATAATTTTTGTTTCAAAGAAAGCTTGTGAGCCAAGACACTCACTCGACTTCCTCCAGCTTGCTCATATAAGACTTCAAATCACCGTTCACCATGAACTCCATGATGCAGATCATCGGCTTGTCAATCGTCGACACTCCAATCACCTCGACCACGTTCGGGTGTTTCAGGTTTCCTTCAAAGAGTTAATATGTTGAAACCGCTATGAGGGTGCATCGTAGGAGCCCTACCCAGCACTCTGATTTCACGAAGAAAAGCCATCTCGTCATCTGGTGAAGTGCTGTGAAGGCGCTTCACAGCGACCTGCCGAGACTCCAGAAGGCAGCGATGCACCTGCAAGCGCTTTGCTGAGAGATGCGTTAAGGCAGAGCTATCCAGAGCGACAGACCTCGCCGAATTCTCCCTGACCGATCTTCTCAACGAACACCAGCTGATGTCTGTTGATCTCGGGGAGTGTCGTGCAGTAGACCTCGCCGTAGTCCGAGTACTTCACGACCGACGAGAGCGGATTACTGGAAGTGCTCATGGCCTTACAGCGAAGCGGAAAGCTCGACAGATCAGGGAAGGGCGCTCTTACTTGGGTAAGGCTGCTCCAAGTTTTGCGTCGGCATAGTGCGACACCTCCATAGCTTGATTGTGGAACGAATTCAGAAGCGGTTCACAAGAGGACTTGTCCCTTGAGCTGAAATCAACACAGGCTTATGGCCTTAAGAGGACGGCTCCAATACAGATCATTAGTTTTTAAGTGATGATGCATGAACAGCGATATGGCAAAAGAATTTGCAAATCCCCCACAAAGCGACGCACCATGCAAAGTCTGGTTCGGCGTAATCAGACGAGATCACGATCATCGGACATTTCTCCAACAGAGCGTTTTCCATGTTATCTCTCGCCATCTGGTAAGTGGAGGGCGACACAGGCTGAAGCAAACGGTTCAGAGAATCTCCAAAGGACTAACGAGTTGTCGCGGGGCGTACCTTGAAGGAACCTCCTGTAAAGGCCATATGGGAACCGTGAGGAGGCGAAGCTGTCCTGATCTTGTCTCGCTTGCGATAGAAGCAGAAGACGGCAAGCGGGAAGAACACCGACAGCGTGAGCAGGCCTAGCAGCACTGCAATATCGGTGGTAAAATGTGGAGTAGTGGAGAAGGCAAGCGTCTACTTGAAAGCACTGGATGCGCAGCATACTTTCCTTCTACAGCACTTTGCACTGAAATAAAAGTAAAAACGGAGCTGAATGAAATGAAAAGTAAAATATGCAGCGAAGATTGAAATATGCGCACCATATCGTAAAACGCGATAGTTGTCTACCCTGCTTGAGGATAAATGGGATGGCTTTTATGCGAAATCGCATGCGATGAAATCGCTTCAAGGCCAGAACGTCCTTACAGCGCTGCCAGCATTAAGGCACACTGACCGATGGTGCCAAGACGTCCATCCGCTTCGGATTCGTTCACAGCGAAGTACGTGACGCCGTCTGAGTGCTCCTCGTCGGAGTCGAAGTGGATGAGTTCGAGATGAGATGCCGTGGACTCGAATCGAACCTCAGACAGCAGAAGCCACTGTGCGTCCGATGGGAAGTACAGTCGGATCTGGAATAGCGTGTTCTGAAAGACAGCCTGGAGGGCGATGTCCTTATAGAGTATACCTGAACAACAGTCGCAGTGCGATGCGAAATGGGAATCCGAACCAGTGATGACGAGCTTAGGGAACTGGGGACGAACTCGATCACGCGAATGGAAAAATCGGCCCCGTTCGCTGAGAATGACAGCACTGCTCGGGAAAACACCTGAAAACGGTTGCGTTGCGTCACGTAGCCTTACTCTCGCTTAGGTTGGCTGCTGCTCTTGAAGAGCGCCGAAGAGAACCGCAACTCTTTTTAGAGTCTCCCAACAAAGTGAGGCTTAGAGAGCAGGCTTCCGAAACACAACAATCTGTTCTCCTCGCAATGGTCGGCTCTTTGAGAACCTCTGTACTCTACAAGAAATGTTCAACACAATGTCTACCGCGTTAAGCCTACTTCAACCATGGAGACCATCACACCGCTATGGCTTTCACTTACTACGAGCATATGGTGAACAGAGAATTGGAGATATTAGGGTCGTTAGCTAACGCTTCGATCAGAAAGCTGCCTGATCGAGGGCATTATATGCAACGGTGTTTGCAAGCATTGTTTCTTCAGTCTTACCTTGAGGTGATAAAATTCATGCCAATCAGTTTTTGAAGGTTTTAAGGAAATCGAGGAAGTTCCATGTTTGTTTTGGGCAGAACACTTCGGCGTTCCGAAAGTTTTTCTCCGATCGTGAATAACTGTGCCTTTTAATAGGAATGGGCGCATGAAAGTGCAGTCGGAGGAAGCGCTGGCTATGCGCGCAGTCCGTTTCAAGGTTCTGGATTCGGATTCGGAGCAGGCCAGTCAACCCTTGTGTCACCGCGAGATCGGTGAATTGGTATAGACTTCTGTCGGGCGGGTAAAACATTGGCTTGTTCTTCTGTTGATACCGCAACTCGTTGTATCGGTCAAAAATGCATTCAAATAGCCTCCACGATATCCCGTAGAAGTAGAATGGGTGACGATCCCACAAAGGGATTGAACAACGCCGACCTTTATCCCTATGCTGTTGCCGACCAACTCGAATGAAGAAGGAATTAGGTTTTTCACACGTGTACGAATGGAACACTTTCAATAGTCACGATTTGCTGTTTACGGTTCGTTTTTTTATCCACTGACATTCACTAACCTCCTTCCCGATAAAAACGGGGATGCTCAAATCGATCAAGAGTTTGCCCGAACTTTGAACCATCCAATTCGGGAACACGGAGTTAAGTAATAGCGTTTTCAGTGACTAGTGAGGAAAATTACAAAAGTTATCACCTGTGCTTTAAGCTGGTGAGCAAATGCAGTGTGGAGGCTGACTGCAGTGAAGTTCCTGGGCTCGGAGAAGGTGAACAACAGGCTGACGAAGCCAACTGAAATCGCGTGATCGAGAGCCTTCATATGCAATATTCAAGCCTTGCAACGAACCCCCGTCTACTCGTCTTCTCCACCCAACCCATCGATGCGGAGAGTGAATCGGATCATCGCCAAGGATTCCGTCGCTGAGCTGCCCCAGACCACCTTCAGCGACGCCGCTCGAGAGGTGGCCGTCGTAGGTGGAGTCCACAAAGCTGAGCTCGCCAACCGTTGATCCCACCGGCGCCGAGTATGACTGCAGCGCGTCTGCAACAGCTGGGATAGGGTCTGTAGAAGGAAATCTCAGGTAAAGCGCATACCCTCGTAGGGACACCCGTATAGCTCGAGCCTGAGGCAGACCGTTCTCGTGCTGTTCGACAGGGGCACTATCCGAATTCTTCGAACCACAATGGCCGCGTCCAGTACTCGAACCTCCGCCGTCTTGGTATCGCTGTTGCCGGGAATCACCTGAAACTGGTCTTTATCAACTTTCGCTGTGACTCTGACTCAACAAGGTTATCACGAAATTGCGTTTCTCCTCAGGTCCCACCTTACAACAGAGCGGAAGCTACGCCACTGTAAAACAGCAAACTTAATTGGTGTGTAAGCCTTGCGAAGGCCTTCCCGCGGCGATAAGATTAAGATTAGGAGTGTTCTTTGTTCATCGCATAGTGATATAGCACCTAGTTAAATGGAAGCATAACACCAAGCTGAGAAGTAAGAAATGCTAGCATGAACAGCCCATTATAGAGCATCTCAAGGCCGGAGGTTATTGCCAAACATGACCGAACAACGTTAGTACGGTTACGGTTAGACAAACCAGTACTGTTCTACTACATATCTTTCCTCTCAATATCTTAGGGAGGCCATCTTCTCGTTGGCTGTTTCACACCACCGTTATTTCGATCGCATTGACGACTGGTATGGAAGAGAGGTTTTTTCTACCGATTTTGCCAATGTATAAAATAAGCGAGCCCCTACAACTAGACACTTCTTATTCTTCTGAAGTTTGTAGGAAATGCGTATGCAATCGTAGAAGAGGCCTTAAAAATAATGGACCGCAGCCTGCACGTAGGTTCGCGCCGAGAATCCTAGGTGCCGATCAGCAAGGAATGTGCTCATGCAAACGCGTGGCGAATTATTTGGGTGATTTCCTCGGCAAAATTGATTAATTACAGTGTTTTGCCGGCCTATAATCTTGGGCTCTGCACTGACTGCCGCTAATCCGGAATGGGTGGACTCGAGGGGGATGGTGGCGATCCGATTAGTCTCGCCGTCGCTGGCTTGCGTACGATCAGTTGCGCAAACGAGTGCAGCGTTGCTTCAGTTCGGCTGCTAACAGTGTCTGCACGGAACGATATGCGACCTTCACGGATGTACCGCATGAAGGAATAAACACTGCTTTTGAGCCTAACGACAACTTCGGCAGAACTTGACCGACAAGGATGATCTAGGGTCTCTACAATTTTTTCAAGAACTCAACTACACAAAAGCACCAATGGCGTGGGCACCAGCTTAGAGGGTTACATGATTGAGCAGTGCATTTTCCTCCAATTCCTCTAAGGTAATGAACGACTGCACCTCTCTATGGGGTATGTCAAAAGTAGATTCTCGAAATGTCTGCACTGTGAAAAGAAATCAAGAGGAGCTTAGTCAGAACTGATGCTGTTTGCTGTGGCGCACATTTTCTCCAGGACTTCGGGCCATGTGCTAAGAAGCCTAAAATCAAAACAAAACAAAATCTACGCGGCATTATTTGTCGCAAGCCAGGTTCTATATTTTTTTTTATATTTCTGACTCAATTCAGGGTAGCAGGAGGGCTAGCATCAAATTCCAATGAATCCATGTGAAGCACCTCAGCGACACTGACATAAAAGTTGGTGCTGCACTACACTGGAAAGGAAACAAGATAGGATACCAACCGGAATTGTACTCAAGGTCACTTTCTGTTCTTTTGCACAGTGTCCACGTTCATCGATGCGTAAATTTTACTTTAAGTTAGATAAAAACACATTGCGGCCCAAGTCACGGCCTAAAGCTTGTCCTGGTCAGCGCAGCAGCAGCGTCTTCAACTTTTCGTATTCCTCAGTTTTGGCAGCCCTTTTCCACGGCTCCCTATAATTTCGACGGCTAAATGTTCTTCCCACTATACAGGGTGCGTAAAAAATACTGACGCACCTAATTTTTGTTTCAGCCCCAACTTTCTCTTTCTACTTTTCAAAGTTTTTGTGTGTTATTTTTGTTGTCTGTATTGTGCTTAAAAAACACTCACGAAAAAACTGAAGAAACATGGTCGTCATCGTTACGGTGGCCCTTTTTTGTCTGTCACCCAAAGAGCTGAATACTTCCTTAACGAGAGAATTAGGCGCTGTTCGAAACGCTTGGTGAGGAAGGAGGTCAGCAACCCAAACGTCAGCCACGGCTCTGGCATAACAGATAACGATTACAAGATGTTCAAGCACGATAACGTTCAAATCCAAAATTATCAATCTCTGTTCGATAACGGCAAACAGATAACGCGCGCAGGTGTGAACAGCTTCTCAGAAGAGCACAGCTTGAACATGAATCCGCTGGAGTACTCTTTTTAGGCGCGGCGCGTGCTCATGAATTTTTCCGTCGTTTTCGCTCCTGTATTCTCAGTAAAGAAGCCAATGTCGATTACGAGTTATTCTATCGTGTTTGCAAGATCATTTTCCATATTTCTCAAGTGGATATTTTAATACTTACTTTGCATTACTATTTTCACAACCGTCATTTACTGCGTCAATACTTTTTACGCACCCTGTAGACGGAATTTAATTAAGTGAAGGAAAACACGATGGCGCCTCAGCCAACACCCTTCTCAAGCGCATTTGCCCTCCGAAATAATTTCTTGCCTAGAGCACTGATATTTTGGCAGCTGTAAGCCGTGGTAAGTCCCATTTATGTAAAATGGCATGTGCTGTGATGTTGCTGGCCAAAAATTGCTTGAGAACATCTCCTGACGACTCCATAGCGCTGGGATTTAGTGGACTAAAAAAACATATGCACTGTGAAAAGAAATCAAGAGGAGCTTAGTCAGAACTGATGCTGTTTGCTGTGGCGCAGGGTTGTTCGACACTTGCGGTTTTTTCATATGTTTCAAAGGTAATTTATTTATATTAACAACAAACATTAGTTAATAATACATTGACCATTTTGTTGAGTGGCCTTTGGCCATCTTTCGGTAAGATGAAAAATCCCACGAAGAGAAGAAGAAGCCTTGAATTTTGTAAACGAAGAGCCAGTGCAACTCAGTTTGAACAGCTTGATCGGTTCAAACGGTTTTGAAGGGAGCGAAACAAATGGTAATGTGATGGTGGTGTGGTACTAAGTCAGTGCTATATGTGGGGTGGATGTGACATCAGTTCCCAATTGAGCTCTGCTAATTTCTGACGGGTTATCAAAGAGCTGTGGCGTCTGGCATGATCACGATGGAGCATCACGCCTTTTCGACTGACCAGTTCAGAGCGTTTTCTGGCGTAAATAGGCTTGGAGGGGGTCACCTTGTACTCAGTGGATATTCGCCTTGGAAGGAAGGCACATGTATGTCCAATTACATTAGAAATGGCGTAGCTCTGTTCATCAAAGGAGTAGAACAGACCGATGCTGCATAAGAAATTCGAAGTATTACAACACAAAACGTTGCATAGGGCTGTCCTACAAGACGACCCATTCAAGCCTACTTGCGCCCGTTTTCTTTTTCGATTTCTTCTTTCCATTTCGGTAGTTGACATAGTTTGGCTTCCTCGAAGCAGATTAAAGTAGGCCTCGCATATGTTAATGCGTTCAGTGAGGTGGATTTCCTTAACTTCGTGAGGGACCCACACATCCAGTTTGCCTGCACAACCAAGCAGTTGTGAGTGCAAGTAAAGGGGTGAATTCTATATGTCAAGCTTCTCTGCCATCTCTCGAGTTGTCATGCGCCGATTAGTTTCGATTTACGAACTTATTTTGTCGGCATCAGCTGTGACTGTACGGCCAGTATGTGGTGCACCTGCATATCAAAATTTTCAGAGCGAAAGCGAGCAAGCCAACGGTGACACCGGCGCTCAGTAAGGCAATCTTCACCATAAACTTCACATAAATTCTTCCGGCCTTGCACCGCATCACCGCATCGTTGCCCTTTCGGAAGCGAAACAATAAAATAATCCAATGATGCTCTCTTCGAATGTTCATTTTCAACTTAATTTTTTATCTACTTTTTTGCACTAGTTTCTTGTTTTACGCTAGTTTCTTTTTATAGAAGATGGTCTAAAGTCTAGCCCTTAAAATACTGTAGAATCATGTAAGCCATGCAATCACTACGACACGAAAGAAAATATACAGTTCAAGCCATCTATGAGAAAAGACGACATTAATTATCGAACAAGCCAATAATTCGACGGTTACCTGCATCGTAAGAGTCCGCCGCTATCATTTTCACACATATTTCTATGCCAAAGTACCACGAAAGATAGCGACCCAAGAATTTAGCAACCGTCTCATTTCCATACCTTCTGAATCTCCTTGGCTAACTTTTAGCTACGCATTTTCCTATACTCCTGAGATTTACCTAAGAAATCTTAGGAAATACTTTTCATGAGCACCACCTAAGCAGCTCCCGGGGAGCTGTTCTTGCTAGCCTTGAAAGGCACAGCGACCTTCGAAGGTGCTCGCTCCCGCCAGGATTGACTGTCATGCTAATCCTCTTGTGTGGGCCGCTGGTCTTATCCCTGTTGCGTGGCTGTTCCTCTCCCGCTCAAGCATCTGCCACTCGCACGGACACTGTGAATCGCAAATGCCACTGGATGCCATATGCGATGGCTGTTCGCATTCGCGATGAGTCCGGCGGGATGATCGCTGCGCAAATCTCGAGGTCACCTTGTCCCCTTAGGGTTTCACACGCCCCACGCTCACCTCGGAACCCTCTTCGCCTTTGTAGGAGGCCCAGCCTCTGAGCTTCGGTCGCCAGTATTCGATTTTGAACGCTCGAGCGAACTCCATTCCTCGTCCTTCGTCGAAACGCCCTTGCACTTCAACGGCGCTCACAACTGCAATGGCACGGCGTTAGAGAGCCATCTGAAGTGAAAGTGAAAATCGCGAACGGCAAAAGCAGACCTGTGTCTCTCCCAAAAGTGATCTGGATCCACTCCTTGTGCGTGCCGTTCACCTGATGCAGCGGGCACCATGCACCACTGCCGGTGTGCGTTCGCGCCCTGGAAGCACGAGATTCTCGACGCTGCGGACACTGTGGCGTTTTCAACCCTTCTGCGACTCGTTGGGTTCAATTAGCTTCGTGGTCCGCACTTCCGACGCGACCACTCGTAATCGGACGCCGAATTCCGATGATGAAAATGGCGCTGTCCCCGAGCAGGCGGCGGGCAGCACACCTGCTCTTCGGGGAGCCGCGCAACGTGATGCGCGAGACGGGGCGTGTGACGGCCCCGTAGCGGGCCGTCCGAAAATATTCCCCTGACATATGGATGCCAGCGAGCAACGCGATAACTAGCGCTCACTAGCTTTAGCGAAAACAATTTAACTCGATAATTTGCTCCATGAAGCGGACGCTGCCACCGCTCATCAAAGCCGGAGCCATCTAATTGACCCGAAACACGGGCGCACGGTCCGAGGAATCAACAGCAGCACTACGGCCACTCCCAGAGAGAGACAGCGGCGCTTCTTGGACTGCAGAGGTGAAAATGCAACCTGAACAGATGCTACAGAAGCAGCGCCATTGATACCATACTTTGGAGACGTCTAACATGAACTATGATTCAACGCCATCACAATCATAGTCATTGATAAATCGTGAAAGGGATGGAAGACTGTCTCGTCTATTTACGTGCTCCTCACCATCAGACCTCGAATGGAAGGGAAACAGAAATGGGTGTCGCAGGGAAACAGAAATGGGTGTCGCCTACGACAAACCGAATAGAGCGTAAAATTCGAGAGTCTATTGATTGTTCTAAGAACAAGCGTGAAGTATGGTCCCTAAGACCGCACAGAAGTGTTCTCGTTGCGCCTCTGAAACATTTCAGCGAAGAATTGACATCAACCCTCTGGACAGGACACCTGGGCATTTTTGAGGGTTAAGAGAGTTACATGCAGACTGATGTCTATCGATGCATAGTTAACGCAACACCTAACTTATAGCACTCAGCTGTTACCGTCTTTTAAAGGGAACTTGAAATCGACTTCATATACGCTCATGGTGCTGCCACGGTTGCAAACGCTGCAGAAGAACGCATGCACGGAATCTGTGCCCTTACTATTAGGCAGCCTTATCAGGTACACGTGACAAACTCGACCGTGTACATTTCTCACTACATGGAGTAGTGCTGAAGGCGGGCTTTCCTCACGGAAGCAGGAGTTCAAAGGACGGTAGACAAACGTCTTCTTTTAGTTTCAGCAGGATGCAACGGCATTGCTTGGCGAGTACCACTCTGTGCTATACAACTGCAGCTGCTTATTTTGCAGAACGCTTCAAGACAAAAGCCTGTTGGGAGCTGAAATCGTTGTCAGAAGAGGACATCATTCTTAGACTTGCTGGTGATATGCTATTTCAAGAGCTGGCGTTAGTGAACTGCGTCGTGTGATGAGGGTGCATTCTACCTCCACGAGAAGCTGTGAGTGGTTAAGCTGTATCAAGATTTGTGTTGGTCAGCCGATGAGCATATCAGCGGTTTCTGTCTAGAAGCAGACAAATCTGGTAATAATTCAAGGATGCGGAGAGATGGAACTGGATAGCATAGGGGAACACAAACCACGAAATGGTTTGGAATGCACATGGCAACAGGCACCTTGTAGGGCGCTGTCTGAGAAGCAACGTACATAGTGGTTCCCAAATTGCCTGCAGACCGCTGCCTACAATACCGCCCGCGTCGCGCGGTCAAAAAGACGGTTTGCGACGGAAAAATCCGTCGCAAACCGTCGCATGCTCATAACTCCTTTAATTTTGAGTTGTTTCGGAAACAGTTGGTACCATTCGATGCGCCTCCTCGATTTCTATAAAACCATGTATAAAACTTTACCAGGCCACCGCGTTTTCGCCGTGGGTGGCCTAAAAAAATAACTGCAGCAGGCTTTTGCGATTGGAGCACCTTATTTTCCAGGACGTGCAGTGTTTTCGGAGTATCTCAAGCATGGCGTGCGTTGTCAGTGCTCTGTCATGCCTGGAATGTTCCGAGAGTGCGCCGTGCACAATGCATATAGTATCGAACCTATCAATCGAATGGGCAGAAGCATGCCCATTGGGTTTCTATCTTCATTTAACGGAAAATGCAAAGTCTTCAAGACTATCTTGCACCGTTTGGAGAATTTTATATGAAATTCCCGGCCGTCCTACTTAGGATTTGTTCCAGGCAGTCCGACGAGCCTTTGGAGTGTGCCGTACACAATGCACGTAGGATCGAGCCTATCAATTGAGTGAGCGGAAGCGGTTCAAATGTCGTACTAAACGCTTACCCTCTTTAGGTGCTTTAGTGCACACATTGACAGCAGCTTATACAAATCAAGAGGTTTTAAGAAGCGAGAAGAGAGAGTGAGCCGTGCAAAATGCATATCCGATAGGACCGTTTGAAACTAAATTCGATTAGAAATTTCCACCCACCCTACTCAGGAATTGCTGTATTCTGTCCCGGCGAGACTTTAGAGTACGCTGTGAACAATGCATATAGTACAGAACCTGTTAATCGAGTGGGGCAACCGCTCACAAATGCACGCGCGGGCGAGTTCGTAGCTTCAATAACTCTATCAAGATCAAATCGTTTCGGCTGCAACTCGAAGACTTTGTAGGCAGTACAAGGTTCTTGACGTATTCTAAAGCAGAGCGGTGTAGCTCATGAATGGACTAAATGACAGTGCTACGAAAATGCAGGTGAGGCTTGTGCGACCCAATTTAAAAAAAAAATCCGACCACTGCGCGAAGACACGATGAGCCAAGGGCATACAAATGCATAGGCGAGCGGAACACCTAAGGTGCTTTAAGACGATATGCTCGCAACTCCCCAGCTGCCTAAACTGCCTTAGCCCCATCTGCCATTTTAGGGCGGCGGACTTTGCGATTGAAGTTTCCTGCTCTTTTACTCGCCCACATTTGGGTTTTCGACACTCCCAATAACACCGTTTTGTTCACCACGAAAAGCTCTATCGAACGGTGTCACTCTCGATCAATTTCAAAGAAATCGATTTATTGACAATTTCCCATCGTGACGTGGGTGCCATTGGCCGAGCCGGCGCGGACGATGACGTCATCGAAAACCGATGTTTTCGAAATTGGCCAAATTTCTTCGCGCAAACTTAGTCCAAAATCATCTAGGCGGTTATTTGGGGAGCTGATTACGAATCCGACGTCCGTTTTTGAAAATTCCACCGATTTCAGTAGGTTACTTCTCGTTTGAAGGCGGTCGTGTCAGGACCACCGATCACCCTCAGTTATGGGTATGGGCGGTCTCCTGCCGTAAGCGTCCGAATGAACTTCGGCATCGTGTTCGGCACCCCGAATAAGTCCCCGCCCCTATACGAAGTTTGAGCAAAATCGGTGATCCTGACCGGACCACCTCCAATTATTCTGGAAAATATCCAAAACCTACCGAAATCGGCGGAATTTTCAAAAACGGACGTCGGGTTCGTAATCAGCGCCCCAAATAACCCCTAGATGACTTTGGACGAGAAAGTTTGGCCAATTTCGATAATATCGATTTTCGATGACGTCATCGTCCGCGTAGGCTCGGCCTGGAGCGCCCCCGTCCTCGATGGGAAATTGTCAAAAAATCGATGTTTCCAAAATCTGTCGAAATTGGTACCGTTCGATAACGCTTTCCATGTCGAACAGAACGGTAAAACTGCTAGTGTAGAACACTCAAACCTTGGCGAATAATGGCGCAGGAAACTTCAACACTAAAACTCCGCCGCCCTAAAATGGCAGCGTTGCTAAGGCAGTTCAATCAGCCAAGGAGTTGCGAGAACGCCATCGTAAACAACCTTAAGCGTTCTGCTCGCCTGTGCATTTGTAGGCTATTAGCTCTCTGCGTCTTCCCGCAGAAGTCGACTGAATTTGGAAAAAATCGAGCTACGCAAGGCTAATCTGCATTTTCGCACCGCTGTAACTTTGTACAATCATAAGCTACATCGCTGCGTTTTAGAGCTCTACTACAACATTCTGCTGACTACAAAACTCACAAGCTGCAACCGGAAAGGTTCACAAATGACAGAGCTATTGCGCTCAGAACCTGCCCGCGCGTGCAATTTAACACAACAACGATCGATGTTCTCCTCGCTCTTACTCTCTCAGAATTCAGTTTTCTCTACTCTCAATAACATCGTTCAATTCACCACGAAAAGCTCTATCGAACGGTACCAAGCATGGCTCATTTCGTAAACATCGGTTTTCGATGACGTCATCGTCCGTCTGCCGCGGCCTCGAGCGGACTCGCCCTCGATGCGAAACTGTCAAAGTCGATGTTTCTAGAATCGGTAGAAATTGGCACCGTTCAATAGCACTTTTCATGCTGAATGGAACAGTGCCATTGCTCCTGTCGAACACTCACATCTGGACGAGTAAGTGCGCAAGAAACTCTAACCACTTTCTTCCGCCGCTTTAAACTGGCAGCTGAGGCTAAGACAGTTTAAGAAGCTGAGGAGTTCTGAGCACGTCATAGTGAAGCACCCTAAGCTTTCTGTTTGTCTGCGCATTTCAATGCCGTTTGCTCGCCAGATCTTCCCGCATTGGTCCACCGAAATCGGAGAAAAATGCGTCACACAAGCCTCACCTGCATTTTCGCACCCCTATAACATTGCCTCTTTTTAAGCTACACCATTCTACTTTAGTGTGCTGCTACAACGTTTTACTGCCTATAAGACCCACGAGGAAACAATTTGAACTCGAAAGAGTTATTGCGCTCCGAACACGCCCGCGCGTGCAATCTATATGCATTGTTCACGACGCACTCTGAAGGCTAGCTGGACAGCATTAGAGCAATTCCTTAGTAGGGCTGCTGGAAATTTATGATAGAATTCTCCAGACGCTCACTCTACCAGTTGTCGAACCCACTCGATTGATAGGTTCATCTCTACACGCATTGCACATGGTGCACTCATAAGTCTCGCCGGGGCAGACTGAAGCAATTCCCGAGTAGGGCGTCTAGAAATTTCTGAAAAATTTCTCTAAACGTTTCGAAATATTCTTGAAGGCTTTACATTTTCCAAAAAGTGAATATAGAAACCCAGTGAGCATGCTTCCGCTCATTCGATTGATAGGTTCGATACTATATGCATTTTGCACGGCGCACTCCCGGAACATTCCAGGCATGATTGACAATGCACGGCATGCTTGAGATACTCCGAAAGCACTGTAAATCACATGGACGTCCTGGAAAATAAGGTGCTCCAATCGCAAAAGCCTGCTTCAACTATTATTTTAGGCCACCCACAGCGAAAACGCAGTGACCTGGTAACGCTTTATACATGGTTTTATAGACCTCGAGGAGACGAATCGAATGGTACCAACAGTTTCTGAAACAACTCAAAATTAAAGGAGTTATGAGCATGCGACTGTTTGCGACGGATTTTTCCGTCGCAAACCGCCTTTTTGACCGCGCGGCGCGGGCGGTATTGTAGTTCAAAACTGACAAAAAACTGTAGCGCTTCAATGCGGGCTGATAGCGCAAAACTGTCGCCTCCAATACATACGTTGTGCTCAGAAACAATCCTGCAAAAGGTTTGGAGCTTCAATAATTGCTAGAACGCAGTGTTTGACAAATTTCTAATGGAAGCGTGGAGTTCGACAAGTTTATATTTGGAGCGTTCTAGGAATGATTGACGCTCCAACCCTTTTGCAGGATCATTTCTGAGCACGACAAGGATACCCCAGTCGTCAGTTTTTCGTCATCAGCCCGCACTGAAGCGCTGCAGCTTTCGCCATTTTTGACCTACCCAGGGGTCCGCAGGAAATTCGTTGGAAACCACTACGGTGCTTCCCAGATAGCGCCCTACAATCCTATGCAGGTCGCTTTGAGAATCTCCACGGTCACTTCACTGACCTTCCTCGTTGGATAACATTCTGACTTCAGCCGTAGAAGTACAGAGTAAAGTACTGATAGCTACTTTAGTCCAGAAAAGGCTACATGCCAAAAGAACAGACGAAAGCCTAATGTCTTCTTCCGCCTGAGACATCCTCTATTGCAGGTTGGGATTTCAGCACACTTTCAATTATTGGAACGATTTGTTAGGCAACATGGATGGTAGCGACCGAAGCGGAACACGGTGTCCGCGGGGCAACAACAACCATTTGCAGAAAGGACTTCGGCGGCCGAACTGAACTGTCCGAGACGTGTTTGATGCCAGATTCGCCTTCCTAGAAAGCCCGGGAAAAATCCTTACCTGGCGTGCTGAGGCCCGGTGCTCTCGGCGTCGAAAGACGACGATGCGCTGAGTTGGTCATCTCGAACTCGGCCGCTCGTTAGTCCCAGAGGTGCGCCGCAGTTCTCTGAAATCAGGTAATGTCGTGCCCACTCACTTCCGTGCACTGAACAGGTGGCTGGTCGAATGGCTCAGGTTGATTGGATTCGTTGACGACGGCGCATTATCATAGGAATGAATGCGCTTTTTGCGTCATCCGATTCAAAGCAAATCAATCTCGCTCAGAGTGGACGCACAAGGCGGTCTCCAACTGCACCTAGTCGCTACGCTGAAGCCAACCCACCACAAGGTGTTGCTTCTCTAAGGAGCCAGAAATTTTGAGAAAAGATACATTATTAGTACCTTTGGAAAATACTATCTTTCGCTTACATAAGCTAAATCGGGCCCACCTTAATATGTATGCAAATCTGTGATTCGACAGCCTATGGTACGGCTTAGAGAAGGCGCTCATTGGAGAAGGAGAATTCAGCTGTTTAGTAGCAGCGGGCTGAATAGTGTCGCCAGCGACCTAACACTGAAGTAGGAGGGGATATGTATGTATGCCGGTGCTTGCCCATTCAGCTGTGCCGCTTCTTAATTCAGGCTAAACTAGACTTCAAAATCCGACTTGGTAGATCCTTGATTTTCCTTTCGTAACATATTCACTTGTTTCAAAAACACTCATTTGCGAGCAGCATTGCAAAATGCGCAGCACTTCGGCGACAATACGTCAATTGGATGTCAGGGAGAAGGGAGTTCAAAAACAGTCTCCTCAGCGAAACATAGGCAAGCGAAACCTAACGAATATCAGGAAGAAATCCATCCGCTTCTCTTCTTAACAGCCGTTGAAAGTACGACTTTTACGAGCTGTTGCGGAGCCTTCACAATTAGCTCAACATTTCGTCAATGCTGTCATAGTATACGAAGCCAACCATTCTCAATTGAATGTCCATTACACGAAGGAGGTGAGCGGTGGACGAATGCAAGGTTCTGGTGCGCTGAATTGGCCGAATCAAAGCGTTCTTAGGAGCACCTCGTCGGGCAATCTCTGCTAATCTACGCCGAGGAGCAGTTCAGTAGCCGTTATTTCGAGGGACTGTATCTGCTCCCTGTGTGTGTGCAGACCGAAACGGACCCCGTGTCATGGTCCTTTGACTCGCCGCTGAGACAACAAGTATCATGTTTTCCGCAAATGCGAAGGGGCGCTGAATGCCTGACACGGATGCCAGTGCTTCACGGAGCGGCGGCTAAGTCTGAAGAAGGGGCTTTTTCAATGCCGGACAGCGCATTTCATCGAGTCCTTCGCAGCAATTCCTAGTTTATGACGAACCATCGAACCATCGTGGTTGAGTTTTTCTCTGTTCCGCCGCACCAGCACATCGAAATCAATCGCCAGCTGATTTTACGAGCAGTAGCCCACAATAGCACCCCGTGGACTACAGCAGCTAGAGGTGCGGCGGTCCGTTGACCCAAACGAGCAAGCGGTGCCGGTGGACAGCTGGTCCGCTCCTGTTAAGGTGGCCGCCGATGGCGCAACTGCTGCTGGCTAAACACTGTAGGGCGCATTCCTCGAAGGGCGCAGGGTGGCTGGTCTCTGGAGGCCTGCAGTGGTCCAGTGCAGTGACAGCCATTATAAAGCGATAGTGACGCGCCTCGACACCTGTCCAGGTGACCATAAATCGCAGTAGTTCTCGCCATTTTGACACCGATCAGGTGCCACGGACGGCTGTGATCGGAATTGATGACCCTAGCCGGCAAAGCTGCTCGCGGTTGAGCTGACTAGGGCTATTGCATCAATCAACACCTATTCGATGACCCAACGACCAAACCAAACGACCCAGTCTGACGCAATTCGCACCGTGGAGAAACGCCTGATGGCGTCAGCGAGACCGGATTCGAGGTCATCGGAGACGGAGATGCGCCAAGAACGGGCCGGGAACAGAAGAAGTGGAGCCTTCGCTACTGCACTCGCCCGAGCTTTCTGCTCGATTCCGCGAGGTGGCGGACGAATATCTGCGGTAGGGATAGGGAGACGCAATAAAGTCCGCATCGCGTTTCCTGTCACGGTAATAAATGTCCACTTTGCAATCCATGAGCAGGCGTCGAAGCTTGATGGAATAGCGTGACGGCCAGCAGACGCCAAAGTGCACGAGGAACTCAATTCTTGTTCGGCGCTCTCTCCCAAAGTTCTCAGCATCTGCTGTTTATGTGCGCTACTGAGCTAACAACACTATCGTCCACTAGAAAATGACAGAATGGTTCGTCCGAAAACAAACCCATGTTACTGCTTCTGGTACAAGCTGCCGTAAAACAGTGGGGAGTAGGAATTCTGAAGGAGGGAAACTCCACCTGAAGTGCGCCATATGCGTAGACTTTTCTGCGAAGCATGGGTAAGCTCCAACGGACTAGCGGATGAAGGGCTACTTCACATTACGGTAGGCGCAGACTTATATTTGGAGGAGCAGAGCTTTTTTGTAGTGAGCAACGGCCTACATTGTCGCCACCATGCTCAAAAGTGCCGTAACCCTGTTGCCCGCAAGACATAAGTCGGTGACACTACACGCCGCTTCACGCCGAACTACTAGGCACCCACGCTTATGAACATCTTTTCTCCCCCTCTGCTTCTAGCACAGCCACAACAGTGTTTATAAGAACGAACATCACCAAGCCGAACATGTGCCCTACCCTAAAATGATATTTATCTAAGCGAGTACAGAGTAAAGCAGCTGGCTGTCGGCCTGAATTCCACGGAACGGTCATAAGCTCGTTTTGAGCCCAGACCAACGACGGCTTCCACTCTTTAGGGCTCGATGGAATGGTAACCGAGGGAGGAAGCGCTAATTTGTTTGATTGGCTTCGATGTCGGACGAGGTTGCAAGGTGGACCAGCGTTTACTGATCAGCGAAACGCCTCATCGACTCTAATCTCTCGAACACCGTCTTGCGGCATAGCGGAGAACCAGAAGCCACGAAGTGAACTCACCCGCTCATCACTGGTTGCGCGGAGCGACGCCGCTGCAGTGTGGTGATAGGAGAGCTGGTTGAGACTGACTGAAGTGTCTACTTATACTAAACGTTCTGTGCAAACCACTGATCTTCTTCACGAAATCTGCTCACTCTTTAACTCACAAACAAACGGCAGAGAGTGATCTGTGACCACGAATTTTGTGAAGAAAAAATCCAGTATGACTCCAGAGCCTTTCAGGACGAAGTGACTGTCTCGATACTTAATTTGTTGCTCGTCTGACCATGGGATGCCACTGTATATGTCAATCACTCCTTCCAGCTGCCTTCATGATAGCTCATAGAAGTGCAGGCTTTGGCGCATATCCAGTCAGGTAGGCTAATACCATCCTTAGGGCCTATCATCATCATTTATTACACAGGGAGGTATCCCCATGTGGATGAGAGTAATGAAAATAGTAAGCAGTACGCAGACTACCAGTCGAAATGCCGACAAAAAGAAAGTGATGCAGAAATAGGTAGAGAAGGAAAACAAAGAAAAAACAAATAACAAACCGAAAAATGACAAGTAAATTTAAAACAAACGGGAATATTAATTAGCTGATCATTAAACAAACAGGAGGGCGTCAAACATGAGGCATTCATCAGGCGTCCAGGTGAGCCTTTATAAGTTTTTGAAGGAAGAAAAGTGGAAGGGGTGTTGACCTTCCTTCTTAGGCCAAAGTATTCGGCGAAGACGCGGTGAGTGAAGAAGTATTTGCTGCAATTTAATCTAGCCCTAGATAAGATAGGTTTGTGCGAGATAGCCCTGGTGTAAGAAGGTCTCACATTAAGAGAAAACTCTATCTGTAACCCAATTCGCCCGTGCATCATTTTGCGAAACGTCAGCAAGTCGAACTTACGCCTTCTAGAGGCGCGAGTTTGCAAATTAATATTCCTTCCGTGGGCAGAAGGCATGTTTTGATAGTTGAACCTACTGACTTGAATATGAGCTTCCGTGTGAAACCGTTCTGAACTTTCTCTATTTTGTCGATAACTTGTATGGGCTAAACACAACTGTCCCAAATTCGACCAACGGCCTAACAAACGACTTGCAAGCTTGCAGCAGAGCAACAGAGTTCCTCGGAGATGAGGAACGAAAGATGCGATAAACAACGACAGATGCTTTGGATATAATGCAGTCGCAATGTTTGTCAAAGCTAAGGTCACGTTGAACCAGGAACCCAGGATCACTGTGACCTGTTCGACCTCACCGACTACTGACGTAGCTAAACGATAACCATGCTCATTGTTCCAACTTCCTAGATGCAACACCATGGAATTTTCTTCCGAAAGACGAAGAGCCCATTCGAGGGACCAGCTGTTAACAAGGTCGATTCCGCTCTGAAGCACGTCGTTGTCGCCGGGAATTTTAAGCGTTTTCAAAACCTTGTCGATATGCATAGTCCTACGTGTGAAGGTAACAAAGCACTTCTGGGAACTGCAGCTACTTTTGTAGTGACGGAAGGCAGCTTTCCCAAGATGGATGCACCTTTTGTGCCTACAGGACATTTCTCCGATGTTATATGTCAGAGTTATGAGGGAACATCCCTGCCAGGTAGGCCATCTCACGAAGAAGGTGCGAATGAAGTGGGCAACTATTGGCTTCTAATCGGATTCACTTATCGATCACTGCGCCTCAACGAGAACTGCTACGGGAACGGCGTGAGCAACGCTCTATCCACAAGACGGCAACTCGCTTCAGGAAGAGAGGTCCCACGACTCGCTTGCCGAGAGCATGAGCGATTCCGGGGCGAACCTGATTATTTCTCGTCGAGAAGTCTTCCTATAGCGAGCAAAAACGGTAATTGGATGGGCATTTCCAGGCCGCACCAATATCGCCGGCCGAGTTTAAAAGGGAAGCCTTGACGAGTATGACAGGTTCCGGCGGCTGTTTGCCTCCCGAGGCGGGGGATGAAAGGCGTTGGGACAGTTGTGACTTCCTGTGTGGAAACACCTTGCGCATTGTAAAAGCCACTTACTCCCGCCAAGTGAGTGACAAGGGTCAGTTCGTCGCAACGAGCAGGCCCCTCCGTCCGGAAGGTCCCGTTGCCCCCCGACATTCCTCGGTTTTCTCATCGTTTGGAGGCGAAAAAACGGAGACCACATTTGGATGTCGATGCTCGTCAAATGTAGGACGAGTCTCCACAACATTGTTGTAACACCCGTCGGTTCTGGAGCCCAACCTTCCCAGGCCTTACAGCAGCCTGACTCAGGCAGAGAGAAAACCTTGGGAAGCGCAACGGCATCGGAGAGCCAGAGCCTTTGCACCGCAGATGGACGCTTTGTCTGTCGCCATGTGCGATGATCGGCGGCTTCCGACGTTGCAACCTGTCGCGCTAAATGTGCAAAAAGGTCCTGCAGCCAAGGGAGGGGGCAACAAGACTCTGACGGCAGAAGCTCGCGAGAACCCAATCGGTGAAACTGCTGTCTGGTGATACGTAGCCTTCCCTCAGACCTCAAAGAGAAGCTGAGACAGCGAGATGCATTTTTAGGAAAAATGCTAATCTCCAGACGGTGTAGGAGCAGCTACTAGATCGAGTCATACAAATTCAAGGTAGAGAGATTTTTTCCTCGAAAGAACGGGTACAGCTAGGAGTGACGTTCGACAGACGTTGCGGAATTTACTTGCTCTACTCCTAGTACATACTGTCTCCAACCACGACAAGTGAATACATTCAGATCGGATGGTGCAAAGCGTCAAAAGTCCACCAATTTGAGGTATATGGCGCATTCCCTTAACTGCCTTTGGAACTTCAGCGAAAGAACTGCCTACCCAAGGCCTAAGCAACTCCCATTTTGCTATCTCGACAACTACGGTAATTGAAACGAGCCACCATGCAGGAGAGCGTGGCGCAATGATGGAGGCACTGCAGAACAGCCGGAGATCGGTTGGGTTGGATTGTATTGTTTTCTTCAATCAAATCCGGTGTCAGTTCACCACGACCTCGTAAGGAAGGGAGGCTCAGTCTGTCTGAGCAGGAATCCCGAACCAGGAACTCTTGACTTGGTGTGCCTCCTCCTATTGCACTGCAACACACCAAGCGCAAGATAAACAATAAATCACGCAAGTCTTTGGGAATGAATCCCTCAAATGGCGAAGCTTCCTTGTTTCTACCGTGAATTTAGTGGAAAATGCTTTTTCTTTCGGTTCGTGGCACCAGCATCAAAATCCAGCTCGGACAAAAAGTGTCCAATAATGGAGCACCCCTGAAAATCCTCCGAAAAGGAGCGAGATAGACACAATACAGCGCCCACGATACATAACCAGAATACATAGATGGATGACAGCGCACTAAAGAGCGAACAATCGATTTGTAACAGCATGCCACAGAGAGAACAACAAATTTCGAATGGAGAATTGTAATGGAACTCACTCCTGTCCAGACTCCATGCACAGCCAAACAGGGCGAGAGCGCTGAGAAGTCGAAGCATGACTACACCGTCATCTACAGCCGGCAGTTGAGCTGAAATCAGATGGTGGAACGGAATGAGGAGACGAAAGACACCATGGGAGAAGGCAACTGTGGCGAGTGCCCTCGTCAGATGACGGCAGAAGAGGATCAGGACGGCGAGGTCGAGCCGTTGCGGGAGGCTAAGCGCGAGTGGGAACACCCCTGGGCGGGGATTGTGCCGCGCACACGGTCTCCGTCGACGGGCTCGGGTGCTCAGTAATGCGCCGACCGGCGATGGGGTGCCTTGAAGAGAATGATCCTCTTCTCGAAAGACGACACCTCCGGAGACGGTGTCGCCGGCCGTTCGAAGAGAAGCGGATGCGTGGCGTCCGAGTGCTGCCGCCGTCGGCGCCGCGTATCGCATTGCCATGGAGCGAGTGCGAGAATTCAATTAGCTCCATCAAATGCACTGAGACAGGGCAATTCACCGGGAGTCACACGGACGTCATGGCCACTCAGGTCTCTGACGGAACGGGGCCGAGACACCGGAGCGAACAGCATGGGATGATGTTCTGCAGCTCGACAACGGCTGTTCACCGCTAGACTCTTATTCAGCCCGTTCTTGTACTAAGGTCTTTCCAAAGGTAATCCCAAAATCCCACCAAGTAATTGACGTCACAATCTCTTGCAGAATGTGACTGGGACAGGACTGCATTGGGGACAAGAATGGCTTATCCTTCATGTTCTGCCACCCGTCTAACTACAACTCTCTTTTCCAACAGTTTCCTCATCAGCAAATCACGCCAGTGGCAGAAACTGTAGTAGCAATCAATCTGAGGTAGTCGAGGGTTTTCTTGAACGAGCACAACGCCTTCCGCAGGAGAACACGCGCTTTCTACCTCGTTACTGGCGGTTTAACACGTTGACAAACACACCCAAAGCATCTCGAATTGGGACGCACTTTTTCGGTCGCGCCGGACAATGCGTCCCAATTCCGCACCTCATAAATAAAAAACAAAATTATTTCGAAACCACCGATTCGGCTTAAACTTCGCCTAGGGGACTTCTTGGGATGCTGGACGCAAATCCGACGCCCGTTTCACCGAATATGGCCGGAGACCTCCCATATCGACAACTAGGGTGGTCGGGTCAGAATCACCGATTTGGCTCAAACTTCGGTTAGGGCTTCTTCGAACAGTACCAAATTCTGCTATATATCACATTTTGAACAAAGCGAGCAAAGCAAATGGTTTGCACGGAAACCAGCTCTGGGTGTAAGTCCGGGGAGAGGTCACCCTCTGCCTTGCTCATTAGCAGCAGTTTTACAACAGCAGCAGCAAGCCTAGATGTTCCTCTACAGTTGTAATGAATACACGTCCATATTTAACGGTTCCGTTTCAAAGGTTTTGCACAAATTCTATGGATGTTATGGAAGAGGAGGAAAGTGGACTCCAGCTCCAGACTTGTACCGTTTCTGGTTTCCAGAAGCCTGAAATGGGAATTCGAGAATTCTCAACACGAATTGCAAATTGTATACGGAGACTGTGGACAATTATGTATTTGCTGTTTCTGCATATAGCAAGAGTAAGTCCCTTGGTCAAGTTCGTGGCTGGCCAGTAGATAAAGGATAAGGATAAAGGACGGCGTTACTCAATCCCTTTTTGGATGCGCCAGCGCATTCTACTTCTACGGGATGTCATGGAGGCGATATGGATGCGTATTTGGTCATACATCGGTTGGCCACCGCATGTACAATGACATGCGGTGGCCAACCGATGAACAAGTCAGCGCTTTATCCTTCCCAGACACGTCTGGTACCAATTCACCGACCACGGAGGGATGGAAGGCTTGATTGGCCTGGGCGGGAAATCCGAACCAGAAACCTGGCATCGGGTGCACGCGACCGTCGGCGCTTCCTCCTACTGCGCTACACGCGCCCGGCCAATGGATACGAAAGTTAAGCATGGGAAACGTCAAGCATCGCCAGGGTCATCATTACCAGGGCAACCAATACAACTATCCAGGATAACACAACAGAAGCTCGGTCAACGAGAGCTGGCAAAAGCTCTTCACACCGGAAATCGACTCAAAAATCGAAATCGAGGCACGAAAAATGAGTACTTCGAGGATGGAAATTGGACCAGGATAGGAGCAGCACTAAGCATATTACTTCGTCATGGAGTGGAATGCCGACATGAAGACAACGAGATCATATCGAACAGTGCGACGAGGAACAGCAGTCGGCAGATGACGTTCCTCTCGCTAGATGTGATGTTATGGTGCTCGCACTGAATGCGACAAGAGTGTTGGGATTCCTCGAGTAATCGTCGCGCCGGATCTCAGATATGAGAGGAGTGTTCAGACAGTAGGGGGGGGGGGCACCAGGTGAGCCATGCTTCGCCAGTTCAACCACTCCAAGCTACCGCTGCCTTCACGTGGCGATTCACGACGGAACAGCCAGTAGCTCGTCGCATGCGATGTTACGGTAGGAGAGACGATGCAAAGGGGTCTTCTGAAGACCCAGAAAAGCGTGAAGCCGAAGCCAGCTAGTACCTCGCACGGGATCACAGCACGCTCACCTTGGGCAGCGTGGAGAACTGGTCTCTTTTTTCTACAGCGAACCGAGGGGTCCCGTCTTCTTCCAGCACATGGATGAGATGCTGACAATGAATGGTCGTAACCCAGATATGGACACTCTTCACGCGACTCTCAGCGATCCTACGTGGATAATAACAAACTGCAGTGGAACTAGTGTACTCAGAGAGCAACTGATCCATGAGAGCGGAAATGACCCACTCAGCTACCCTAGACCCGAATAATACTCATGACACAGTCCTGATTTTCCAAGAAGCTGCCCCAGCCCGCCAGCGAATGGCAGCTCCTAGGTCTCCCATATGATACGTTATGTCTTGCAGCGGAGAGTGACATAAAATAGGCTTTGGCAGAATAACGCCAGTGCAGTGGAGAGTCATCCCATGATCCCGTACCTTCACCTCCTCTTCTAGCATGCGCACTTCTGCAGAACAAAAGCCCAACTTGCAGGACCACAGCTATCGGTATAACATGTCCTGAGCTTTTAAGCTGGACAACTGTCTGTGTATCAACGACTGAACATGAACGTGAAATAACGGTTGAGAATAAGCAGCCAGAGAGTATCTCCGAAGATAAAACACGAACATTATATTCCAGCAAAAAAAGAAGAGAAAGGAAAAAATCAGAAAAGGCAAACAGAAATTCTTTCTCCGGGGTTCCTCATTTGAGAGGAGGAAGCAGGTTTTTTTTGGAAATTGGGGAACTACATATTACTACGACTGGTGACATCTCCCACACTTTTTTATTGAATTTTCGACAAACAACTGAGGAGTGCATAGACTTTTGCCTTTCACAAACATTTGAGGAAAGCATAGGTTGGCGTATTAGAAGATGTTCTCCGAAATCTCCCTGTTCGATCAAAGCAGCGAAAAGGATGATGATATGTAAATTGCGGAGAGCCGTTTTGGTGGTATTCGCTTAGTTCTGCTCTAATTCGAATAGAAGGACAAACATCTGTCTTCTGTTACATAGAGGCTTGAAGACATTGCTTTCCAGAGTGCAGCGAACGGTCTCTGTTGCCAAAGGTGTTAAAGGGTTTTCTCTCTCTGCCGAAGAAGGGTTTTGCATTTCTGATGGCGCAGGAATGAGATGCCCTGCGTAAGTTTAGTTCTGTTCCTTTCCTCAGAAGGATGCTTGCACAAAATCCATGGAAGACTAGGCGCTCGGCTGGCTAAAGCGGCCGACTTCAGTCCGAGTTGATGGGGTGCCGAAGCGACGTCCTCGGGCACCAGGGCTACTCAGCCAGTCAGGACCCATTATCCGGCGTTCTGGCCATTAAGCCGCCGTGAACAAGCCGTATATGGAGGGAGGATCACACTCGTCCCTGAGTGTGTTGAATATCTGAGCAGCGCGCCATTAAGATGTCGGCGGGCATTCGAGCGATTCCCTAGTGCCCCAGGGACGATTACTCGAGTGCTAACAGCCGATGGCCGTTCGACGCTTCGCCGAGTTCTGGGATCAAACCTCGACAATGCGGGACCAAGCCGGCGAGATGTGGACAAGGAACTCGGCCCATACCGTGGAAGAAGGCTTTTGGCCATTAATCAGCGCGGATGTCCCAGCGCTGTTTTTGAGCAGGGCAACGTGCACTCTGGCACGAGGCCCTGAATCACTGACGGAGTGGGAGCGACGAAGGAGGGGAACAGTGTGACTCGCGAAGGTCTCGCAACTGTCAGCACAGCGGCGGAACCGACAGCACAAATAGGACGGACAGCACACGCAAAAACAGGCAGCGCTTCTGATAAGGCGGCTGTTGGCGAATACTCCTCGGGCTGTCGAAGTGCATCGACCCGGGGCTTCTTTCGCTGCAGAAAAGCTGTGAGCATAGATGAGGTAGCAGGAGCCCGCGTGGGAGACCTGACACCTCAAGCTGACCGTTCTCATCGCGGTACGGGTAACGGGACGCTAGCGGTGGACGGCATTCAAGCAACGTGCAGTGACGGAAACCGAACAATGCGGGAGCGAGCGGAGGGCTCGGGTTGCCCGATGCGCGGGTATTGTCAGCGCCGGCTGGGAGAAGTGCGAGGTGGGAGGCGATCCGAATGGTAGGACGGCGGCAGGCGCAAGTCGCAGCCACCCATGACTGATCTGTGCGTGTCGTTTCAGAGGAAGGCAGATCGTATCGAAGCATCGGCCGCTCTCCAGCGAACCGCTCGAACGAGTGTTTATCGAGAAATTCCCCATCAACAGCAGCAACGAAAGCGAGAGATCTGCTGGCACGGCTGCAGACGCATCTGGGAGACGTTCGCTTGGGATGAGAAGAGAAATGCACACAAAAGCGATGACTTTTAAACGAACGAGAAACAAATGGTGGTTAGTTTGACAATGCGCTTAATATTGGCGCGGAGTAGCGCAGCTGGAGAAGGCGCCGGCTGTCAAGGTTCTTGGTTCGACCTTCTTGCACGGCCGACCAAGTCATCCACCCCTCCGAGGCTAACGAATCGGTACCCGACTTGGTAGGAAGCATAAAGCAGTGACTTATCCATTGGTTGGCCTCCGCAATTCATTGTATGGCCAAATACACACTTAGGTTGCCTCTAGGATATCCCGCAAAGGTAGAATGCGTGGCGCATCCCGCAAAAGAATCGATTATGCCTACCTTTATCCTTTTATCATTTCATGAGATAAATGCATAGCTACTGCAAAGGAGGCATGGTTCTCGGATGCGATGCAGTGCACGCCTCGACATCAGCCACGAAGTGATGCAAATCATCGTAGATTTTGTTCGGCTGCAAAAATTTTCAGCGAGCGATTAAGATTGTGAGCGCGAGTTCCCTTCGGTTATTTTTGAGCAATTCGACGACATGACGACCAGGGGCCGGATTCATCAAAGCTACTGCAGTAACTCCATATCGCTTGATAAGCCGCGTTATCTGAGCTTTTGCTTACAATTCTCCGTTAAAGTTACTGCAGTAACTTTGATGAATTCGGCCCCAGTATGTAGACGCGCATTATTTTTCAGCGAGTTCGCCCGTTCCGCCGCAGCATCAGCAAGAATTCGGACTCGTTCGGCTCTTGAGGAAAGTCCGTGAAGCGCCTACCCAGCTGATTTCCATACCTTTCCTGCTGTCTGAGGTCACGGACGGCCTCTGTTTAACAATGAAGTCTTTAGACTTTTGTCAGGCTTTCTTCCTGTTCCGTGGCCGCAAGGAAAGCCTGATCATCGAAATGCGATGCTCTTCCTTCTCTTTCTTCTCTTGATAGGCTTTCTCCGCTGATTTTGAACCGCTTGACACACCCTAAAACTTAGCTTGCGTCAATCTCTCCTAGAAGAAAAGTCCCCCGAAATCGCGCAATGATATTGCCACCTTCCAACCTTTCTCGAAGTGGCAAGGGAATATGACGAGGGCGAAGATGCTTTCCGATACGCACTCACATTAGTAAGATACAGCAATTTTCCTTTGCAGAAACGGTAAACAAAACGCCAAGCGAATGGCTTACGCTCGCACGCGAACGCGATGATTTTGTCCATGAACTAAGGTATCAAAGTTGAAAGAACCTCTAAGCTGGACCTTGTTACAGCCAGGTAAAACACACAAGATTCCCTACAGGGTATCCAGTCCACGTTGCCGGACACTTATGTACATAGCAGGGCCTATCATCACCACTTGTGTTGGTGGAGCAATCGGTCGAATTTTCTGGCTCCTTAACAGCATTATGAGTCAGCTGCTGAGTAAGGTTCCGTGCCATGTGATCAATATGACCAAATTCCTTGAATTATTACATAATATGGTAGGATAATAACACTGCCTAATGAGAGCTGTGAAGCAGAATCATATGATGTGAGCTCACTTTATGCGAATGCCCACAACAAACAACTGCACAGGTCGAAATGTTGAGTTAGCATGTTGCGAACAGAAACACCTTTGCTCTCACGGAAGTGCACAGGATGACTGTCACGGAATGTTTGTGCTCCATTAGCTTCAAATGGTCAGGCTCGTTTTCTCCGCAAGTTATAGGGACTAATATTCCTCGAAAATAATCGCCCTTTCTTGCAGTCTGATTTACGGGTAGAACTGGGCCGGTACTTGACCGCGCACCGTTGATGTATTGCAGATGAATAGAAGATTGCTGAATCGTAGCATCGACACAGCTCAAAATGGGTGAGTGCTTCAGGTGATTGAACCAACAATCTCGGTACAACAGCCTTATTCGGGATACACCATCTCGCTCGCTTATCTCAACGCACAGGACAAAGTGCCCGGCGGAGCAGAGCATGAATCGGTGTCTCAAACTGAGCTTCAGGAACATCTCGATTCATGCCACGTCCGCACAGCCCCACTGCTTTGAAACGTACTGTTGCAAGGGACACGTCCCGAGCGGCAATGAGGATGCATACATGGCCAAACGAGCAGTCCAGTCGTTGCGGCCGTAGCCTCTTTGTCCTACATCTGACCCAACTTTTAGCCGTTAGCTGCCACCTAGTTAGGGAAACATCTGTATATCCAGCAGTAGGAACACGCGACAGCAGCTAAGAAGCGGAAGATGCCTGAAGACTGCCGTATTGGGAAATGACCGCTTTTGAAAGAATTAGTGGTGGGAAGCTGCCATAGTGACTGCCGAGGCGAGCGGGAGAGATTTCGGCAAAATTTGTAACCATAAGGAGAGAAAATTGGAAGTACGGAAAGTCGATGAGGCAAGTTCAGAGACATTCCTTTGCTTTGAGCCCTGCGACCGGCCGATCATATCTCACAGCGGTGCGAATGCGCGCGAAATTATGCGGAAGGAGGGGTAATAAACTAGGAGGACAACGTCGGCACAGGACAAGCGAAGGTCGCCAGTCACCTCCAGCAACAGCAGGGAAAGCCTGTGAAGAGCCGACACTCTCGACTCATTGAGGGACGCTGCAGATGAACTGCTAGCCCTCCATACTCCAGAACTCCACTACTCTTGCGTGATGATCGAGAAAAGGGAGACCAACCATGGAGCAGTGATGCTATTCACTACATGTACATTGAATCCGATCATTTTCGGATATCCGATCGGACATATCCGAAAATCCGAAGTCCGCAAAATCGCTCTAATCATCCAAAAATCCGGGGCCCTCGGAATTTTGTTATCCGAATAATCAAATTGTACGAAGATCGGGCCAAATGTAGTGTGTTCACCAAATAAAGCAAGGAAATGTGGAGCACCTTATAAAGACCCGAAAGCTAATGAAGAAATGCATGTATTCCTAATTTTTCCGAATGCAGTGTTAGGAAGGTGGCGGGGGATGCGTTGGTGATGAGGGTCTGCTAATAGGGTTGTTTTTCGCTGACGCAAGCACCTAGCCGGAGGTCCTTGACGGAACATCAAAGAGTGGGGGAAATGGCCCTCAAAATCGCAAGAGATTCGCAGCGTCTCAAAACAATTAGCGATTCATCGCGAGCGAGGCGGCCAGCAGGGTCAGCCGACGATCCGAAAGCCGACCAGAATGGCTAGCACCGTAGTGGCGAACCGTTGTTTTGGAAGTGCGACGGAAGCACAAACGGAGCGGACCATAATTAGGAGGGTCGCAGGTGAGGGATGCCCACGCACACTAATGAACGGAAAGGGAGGCCGTAATTAGCGCCAAGGAGAGTAGCGGAGGGCTGGCAAGGCAGATCGTAGCGTGGCAGAAGAAAGGCTCCGATTAAGAGCAGCTGCTGCATTCGATAGTGGATGGATGAGTTGTGAAGAAGGAGCAGCGGCATGGTGAAGCAGAGCTTCATTCAGATGGGCCGACGCTTCACTGTCGGACAGATGGACTAGAAATGGAGGACTCTGAGGCCAAGATAGGACCGACCAGTCTTGGGAGTGTTCCAGAGGTGTTTTCATGTCGAGCACGTTATCTCTGCAGGTTGAACATCATGAGAACATCCGTAACCAGCAATTAGGAGGCGTGAAGACCTTGACCGATGCGCCCAACCCCGGCAACACGCGCTGACTTCCCTAAGGTCACTCTGAGCAGACCACCAGAAACAGTGCGATCTGCCAACGCCATTGTGCCTTTACAGTCGCTGACGACCCTTGTCGGCTCAAAGGGATGTCGGATGGCCCCACTTCAACCCATATGCACGCCCAGCTCTTGACATCTTTTCAGCTCCATGCTGGCTGGAACACAGCTCTCGAATAAGCAATGCTGTGCAAATCATCTGAGAATGACGAGTAGGGAAAGAGGTAATAGGAACGCTTAAGAGACTGGAAGGACGGGGGTCCAGCAAGACCCTTGCATTGGAATAACTAGTAACTACGTCAAAACCCATCGATCGCATCGAATTCGTCTTGTTGTCGAGGGAAACCAATTTTCCCGTTGCTTCGGAAATGACGGGTCGGAATTAGAAACGCCTCTTGGAAAAGGGAGAGCACCTCGATTTGTCGCCTAGTACATGTCCAATATACGAATTCAGGCGTCTCGGAGCACATGGAGGAGGAGGAGATGGGATGGAGAACCGACGCGTAACTTCTCCCGTACTTTCTGTGTTCGCATTTACTTTAACAGTCTTCTATATTGGAGAAGAAGGTTCGACAGTAGAAGGTTCTTTTCGATGCGATTCTGAGCTTCCTCAAAGGGGTCCCTTACGCTTCCGCCATGAAGGACGGTAGAACAAGGACACTCGCTCCCGCATGACACAATATAGCTTGCGACAGCGGAACCGATGAGAGCACACCATTCTTGAGGAAGTTGAAGGCGTTGCACCTCGAAAAAAGTGATGAAAGACGGCGACCTGCGCATTTAGTGCTCTGGGGAATCATCGCCTGCTGCAGCGGTCAAGAATTTGAAGAATCTCATTAATTCCTAAATTGCACCATTGAGCTGATTTCGGAAAGCGATCCTCCAGCAACAAACTACGTCGAAGCAGAACTGTACAGTACCCCTCGTTTGAGGGACCGGAGAAAATCCGCGTTATAACGGGAGTCGCGTCCTGACCGGAGCTGACATTTTTTAAACTCTCTCACGCGTAGATTTATCTAAAATCGTATTCAATGAGTAGATATGACTATAGCAGTAATTATTTAACGGTAAAGAGGGTGTGAAGGTATGGAACAACTTTAGATTATAAACGACGCGCTGTCTTTAGAGATGCTCTCTGCTATATGCATAAGTATGCCAGATATGTATGAGGAATAAGGAGTACCAGAGGAAAGTTAGAAGTGACCAAAAACAAAACTGTGTAACCTGATGTTGCAACACCTTTTGCCGCCATCAGAATTCTTGCTCCAGACAGGACAGCACTCTCTACCTTCCAGGCAGGATGTTAACTCACTACGATGTCAGCGCTGTTAAATCGGTCCTCGCATCCGCCACACCCTCGTTGCAGTGACCTCTCAGCGCTCTTCCACGATATCTGGATGTTGCGTATGATAAAACAGTGCTGTTGGTGTAATCTTGCTCGGAAAGCAGAGGGCGCAGGTACAAGTCCCGCATGAAACGAGAGTTTTGACCACAACAAATCACCCTGGAACAGCATATAGATTCTATACATACCAGCTGCTCTAGGCTTAGAACAATTGTGTAGGATATTATTTTGAATAATCTGAGTTTTAATCCACACCTTCTGTGGTTTCTGATAGAGGAAATCCTCCAATTTACGGCAGCTTCCAACAAGGATCGGGAGTCCTATACTGTGATCGACATATTGCTGACTATGAACACTTTTGGTGACCGCGCACGCGATAAGAACATTGTCGTAAGAGCGCTTTTCGTGACTACGAAACGAGGCAATAGAAGGGTAGGTCTGATCACAATCGCAGTCACCATCTCGCTCGTCTTCATTTTTTGCATGGGACAGGGGCTGAGCCCGGGGCGCGTTATAACGGGAATCATTTTGAACGTAGAGTTCCTCCCAAAACCGCGCTGTAACGGGAGCAGCGTTGTATCCAACGCGTCTTAGGCGGAGTTGATTTGTATTGGCGTAAAGGTAAGCTGGCCGGGGCCGGAGAAGATCTACGCTATATCGAGAGTCGCGCCTTATCGGAGGCGTTATAACGGGAGGGGACTGTACGTGTATCTAGCCTGTGTGAGTATTGAACTTAGAACGCGCTGTTCCATGCGTCGGGCCTATGAGCAGCGTTGGTTGTTTTGCTGTGTTCTGTGGCTTGTTAGCTCTCCCGTTTTCGGTTTAAGGATCAGTGTGCACGTGCAACCCGAGCATTGTAGCGTGGGACTGTGCTGTAGTGGGGAAACGATGCCACGGAAAGTGTTTTCCACGTATATCAATTAAACGGATAAAAGTCGGCATCAGTCAATCCTTTACGTGGTACGCATTTTAGTTCTTCGGGACATCCTGGAGGCAATTAGAATGCATATTTGGTCTGTACAATGACTTGCGGTGTTCAGCGAATGAACAAGTCAGTGCTTGAACACATTTGCTTAAGCCTGGAGCGAGTGGTAGAGAGGCTATATGTTGTTACAGGATGTTTTGTTGCGATCAAAACTCTTGCGCCAGGCGGGACTCGAACCCGCATCTTCTGCTTTCCGGGCAGCGATGTTCGCCTTACACCACCGGCGCTGTTTGACCGCACGTAACATCCGCGATATCCTCGAGGTCTGTCAGAGTTTTGATCGCAACAAAACATCCTGTAACAACATAGAACAAATCAGTGTTTCATAATCGACAAATTGATATGAATTCACCCACCCCGGAGAAATAAAACGCTTGATTGGGCTAGGCTGGACCTGAATCAAGAACCCTGGTCCAGGTTGCACTCGAAAAACGACGCCTTCTGGCATCTATATCATCCGCACACCTAGTAAACTATAAGCGCATACTAATTTAAGAAAGAGCTTCAGAGCATAGACACACTGCAACCAATCGCAAAGCAACGACGACACCATGTCATAAAATAGAGGCTGTGGAGCGCTTGTTTGTGTCTGCTTTTCGGGTTGCATATCAAATCACGTGGTTAGATGATATGTGGAATGAGAGCGAACAAACAGCGCTTCAGCATGCAGCAATCTGTAGCCGTCTTCGGTGAGGAGCGACTACCGGCAATATGATCCATGCAGACTACCTTCTGAAGAGCGCGTGAGCTCTACTAAGGAGAACACTGCTCCGACGTCACAACCGCGGCGCGAGTAATTGCTCGTTTTTTGAGGTTAGGTATCGTGTGGCAGTGGAACAGCGGGATTACAATACGGATTAACACCTACGAGGGCTAGCCAGCTCGGGTTACAGTACTGTTACAATAGAGGCAACTGACAGATGCGAGTGTGCAGTGAAGGCGTCGCTACCGAAGGGCGTTGATGGAACCTTTTTCAGACATCCGAGCGGATGCGGGGCACTGCCATTCAGATGCAGGACGACAAAGGGGCTGATGGTAGTACGATGATGAGCTGGTTGTCGTAATGGAAACCGGCCCGAATCTAACGAGACCCGTGCCGGCCGGCCGCAGCTAATGCTCTCGATATGGCGGCGGCGGCGTTTTGCGGCGTTTGCGCTCCAATTACGGACCATGACCCCGCTATTTTGAATAAAACATCGGCCGCTGGACGAGTCAGGAAGGCGAGCTGAGCACGAGGAGGAGCAGCAGCAGCGTCTCGAAGTAGCAAACAGTCAGCAGGCGTTTTCAAACGAGACAGAGTTCTTGGGCACAGGGGGAACGTAGATGCTGGACACGGACTACCACTTGGATGCTGACTGACATTTTAGCAGCTTCGTCGTGTACTTGCCGCGTCAACCAGCAGCTCTTCTTCGTTGAGTGCAACAACTTGGAAGCGACTCCCTACTATAGCTGTGCTCTCGAAATTGGTTTGAATATTCGAGTGGTTTCGAATGCCTAAAAATTTCAGATACTCGAATTCGAATATATTTGAAAAAGCGGTTTTTCTGCATATTCGAATACGAATACATCCGAAAGGCGATTTTTCGAATATTCGAATTCGAATGAAAATTTATTGGAATACCTATTCGAGTAGGTCATTCGAGTACAACTATTATACATTGCCTATCACCATTTCTCAGTATTTAATCGCAGATGCTGTAAAGCAATCTTCGGGCTAAGAAACCAAACACAACGATTCCTCGTGGTTCACCCCAGCAATTCATTTCACCAATCCAATAAAAAGTTATGAAAAGAGATCCCAACTTTTTGCTCCGGTGTTTTTGCAAAATACCTATGCGCCTGCAATTCACAAGGGGTATTTTCTTTCTCTCCTCTATTTAGTTCTGTGCTGAATACTGAAGAGTGAGTGGACAACAGCGAAACTGCACCATTGTGCAGCTTGTGGCCAAGATATTTCGCGTCAAGATGTCAACATTGAGGCGCAAAAGAAAATGAAAACGGAAAACAAAAGAAAATGTGGAGTGAAGTAAAGAGAATAGAACCATATAAAAGCAACGAAACAGAGAACAAACATAAAGAAGAACTAGGCAAAAAGCTCAGACAGAGCGAAAAAGAATAAGAATTGAATAGTGAAGTATGTGCTGGCATAAGGTACCTCAAACTGGAGAACGAGAAACATAAATTGACAGAAAAGCTTGCTCAGAATATAGGCGACTGCCCAGAAGACCGTGCGTGGATGGGAGCAAAGCACAAGTGATTTCTCCATAATTTAACCCTGCGCTTAGGCTATCAAAACTTACCCTGTTGAGCCACCTCCTTGTATAAAAAACGAAAGAAGTTTACCTAGTCCGCACTTTTGGATCTAGCAGATCGACAAATGGGGATGACAACATAAGGTTTCTTTCTTCTTCCTTCTATCATTCCTAGAAGAAGAATGGAGATTATTTCCTTCAAAAATAGTTGCAAATTATAAACGGCCGCTCAATTGTGGATAATATGATGAAATGATTTGCAAGAAACGTGAGAAATGGTTAGCCTCGTTGAACCATCGCGAAACTTCTGGGCCCTCATTCAAAGGCATAAGGGCTCTGAAGGGGATTTTATAGGGGTTTAAGGGGATAAACTATCAGTTTTTGGGTATGGTCACCTGTTGCTGGTATAGTCCGCCGTAAAGTTCAGGAGGCAAGCATGTAGAACGAAGAAGAATACGCTGCTACAACTCTTAAGGCCTCCGCACACTTTTACGGTTACACGGCAGCCTTATCTTTAACCCTTTCACGACATTGTCCGACGATGTCCTCGGACACTGTCTTGAAAGGGTTAAAGACAAAGCCGGCAAAACTTGCCGCTGATATGCCGCCTGGGCGGCAGGCGCAGTGCCGCAAAAGCGGCAGAGGCAACAATATTTGAAGCCATTATTGCCGACAGTGATGACGATTATGATGATGAAACCACGCCGGCGATGGAGTGGGGAGCCAGAGCTGAAAGTCAGTGCCGTTCCGCATCGACTTTTCATTTCCACGAGGCGGTAAACCGGTTACGCGGCATTTTTACAGTCTACGCGGCAGTTTTGGCGTTTGCAGCGTGCCGCGTTGCCTCAAAAGTGTGCGTAGGTCCGAAAATCAGTTACAAGTTAGTATTTAGTTAGTATTTTTCGTTAATAAAGGGTTCCTAGCTAATCGAGCTGCAACTCCATATAACACATGCTCAAACTGGACAGCGGTTGGAAGCCGACGAACTCTCTAGGAAGTTTCGAAAGGCAAACCTACACCAAAAAAGGTAAGGTTAGTGTGGTGGTCGGCGGCTGGTGTGATCCATTACAACTTTTTGGCACCAGGCCAAGCGATCGCAGCAGAGTCCTACAGTAAGAAAGTCGACGAAATGCACCAAAAATTGCGTCAACTTCAGTCAGCAGTGGTCAACAGAAGAGGCCCGATTCTTCTGCACGATAACGCCTGCCCACACGTTCCACAAATCACTATTCGAAAATTGAACGATTAAGGGTTGAAGTTCTGTATCACCCGCCATATTCTCCAGACCTCTCACCGACTACCACCTTTTCAGTCACTTTCAGATCTTTCTCGCTGGAAAAACTTTCACCAATCAGGACTATACCAAAACAGATTTTTTCGAATCTCAACCACCAGTCTTTTTTTTTTCGCTGATGGAATAAGTCGACTGGTGGCCCGTTGGCAAAAGTTCTGACTCGAACGTGCTTATTTAGACTAAATCCGATAAGATCTGAGAAAGCTTTGGTAGTTCAAAGTGAGCACCAAAAACGCTGAGAACTTTCCGGACAGCCTAATATTTTGCACTGGAACGGAAAATCGCAAACTTCGTTTCACACCGTCATGTACATATGTTTGAATAAGGACGACAGATAGATTTGAATGTGGCAATGATGGAGACTGTAAGCAGAGTAGTAGATGCTTACTAGAGATACAGAAATAGAAGACGATATTTGAGATTGTCGAAGAACTGGATGAGCCTTGCTCAAAGTGTAAAAGACAACATCAGAAGTGGTTAAAACAAGCGCCAGAAGATCCCTACTGTTCCGACGAAAGGGCATAGCGGCAAGAATACAGAAGTACAGACAATGATGAGACATGCTTAGCAAAGTTAATGGAGCCTTCAGAGTTGTTCCAATCTGCTGGGCAGTAAGTGTGGAGAATGTTCATCGTTGACACTTGTCTGCAAGGGTAGGAAGCATTCAGTATCGAAAACGCGGCAGTTCTCGTCGGTCTCAGTGTCGACGCGTGCAGAGCCACGTTCTCTGGAAGGGGATGGCTTCGGTAGGCAGCCGGTCTCTTGGTGCTGGCAGAATTCGCGTTCAGTGGTGCGCGGTCGTTGGACAAACATCAGCACTGTGTCGCTAATCCGACGACGGTTAATCTCCTTCGCGTCGTCATGGGTCAGTCAGTACCGCCGTCGCCACTGCCCGCCTGAATTACGCAAATCCTCGTCGAGGACTCGAAGGGAACAACGCAAAGAACTCGTTCCTCCTTGGAGAGATCTCGACACGCGTGGCTACTCGGGATGTGGTCGAAGATTCGAGTGGGATTTGTGCGCTTATGTCGAGGAAGATGCCTCGTCGGGTAGGTAGCTGTTAGCTGCAGCTAGTGGAGCGAGTATTTGGGGGGGGGGGAGGCAAAAGTAATGAGACTCTCCATGCCATATATCTCGTCACTGCAGTCTGGTTTCGTGCTTATCGTATTTGTATATTTGCATGCTACTTAGTGAAGGTCACCTGAGAAGTTACCACTTCCGCCCTTACCAGAAGCATGCCAAAACCGCAGTCAGTCTCATGTCGAAGCCCATTCCTGACGAGTCGACCTGTGTCGCGCAAATCTCTCCCGATTCCCTACCCGAGCAGCCTGGACTCAATCTTCACGCAGGATGAGAAGTACGTTTTCTATCTTAACCCTGCCAAGCAGACAGTCGGGGTGAGATCTATTGACCTGTTACCGACGTTCGTTCGGCGAGATGTTTACGGCGAGAAGCACCTTCAGAGATTTTGGGTCTGCGCCCATGGACCGGTATACTGGAAGCTGTTCACCAAAAGCACGACGATGGACTCTAAGGCCATGGTAAACGAAATAGAAGAGATAGACCTGCGACTCGAACTTATTCAGTCGCAGCGCTTCAAGAAGGTCCTCCCCTTCGACAACGCCGCACCCCATCGAGAACAAGTAACCACGGATGAGCTTGGCCAGGTGGGCTTAGGTCGTTGATTTGTAATTGAGTTATAAAGAGAAAGAATTTTTTCAATTTGTCTCATTACTTTTGCCCCCCCCCCCCCCTAATAGGGGACTGACAAAGCCAGAAGGTAATAAGAGCCTTAGATTCGTGGTTCCCTTTGCAGTCTCACATGCACCTCAATCCATGCTGTAAAAATATTTTCCGCTATTCCATTTTTGGCCACCATTTTTTCGAAAACGCTAGAGGATACTGATTAGCGAGGGACGTCTCCATTAATTGCGCCAAAAAAAACATTTATGTTCGGTCTCAGGGTCAGCGTAAATGACAGTAGCGCTTCTATGCATGAAATTCTGTAGACTGAGAAGTTCACTAGAGCGTGGGTTCATATTCTTCTTCTTCTTCTTCTTCTTCTCCTTCTTCTTCTTCTTCTTCTTCTTCTTCTTCTTCTTCTTCTTCTTCTTCAGCGTCTGTCCCGCTTCATAGCGGGGTCCGCTCTTCTGATATCATAGCACCACCTTTCCCAATCCAACGTTAGATCAGGGTGGACACCAGCTACTTTCAAGTCCGTATGTAACGTATCAGCCCAGCGCTGCTTCGGGCGCCCTCTAGGCCACTTTCCAGACACTTCCAACTTGAGGTCTATCCTGCGAACGCTGTTTTCTTTCCCACGCAGAACGTGGCCATACCATAGATTCTGTTGACTGAGAAGTTCACTAGAGCGTCATCGCAGGAGAGCTTCACGCATCTTCTCAGCTATCGGCACGGCAACGTACTTCTGCCGAATAGCATCATTTCGGATGCGGTCCATGCGTATGACTCCAGTCGTCCAGCGCAGCATCTTCGTCTCCATGACGCTGAGGCGCGTTTCAACTTCATTGGTCGCAGGCCAGCACTCATCGCCGTAGATCGCTACCGACCGGACGACGGTTCTATAGATCATTGACTTCAAGCGCTCTGGTATCTTCCTATCGTGGAGCACGCCAGTCAACGAGCGCTACTTGGACCGAGCTGCACTCAGTAGTGCGTATATTCACTTCAACCATCAGATTGCCATTAGATGCTACTGCTGACCCTAGGGCTTAAAGACCAAAGTGCATGGAAGCTCAGTGCCGTGTAATGGAGCCGGACTCAATTACGTCAGTCCTTAGGTACTCCGCCTTCCTGACGTTCAATTTGAGTCCGAACATGGCCAAGCGGTCGCACCAAGCTTGCACCTCTCGCTCTAGTTCATCATTATCTTTACAAGCGAGCATTACATCGTCAGCATTTAGCAGCGTCCAAGGGACTTACTTCTGAAGATCTCGCGTAATGGCATCCATGACGACCACAAAGAGGAGTGGGGAAAGCGCAGAATCTTGGTGCACCCAAACAGAGATGGAAAACTCCATTGAGGTTCCAGCTGCAGCTTGCACTCTACTCTTTGGGCAAGAGTAGAGCATCGCAGCTACCCGATGAATTCCTCAGGCACGTTGTGTTGTCGCAAGCCGTCTCCAGGTCGAGAAAGGCGATATGCACCGGCTTCTTTCTCGCGATGCTTCTTCACCAGGAGGCGGGTGGCGTGTATGGCATCAATGGTCCCACAACCAGCTACGAAGCCGCACTGGTTGTCGGACAGCTTGACGATTTCACGAATTCGTCTGACGAGGATTTTCGAAGATCTTCATGTTGTGCGAAAGCAAGCGAATCGGATGGTAATTGGAGCAGTCTGCAGGATTGTCCTTCATCTTCTAAATCGGAAGCTTCGTACTGTTGTGCCAACACTCCGGTACTTTCCTCTCCTTTACCTGGTTGAAGAACTCAGCCAGCCACTCAGCAGAATACCAGAGCTTCGATTTCCATAAATCGGCTGCCACATCATGGGGCCAGTCGTCTTTCCGCGTTCCATCTTCTCCAGAGCCTCTTCTGTTTCCTCGACGGTGACCTTGTGGAAGGAACTGTGGACATAACCCACAGAAGGGATGGCCAGATGAGGAAATACCATAATGGAAGTTTCCTAAAAATAGTCGCTCCATCGCTTCAGCGCCTTTTTGCGGTCTATCAGAAGTTGGCCGTCCTCATCATAGATGCCGAAAAACTTCTCGGTGTCCTCGGTCTGGTGATGGCGATTCTTTGCGAGTCGGTAGAGATACCGCTCACCCTCACGCGACTCGAGCTTTTCGTTAACATCACTATAATGAGCGGCTTCGCAACAGCCACGGCTTTCTTTGCAGCCTTCTTCGCGTTCTGATACTTCTGCCAGTTTTCGACTGTTTTGTCGCCGAGAAACACATGACAAATGATTTCTTCTCTCAAACCGTTACTTTCCATCTTTCGTCCACAGCCGTGTCTGCTTGTCGACATTGCGTCGTCCAGGCTTCGTCGTGACGAGCACCGAACTTGCGGCTTGATGTATCGCATCGGCTTTCTCCCAGGTTTGATCGACAGTCGTGACTGTCGGTAACCGAACGCAAGAAATTATAGCTTCTTATTTCTCTTTTATTCGCCACCACTTGATTCTAGCTGCACCGCAACGCTCAGTCTGCTTCAACCTCGGAGGTGTGATCTTTAAAGTGCAGACCAGCGGTCGGTGCTGTGGGGAAACCGTCACGATCTACGCATCTGTGACAAGACTTCGGTCGCAATCCTTCATAAGGGAGAAGTCAATCTGGGTTTTGGAATTCGCACTGCAGTACGAAATGAGGTGAGAGTCGCGTTTCCGAAACACGAGGTTAACAATGGTAAGGTTATGTGTCTCCGCATGCTCAAGGATCCGCTTACCATCGGCGTTATGCAACCCATAAAGGAAAGCACCATGGCAGGTGTAACCGCCTTTCGTTGCGCCTACGTGTTCATTACCGTTTCCAGCCACAACGATGACGTCTTTCGACGGTACCTCTGCTGTCTTTTCATCAAGCAGGCTCTAAAACTCCTCCTTGGCTTGATCGGAGCGGCTAGCCTGTGGAGCATAGGCAGAGTAGAAATGATAGAGTCGCTCTTTAGCGGCGACAACGATCTTCATCAACCGATCGTCAAAGCATTCAACGCTTACACTCGAGTCTCGGAAACGTTCGGAGACGATCATTCCGACACCACTCGTGGTCCTGGGACTTCTACAAAAGACGGCCTTATGACCTCGTCCTTTCCCTTGACTTGCAGCAGGACCACCTCGTCTCCAGCACCGCACAGAAATCAACTCTTTTTCGCTTCAGCCAACTCTTTTTCGCTTCAGCCAACCCAACTCTTTTTTGCTTCTGCCAACTCGCACGAGCGGCCCGTCAACGTACCCACACTCCGCGTACCCACGCGGGTCCTGCTTACGTTACGGGACTTCCGGAGTAGCTCAGTTTTCCCCCGATGCCGTCCTCGCATTAAGGAGCCTCCCGTAGTTCTCACACTCGCCGGGCTCTGCGAGAGTGCGTCGACTCCCGCGGACGCTGTAGCACTATCTTGATTCTTACATAACACCATCAACCATGGGATGTAACATGGGATCTTCGAAGGCCGGCCTGTCAAAATGGCCTGTCGCCTGCACTAGACCTACCTAGCTTAGCCCGCAGTTTCCAGTGGCACCACGTGGAGGAACGGACATCGCCACCTAGGTACATATTATTCTATTATTTATTTCGGTTGTTCTAATAAGCACTAGTAAAATTTCCTTCATCTACCGAGCACAGGCAAAAAGTTAGCTCTATCTGGTAAAATAATAGGAGAAGGTGAAAAATAGATAGAAGACGATGTTGGTCAATTTCTAACCCGAAATGCATTCTACTCTTGCGAGGTATTGTGGAGGATAGTTGAGGTCATTCTTGGCCTGCACAATGAATTGCGACGAATGCCGATAAAAAAGTCACTGTTCTGTCGTTCGCCAACTCAATTATGAAGGCACGAAAAGTGTGCTTGGTGTGGGTGGGACCTAAACAAAAAACCATGATCCCGGGTACTGGCGATAGTCGAAAAGTCATCATAGAATATCCCTCATAACTAATGTCGGTTTTGGCGTAGGTGACGCCCTAGATCGTCGCCGTGTCGAACTAGTTGAGAGAGGAAGTTTGGAAATCGCTGGATTGAGATCGTCGAGAAGAGCCCAGAAATCTAATAATTTTTTCCGTAATCTAAGGCTGACCTGGTTACCATGATTTCTCCATGGAGTCGGTTGACTTCAAGTCCGACTATTTTGAGCAGTTCGAAACGATCTACTTCCAGAAGAGACAACATGCTGGGAAACCTCACCGAGGAGCCATTACAAGTATGTAGGACTAGAAACAAGTGCTCCGACACGCCTATCGGTGTTTCTCGCACAGGAGCGTTTCGCGCGATATAGCAGTATCATTAAGCTAATGGAAAGGCCACTCAATTCAAGCTAGCTGCTCTTCTTGTGCAGGCTTCTTCCCTCCCTGGCAGTACAAAAGGCAATATTTGAGAAGCTCGGTATGATCCAACCTTGCGCTACCTTCATGGAAATTGGTTAAGCAGTTTTGCGGTAAGAGGCCATCCATGCCCTTCCCCAAACATTATGTTCAACATCGGCCTCATCTCCTGACGGCTCAGTGACGTCGCTGTTAGTGCTAACCATTGCCTTCGTCGATGAAGTTTTTCGACAACCTTTCTGATGTCCCACAGCACGGTCCTCCACTTCATTTCAGCGCCGAATTGCTACCGCGGGCGTCTTCACTCACTGTCTACTAACAGTTGACCTCAGGCAAAGATCGACATTCTCGATAGGTATTGAGCATCTCATCAACTTTGATCACACGACGAAATGATTTTTTTCAGAGTGGAGGGTATCCATCGCTTCTAATGGCCTATTGAGCAGAAGATTTTCTCACGCGGGAGTGACGGATTCCTTAACTCATTCGCGACGGTGTCCACACATATGAGTGGACAGCGGAGAGGGTGCGATGGACGGTGTCCACTCATATGTGTGGACGGGAATTTTTGGGGAAAACTTCCTTTTTTGATGTTTTTGTTCGATTTTCTTTTCAAATTCCCAAATTGTAGTAACAAACCAATGTTCAGATCCTCTTCCAAAGATCGATTAAAAATTACTTACAGAAAGTAACTCTCACGAGGGACGATGTCCACACAAATGAGTGGACACCAGCGCGCGCCAACAAGGCAGCGGGCCGTCGCGCGCATTGTGCGCGAGAGCGCTCTCGTCGCGAATGTGTTAATCGCCATCGACAGATAAACAAGGCAACATCGCTTTCAAGCGGAAATCAACAGCAATGATCGATAGTGGTCTCTCGATCGAAGCTCCCAGTTGCTGTGAGGCATTTCCGTAGGCCATAATTGCAGTGTGTCTTCTCTTAAATCATGGAGAAAACAAAAATCACCGGTCAGAAAATCGATAGTATCGATTGATACTGATTGCCGTCCTTGGTGGTTTTCAGGCGGTGATGGAAATCACGCAATCCCACTTCGATCGTTGACTGTGAGAAAAAAATCGATAATGTCGATCTATATTGACTGCCTGATCTTTAATGTGAGATGTCTTCTAATTGACTTCTGCAGAACGTCTTCTGAATCCCAACGCACGTCAGACAATAACGGCATCGCGTATTTCCTATGTCGACGCGCGTTGAACGACGTCTTCGGTACGTTTCCTAAATCGGGAAGCTCAAAAATGCGCGCAGTTGCCGTTGTGTCAAGCACCAAGAGAGCGCGCGCTTCCTCTGTCGCCACAGCATCACATGTTAACGGAAAATCTTGCTCACGCGAGATACGATGAGACGTTCATTCACCATCCAAACGTTATTGTGGGGCAAACTCCTTCATGTACAGTGCGTTTAAAAGTATGAATCGACCACCTAGCTGGTCCATGTCTCGTTCTGAATTCATTTCTGCAGGCCCGCTCTAACTCTACTAGAATCCTCGTAGTCGAAAACAAGTAACCACTCACTTTCAGAATTTTTTACGTCTCACTCGAGACTCCGACTTTTTTAAAGGAAAATTGGTGTTTCAAAAGTGAAAAATAAACTTTTTAAATCCAAAAGTTGATCGGACCACCATTGCTTCTTGTAGCATTATACATCGCATTAGTCATGTTAGTGACAAGGTTCTGAATGATTTTGCCTTCGCTGGTGTCCCTTGTGATCAAAATTGCCGCCACCTCATTGAACTGTCGGTTATTCGCGTAGAGTCTACAATCTACGCCGTAGACTCGTCGAACCACGATCCCCCAGATGTTCTCCATTGGGCTGCTGTCATGAGAGCATGCCAACCAGTCCGTTACTTGAATGTGATGAGGGTGGAGGCAATCTTTGGTCGAACTAGAGACATGGACTGCACCGATGCCCTGCTGCAGAACGTGTGCCCGCCGTCTTCTGCCTCTCAGGAAAACAGGATAGATTCAAGTACACCTTAACACTTCAGGCTGACCATGCAACACGACGGGAGACTAAGCTTCAGCTTTCCGCTGCTGCAGAGGCCGGCCGATGTCGTTAATAATCCGCCTTCAGTAATGCCTTATTCATCGGGATTCAGATTGATGTTTTCCTGTTGGCAAAGACGAAAAATGTAATCTGGATGGTCCCAATGGATAACGACATTACTGGAGAGACCTGCGAGAAGCCCCGTAGTCGCAACCTTGGAGGCGGTTCATTAGAGAAAAGGGCCGGCTTCTGCAGCAGGGGAAAGCTGAAGCTTAGTCATCCGTCGTGTAGCCTGGTCAGCATGAAGTGTCAAGGTGTGCTGGAGTCTATCCTTTTGCCTTCCTTGAAAGGCAGAAGACGGCAGGCACACGTTCTGCAGCAGGGCATAGCTGCAGTCCCTGTCTGAAGCTCTACCAAAGAATGGCTCTATCGTCACCACATCATTCAACTAGGACTGGTCGGCATGCTCTCCTGACAGCAACCCAATGGAGAACATGCGGGCGATCGTGGTTCGACGAGTCTACGTGAATAATCGACAGTTTAACGTGGTGGCAATTTTGATTACGTGGGACAACGGCGAAGACAAAATCATCCAGAACCTTGTCAATAACATAAATCATACGATGTACGATATTACAAGAAGCAATGGTGGTCCGATCAACTTTTGAATTTAAAAAGTTTATTCTTCACATTCTCGCTCAACGGAACGAACATCTCCGAATGCTCCAGCTATGTGTATCTGGGTCGCGAAGTCAACATGGCCAACGACCTAGCACCAGAGCTGAGCAGGAGGAAACGAGCGGCTTGGGGAGCTTTCAAGAGCGTCGAAGAAGTCGTGAAGAAAACGAAGAACGTCCGACTCCGTGCCCACCTATTCGACTCCACTGTTCTTCCTGCCCTAACATACGCCTCAGAGACCTGGGCTATACGAAAGCAGGATGAACACGCGATCAGCGTCGCGCAGCGTGGAATCGAGAGGACGATGCTCGGAGTGACACGACTCACGCAAGTGAGAGAAGGCCTCCGGAGTTCCGAGCTTCGCCGACGTTCGAAGATCAGAGACTCTGTCGCATGGGCCAAGTCGTCGAAAATTAGGTGGGCCGGCCACGTATGCGATTCGCAGACACCCGCTGGACGAGAGCCGTCACAGATTGGATTCCGCGGGATGTCAAAAGAACACCAGGACGCCCACCAACGCGTTGGTCGGACTTCTTCGTGAAAGCCCTGAACGACCGATATGATGCTCTTCGTGTCCCTCGAGCGAGGAGGATCCATTGGAGTACTCTGGCACGCAACAGGGACGAATGGAGACGCTGCTGGCGCCCGCTCGAGCAAGTCGATGATCAACGGGACGACAGGTGATACAGGTGAGGTGATTCTTCACAAGTGCACACACCCTTTTGAAAGCGATGCCCGTTCCTCCACGTGGTGCCTTTAGAAACTGCTCGCTTTGGGGCTAAGCTAAGCACGGACAATCGAGTGCAGACGATAGGCCCTTGTAACAGGCCGGCCTTCGAAGATCCCATGTCACATCACATGGCTGATGACGTTATGTGAGTATTTTTACACATTTTTACACTAATTGAGGGTGGGGATTCTCCCTGTATGACTCGCTCTCCCCTTTCAGACATACGCTTCAGGCCCTTCCCTTGCCAGATTGCATACACACAATTCGGCCGCTTTGAATGACGTGCGAAACAAAACATCGTTCTTATCAAAAGGTCACAATTCCCTGGTTTTCGAAGAGGAGTGCCATTAACTTGTTAAGAGGTTGGTAAAGAATATTCGAAATTCAATATTCGAATAAACGAATAATTCGAATATTGGGCTTTCTTCGAATAGTAGAATATTCGAATATTCGAAAT
>OX377201.1:67816570-67866554 GCA_947396885.1 Heligmosomoides polygyrus polygyrus | reverse complement strand
GCCAGCGTGGAGCAGCACGAGCGTCAGGCAACTACCAACTGACGTCCGAGCTTGCAAAGCTATGCAGAGCGGCGATAAAGGAAGATCTCAAGGAGAGAAGGGCGGAAGTGTTGGCTGAAGCAGCAGAGGCAGGGCTGAGCATCCGCAATGCCCGCCGGAACTTCGCCAACTTCAAGACCAAGATGACCGCTCTCCGACGTCCTGACGGAACCATCACCTCTTCCAGAAGGACCATGGAGAAAGTCATCCACGACTTCTACTCCGATCTCTTCGATAGCCACGTCCACCTGCCCCCATGCCATCTTCCGCAGGATGGATACGTCGTCCCCTCTGTTCTCCCGTCCGAAATCCGACACGCCATCTCGTCGGTGAAGAAGCGTACAGCACCCGGTCCCGACAGGATCAGACCCGAACACCTGAAGAATCTCCCGTCAACGCTCATCAACACCTTGGCGCGGCTCTTCTCGCGCTACCTGTCCGAATGCAAGGTTCCATCTCAGTGGAAGACCAGCAAGACCGTTTTGCTGTACAAGAAGGGAGACGTGCACGACATTGGCAACTATCGCCCGATCTGCCTGCTGTCCGTAGTCTACAAGCTGTTCACTCGAGTCATCCTGAATAGGATTAGTAGAACGCTGGACGAAGGACAGCCATGCGAACAAGCAGGATTTCGGAGAGGATTCAGCACGATCGACAACATACACACCATTACGAAGCTCATCGAAGTGTCGCGTGAGTACAAGCTGCCGCTGTGCCTTACGTTCATCGACCTGAAGAAGGCATTCGACTCCGTCGAGACTGAAGCGGTCATGGAAGCCCTGCTCACCCAGGGCGTTCCTACTCAGTACATCAGGGTCCTTCGAGAGCTGTACAGTGGATTCACGACCAAGATCTCACCATTCTACAACGACGTCGTCATTGACGTGAAGAGAGGGGTTCAACAAGGGGATACCATATCCCCGAAGCTCTTCAGCGCCACCCTCGAAAACGTCATGCGCGAACTAGAATGGGAAGACATGGGAGTGAAGGTCGACGGCCGGCAACTGCACCATCTTCGCTTCGCTGACGACATCGTGCTCATAACACCGAGCATCAGTCAGGCGGAACGAATGCTGGCCGACTTCGATCGTGTATGTGGAAGCGTTGGACTGCAGCTGAATCTTACGAAGACGATGTTCATGAAGAACGGATGGGTTTCTGATGCCCCATTCTCGCTCAACGGAACGAACATCTCCGAATGCTCCAGCTATGTGTATCTGGGTCGCGAAGTCAACATGGCCAACGACCTAGCACCAGAGCTGAGCAGGAGGAAACGAGCGGCTTGAGGAGCTTTCAAGAGCGTCGAAGAAGTCGCGAAGAAGACGAAGAACGTCCGACTCCGTGCCCACCTATTCGACTCCACTGTTCTTCCTGCCCTAACATACGCCTCAGAGACCTGGGCTATACGAAAGCAGGATGAACACGCGATCAGCGTCGCGCAGCGTGGAATCGAGAGGACGATGCTCGGAGTGACACGACTCACGCAAGTGAGAGAAGGCCTTCGGAGTTCCGAGCTTCGCCGACGTTCGAAGATCAGAGACGCTGTCGCATGGGCCAAGTCGTCGAAAATTAGGTGGGCCGGCCACGTAATGCGATTCGCAGACACCCGCTGGACGAGAGTCGTCACAGATTGGATTCCGCGGGATGTCAAAAGAACACCAGGACGCCCACCAACGCGTCGGTCGGACTTCTTCGTGAAAGCCCTGAACGACCGATATGACGCTCTTCGTGTCCCTCGAGCGAGGAGGATCCATTGGACCACTCTGGCACGCGACAGAGACGAATGGAGACGCTGCTGGCGCCCGCTCGAGCAAGTCGATGATCAACGGGACGACAGGTGATACAGGTGAACAGAATCGCGAATCCACCCTTCGCCGTCGTCACTGGAGTGATTTCACAAAAATATTCATAACTCGACTAATTTTTCGAACTTTAAAAATCCCGCTCCTTCGTCGAAAAATAGAGGAAAATAGCTTCCCCAAGGTCAACCGGAAGGGGAGTGCCTATATATAACGCGAGAACTCAAGCCCTACCTCAGACTCGCATTTTGAACTGGGGTAGCTGCTGTCCCATACCCCTCGTCTGTCCTGCGCTGCTTCCATTGGTCCCTCGGTGGACTACGGTCAGGTACGGCACTCGAACTCTCTCTCTATTGGTCCCATCTACTAAATGTGGCACTGAACTTAGTAGGGTTGAGTAGACATTTGGTGGGATAACTTCTTATTGATTTGGCCCCTTTCAGGCTCTGAAGAAGGCGATCTCGCCGAAACGTTGGCCAGTAAATAAATCCGTCTACCAACCTCGTGTAGAGCTCAACACGCACAACAGCTTCTTTATGATTACAAACACGCTTTCTAAAAAAGGGGTCTTCATGCGCGGCAGAGGGAGGATTCGACTTCTGGTCGATTTTCGGCAAAAATAGAGGCGCTACTGGCGTCCACTCGACCAGCTCAATGATCAAGGGACAACAGGTGATACAGGAAGGCATCCACCATGCAGAACAACTCTCCGTTATACCACGGTATTTCAAGGGTCATAGAAGCAGCAATCCTAGAAAGATTTGGTTGTTGGCAGTAACATAAGCACTAACTTCACCGCTCCCAACGGCAAAAACACGGAAACTTCGCTGAGGGATCTTTCTTGAAATTCTCCGTAAACAAATTTTGCCCAAACTTTGCTTACTGCGATTTACTACAAATCTGGAACTCTTCCTGCACCTCCTTTGTGTTGGGAGTTGAATGTTGGTGCATTTCATAAGGTTTATCTTTCAGGCTAGACCATACCCCGCAGTTCAGCAGAAAGTTGTAGCGGAGCCGCATGTTAAGGCCGCCACAGACTTCTGCGGCGCCGCTCGGCGGCGCCGCTGCCCTATGCTTAACCATAGGGTAGAGACGCAAAGCTCGCCTCCAGCGGCGCCGCCAGCGGCGCCGCTGGCCGGCTGGCGCCGCAGCCCAGCGGCACCGGTGGCGTCGCTGGCGGAAATGACTTGAATCATTCCACCCGGCGGCGCCGCTCCAGCGTCTGTCTGTCTGCGCTCTGCGCTCTGCCCTTTCGCGGCGGGATCCAGAGCGGAGACGGTCGATGCGGGCGCGCGATCGTCATAGGGGCGCGTTATTGTTAAGCACCAATCGGTCCCCACTAGAAACAGTACAGTACCTCGCCGTCACCGCTCCCACTGATGATGAGTCAAGCCCCTGAGCGGCGCCGCTCAGCGGTGCCGCCGGTGCCGCCAGCCGGCCAGCGACGCCGCCCAGCGGCGCCGCAGAAGTCTGTGGAGGCCTTTAATGTTGAAGGGAGTCAGCGACACGTGAAGCATGGGTTGCACTGTCGGTGCCGTGGCAGGTTAGCGCCCTCCTCTTGCAGCAGGCTGGGAGTACGCCCCGAAGGGCTCGCAATTAGTGTTACCCACCTTCGCCACGCATTTTCTTCGAACAGTTCGATAAACGTGGAGCCGTCCATTGCCACGGAATGCGAATAAAATGAAATGATCTACGGACGATAGTCACAACATGCATAAAAGCGCACCGATAGGGGGAAAAGCAATCACACAGATATCTGGACCCCACCACTGCAACCCAACGACTGTAGGCCTGGCTAGCTATTCCAACTGTTCACGCTGCATGCTCAGCAGCAGAGAACGAACGCTAAAGATGAGCAATTGCTTAGGAAACGCAATGTGCTATTTTACACCGCACATTTGTAATCAGCATATTAACCTCCATTCCGCTGCCTTAGTCTCTTTTCAAAATTTCGCGGAAAGCTGAAGAGCTTGTCTGGCTATAAAAGCGCTGCTGTATGAAGAAAACTCCGCTATTTCAGGAGTTAAAGGCACTTTCGGCTTGGCCTGCGTTCTGGAAGTTGTGAACTTCATCAATGAATGCAACCGCCTGCAACATGCTGGCTTGTAGTCTTAATCAGGTTACCTTTCCCAACTCAGCTATCTTTGCTTCTTGATGTCTACATCGCCTTCTTAGCTCCTCGAATCGACTTTCCTCGACGAACTTCGCCTAAATCAGATGTGTTAGCTGTTGAGCTCCTATGCGATAAATAAGAAAATATAAAGTAGGAGCACTAATTAAGTTGCCTATTGGAGGACCGGCTTCCTGGATGCTACTGTATGGTAATGACGTCATGCTTGGAAGTGAAGTCAAGTGGAAAGCGATGCGATCACATGGCATAGTTCGGACTCAACCTAACCACCAAAAAGAGCAAAACTTGAAGACGGACGTGAATGAGAATGCGTACGTCAGGGTCGAATCACCGATCTTTCACGAGTTGCATCTCTTAAGCATACTGCATCAATGGCAGCTTCTGATAGTAGGTTGAAGTTGGAGGTGAACACACGCGCGAATGCAGGCTTGTCCAGATCAGACTCGTTGACCGGGATGCTCTGCGACGAGAAGAAACCCAAACACAGTAAATCAAAGGCTCATAGAGGAAGAAGACTACTGGACCATTAGCAAAGATGTTGGAAGCCGCCTCAGCGCAGCGGAGGAGAAAATGCTGTGATGGACGATCCAGGTCACGCGTGATAGGATAGCCACTAATGAAAACGGTGGTCGTAGCGATAACTCACCTTGTCGCATAGAAGCACTTTATCACTGTATAATCAGCTTTAAATTTAATTCTGAAATCAAGGTTTCGTTTTACTATTGAGTCGTTATTACCTTCTTCACTTTTCTGCTCCTGGTCAACTTTTCGACCAGTCGTTCTAGCCTCTCAATTTTTTCTTGTGCCTGCAACAATAACAATAATACAATACATGCATCAATACATGACCTTGAAAACGCTGCAGTCTCAAAGGCTTCTTGTGCACACCTCGGTTTCTGCATTGGAACCAATCAAAGTCGGCAGCTTCATGCTAAAAGTGAGAATCTCACAGTCTCCTATTGTGACGAATAGCAACGGCGTACCTCGGTGGTAATGATGCTCTCCGGTTAAGGATGGAGGTAAAAATGCACTGGCTCGATGGGATTTCTGCCGCGTCCTTGCTATCGAAGAGGGAGGTCGCCCGACGACGACAATTCGCAGGAATTTCGTCCATCATGCTGGTATCCTTAAGATACCTTCATATCAGTCGTTGCGAGGGCACGATCATCTTCCAGAAATTTGTCAGTGACAGCTCAACCGTGACCCTACCAAAATTAGTCGAGCTTATTGATATTTGATAACTATCGTGTTCTGTCGCACTGAATTATTCCGAACTCCCCTCTACCCCTACCGCCTTTCAGTGTTCATAGTGCATTTGTCTGTCACGAAGCGCTTCAGAGCATGCATTATACATGTTTTTCGGTTTTCGATCTGTGAAGACTTTTCCTTTTTCATCAAGTTTTTAGAAACGCCTACCTCAATTCCCTACATTGACAAATGTTTTTCACTAATCAGAGCGTGGTAAGGAAACCTTATCTACCAACCTCCCATTGTCCGTAAGCTTTCTTCTCCGACATCTGCCTATCCATCCATTCAGCAGATTTGCGAATTCTTCTCGACGGCCATTCACTAAAGACTTTCGAGGAGGCACCTGCGCTGCCGGTAGATCGTCTGCGATTCAGATCGTCATTCATCATTTTTGACTGAAATGCTTCGCGATCAAGCCCTTCCACCAGCTTTCCAGCAATAATCCAAAGTGTCTTCCTGTAGCGTAAAGCTCAATAAATCTCAATATGAATCAAACTCTCTGCAAACGATTGGGCGTAAACTCTTTCGCAAGCGAAAAACAACTCGTGCAACTAAGAGCAATCAAGGTACTTAGTGGTTTCAACTTGAGATTCAGCCACGAATTGTACTTGTTTGCTGTCGCCTGGACATCGCTCATTTCACGCCCTATACAGTGAATACTGTCCTCACTACAGTTCCGATGGAAGCAAGTCTTTCATTTTTTGTTCTGACTGCAACTAGACATCCTTCTAACAGTTTCTTTCATTACAAACAGCTCTTTCTACTCACTAACGAGTCAATGGGGTAGCGAGTCAAAAAAGACCTACCCTGTTGGAACCGGGATGGTCGATGCGTGGACGCTCTTTTGCCTGTTTATATTCTGTTTCAACGGTTTTCTTGGTACTGTCCAGGAGAAAATACTGCTTTTCGAGTGCAAAAAGAGCACTGGTTATCTGAATACCAACTGATGGTTAGCTGTTGGACCAATTTCAACTGCTATGCGCCGTCAAGAACCTCTCGTTTTGCATCAATTTCCGCTAGCAGCTTGCTGTTCGTGACCTTGAGCTGCTCGCGAAGCTGTTCTGCTTCTGTTTTTAGTTGCTCCACCTTTACTTCCAGCACAGGTATCGAAGCGATTGCCTGTAAAACACGACGCTGACGACGATGCCTTCCTTTTTCGAGCATTTAGGTTGCTCCTACGGCTTCACCTTTTCGGCACCAAAGATCTTGTGCAGACACACGTCTTCCCTTCGCCTCCACTCTTCTGCTTTTTGACGTCTCCCTGCCCCCAAAGATGATGCCACCCCTCTCGAGTGTGACACTGCTTCTCTCGACTGTAATTGCTAAAGATGCTGCAATTCCCTGGGCCTCTTTGCAAAACTAAGCAAAAGGAGCGCCAACCAACAAGCAAAGCCACCTCAATCAAATCGTTTTCCATTTTCACATTGATTTCCTTCTTAACGTAGACTGGATTAAGCGGAGCTTGGAAGTCAGCAGCACCAGCGGCAACATCGTGCTGGAGGGATTGCATTGCCTGCAGCAGTCATATTAAATATTTTCCTTTTTTGCTTGTAGTTAAGTAAAAGAACGTGGAACCTTTTGGAAAGTTGTTTTCTTCTGCTCAAATCTTTGACTTGTCGCCTCAAGTTCTTTTTTGAAGTAGTCTCTTTCGTACTGCATCACCTCGAGCGAACGCTCAATTGCTGTGGTAATCTGAAATGTGTCCGACTCGGGAAAAAAGACATGCGAGCGAATAAGGCATTCGAGCACAGACCTTCTCCAGTTCGTTCACTTTTTCCTCGTACAATTGCTTGGATTGTTGTAGCTCCCTTAGGAGGCGACTTTTCTCGCTCCTTACGCAGCGCAATTCCTCTTCGAGTATAACGTTTTGCTCAGCTGCCTGTAGCATGTTAGGGTGAGAGCAGGGATGAGAATTGTTCCAACCCGTCCAAGCGAAAAACGGAATTTGTTCATCGGCTCGCGATTCTCCCGCGGAGAACGTCGTTTCAGATTTTCCTGCAGTGTAGTCTTATCAGCGCTGCAATGGGTTTACCTTTCTGATTTGTTCTCGTAGAGAGCCTTCCATCTTCGTGTGCTCCTCAAGCCGCAGTGACAGTGCCACTTCGTTAGACGAGCGCGCTGCTAGCGCGCCCTCCAGCTCGTTGATTCGTGAACTGAGCTCCTGTAATGGAAGCAGTAGCTGCGCCGACCCCGAGCGTCCTCAGAGTTCCTACGGCCTGCCTCGGTGTGGCATTTAATATGTCTGGAGATGTCTTCTTCCGCAGTTTGCGCCTTCCGTTCCGCTTCCCGCAGAGCAGATTTCGATTCGTGCAGCTTCCCGCTAACAGCAATGCTGAATCCAGAACGTTTTAGCACTAGCACGAAGACCTTTGCGATGGACATGGGCATCACAACACTGAGCCTCACATTTCGTCTCGCAGCTGCTCCATTTCGCGGTCCACCACTTCACGAAAAACGCTCTCGGCAAACAACTGTTCTTCATGTGTGCTGCACTGCAATACTGCCATCAGTAACGACCTACAAGAAAATGGCCAGACCGATCTATCTCATTCAACAAAACGGATACGACAACTGCACTCTCTGCCACCGAAATAGTAGAAGGGGGAGATAACAGTTGCACACACTTTTTGTTAACAAAATCATAAGTAAAAACTTACTAGGGAACCCTTACTTAAAATTAAGGAAACCGGTTCTTTCTTCTACACAGACCACTTTGCTCATTCATTTAGGGTACAGTAAAGTGCGTACAGCTGAATTTTGTTTATCGGATGTGTACTCAGTTCTAGTGATACGAGGGCGATTCCTGTACAGCAAGTTGATTCCCGTTAAATTGTAGATTCCTCGTCTTGTTTTCGGAAGTCATAGCGCTTGCTTTGCAGTTGTAAACGAAAGAAAAGCCAAAAAAGCATATTGCAAGCACACAACAAGGACTTGCCACAGCTCACATACGGTTGCGTCGCAATTTATTACTGACTCGCGAAAGACCACACCATGTATCGGAAACCGATCACATCTTGCCCTCAAGTAGTCGTTACTGGCGGCCCGAAAAGAGGTCGAAGCCCATCTCAGCCGCTGATCTCATGTCTGCTAGTCCTTTGTTTCTGTTGCTACGGCCAAGACATTGTTGCAGAAATGCGAATTCATGGCAGAAGGATTTTGGCTTCTCAAGACCACCTATCGATTGTTGCTAGGCCAAAGCAAACAGTCTTCGCACCGTACGACAGTTCACATCACGGCTTCTTTTGAAGGGCGTTATTGTTATGCTGGCTACATTTGATAGTCCTGGCAGAAGTTGGGCAAACGGGAGGAGCCGCGGGTCGAAAATTATCACTGGCCTGTGTGGCTCGCTTGGATTTCTCTTCACGAAGCCCACCAACTTTGCTCTCATTGTCAGACGCTCATCCTCCCTCATTTCAAAGTGGACGAAAAGAGACACCATTGTGAGCGATAGAGATACGCAGTCGTGGAGCTTGCCGTATCGCAAGGTGGTTGAACATGCTGGTTGAAAGCACGACCAGTCCTGGCAGACTTCAATGAGCTTAGAGCTACAGTGTTCATGCCCAAAAAACACCTCTAGGCGCCGCATATTTGGAAGCAGGAAGAGCATATTCACCTCCTTGCCACTGAGGGCGATGTTGGACCGCGAACTTCACCGAAAAATAATAGAGAGGACGATAAAGAGAATAGAGCCTCGCACGGACGACGCTGGCAAAAGGAGTCCAAGGAAGCTTGCCCAAAAATACAAATCTCGGATGCTAACCGAGACGGTGACCGCTGCAGCTCCCAGTTTATTTTAACTCAGTGGAGAATTCGCAGATGGTACCGATTTCGATGGATGTTCCTGGCTGCTTTTATCGCTGTCTTGTAAACTCGGAGAAGCGGTCTCTCAGGCGAAATTGATATGTATAAGAGCTAACCTCTGATTTTAGTTCTGCTAATTTTTGCAGCTGCTCATCGAAGCGCTTCGCCTTTTCTGCGAGCTCTGCCCGTGCGTTGCTAAGCTCCTCTTGTGTTGCAGAAAGCACTTTGTTGTAGGATTCTTCTCCCTCGGCCAGCATAAGCTTCACCTTCTGTAGCTCACTCTAGATCTGGACGAGTTTTAGTCGAAAGCAGCAAACTACTCCATCATCTCATACCTTAGCCTTCGTCACCTCGATCTCATTAGCCAACTGAATCTCACGAAGAAATGCTACTTCATTCCTCGTTGTGTCCAGCATGGATCGCAAATTTGCCACTGCATCCTCAGGCGTTATCTAAACCAACCATTCGTCATAGCTGGCCATCGTCAAACTGCAGCATAAAGACTACATAGAATGCGATAAGTGTCTGCTTATCTGAGCTTTCGATTTGTGGTGACCGCTACTCAACTAGTGATCCTCACTCAGTGACTACCTTGGCCGCAAACGTTTTGCTCATAATACCGGTATGATACTTGAGGGTTTCTCTAATCGTAAGTAGCATGCGATGCTTCACCCTGATAGATTCAAAAACAGTAATTCATAACGTGTAAAATAGATTATAACAAGCTGAAAAAGCATACGGTTGAGCCCGAGAGTGTAGGCTGGAAGGAAGTAATCGCCAACTGTTGTGATTTGGAAATCGTTCCGCTTTCTCTCCTAATTGTTTCTGATAATGCTTCTGCTTTTTCTTTTCCGTTTGTGCCCGTGACGTGTGTTCAAGCTCTAATGTTTGCAGGGGTACGTAGACCCAACAATGTAAGTGTGCCATGAGCAGTGCCGCACATGGATGAAATCCACGAGGTTCTAAACCATGAACCGCAACACCTCTTCAGATTGACTGGCAGGTTCGGATAGAACACTGTACGTATCGTATGTCGCCACCATTTCGTGCGTTTTCGTCTGAGGCCTGCGAAATGATGCACAATTGCGAAGCAAAAAGAGAATCTTCCAAACTGAGACGACGAGTAAATTTCGTCAAAACAGAAGGATGTTGGGTAAACGGGTGACACAGTCAGAAGAACTCAATTGCGCCTGAGGTGTCCTAGTCAGTGTGACGTGCTTGGTGCACGCATATGTATTGCTACCTCGGTACGAGTTTCACTCCGAGCTCTGTCACGTTTTCATAACGCAGAGATCCACCAAATAGATGAAATTCTGGACAGCTATGTGAAGACGAAAAAGCGATTAGCGTTGGAACGAGTGGTGGAGATGGCGACGCAACCACTTCCGATGATCCTACTACGAGCAGGTTTCTGTTCATCCTGCTTTTGTGGAGCCCAGGGTTCTGAGGCGTGCTTTAGGCAGAACAGTGGAGTCGCTGAAGACGTTGTGTAATGTGCTTAGGTATTCAGAAGACCTTCACTAGACGCCGTGCGTCAAAATTCAGAAGACCTGCACTAGACGTCGTCCGACGTGCGTAGGGATTCAGAAGACGTGCTGAAGACGTTGTTCAACGTCGTTCAACGTGGTCCAACTTGCGTAGGGATTCAAAAGACGTGCTGAAGATGTCGTCTAACGTGCGTAGGGATTCAGAAGACCTTCGCTAGACGTCGTGAGTCAAAATTCAGAAGACCTCCACTAGACGTCGTCCGACGTGCGTAGGGATTCCGAAGACGTGCTGAAGACGTTGTTCAACGTCGTTCAACGTGGTCCAACTTTCGTAGGGATTCAGAAGACGTGCTGAAGATGTCGTCTAACGTGCGTAGGGATTCTGAAGGCCTGCGCTAGATGTCGTGAGTCAAGATTCAGAAGACCTGCGCTAGACGTCGTCCAACGTGCGTAGGAATTCAGAAGACGCGATGAAGACGTCGTCCAACTTGCGTAGGTATTCCGAGAAGGGCGACCAATAGGATAGGGCCAACAAAGGGTGACCATTAGATGGGGGACCGTGAATAAGGGGGGACCAGCATTTCCCCTCAACATCATTCAGTGTGTGTCGGATTCCTGAAGACGGCTTAAAATCAGGAGAACTGAAAATATGTGGACGTTTTATAGTGTTTTAAAATGTAGAAGAAGAAGGAAAGTCTATGATTTATCCTTTCCCGACAAGTCTGAAACCAATTAAGGGACTACGAAGGGATGGACGCTTGGATGGCTAGGACGTGAATTCCGAACCAAGAACTTGGTGCCGGGTGCTCCCTACAGTCGGCACCTTCTTCGATTAGGCTCTACGATCCTCTTGAGTAGGCCTAGAAACAACAAAAATGCGAAGCGACGCTAGAAAAGTGAGGACACCAAAAATGAACTGGTCAATGAGCAAGAAAATGCGAATAATTGTTAAAATGGAAGGAAGTGTTGGATTGCACAAAGGCGCTCAACATACAGGCACCACGGATAGTCCTGATACTGCCGAGAATGACAGCCTTGTCAAGGCCAACGTCCTTTGACTCGTAGCAGAACCAGCTGCTCTCTGCACAGAAATTATCTCTTCTTCTCTTCAGTGCTTCTACCAACGAGTTACCCGTCTACATAGCCACATGCATCGTTGCGGGTCCTACCTAAGCTACGCGACTTCCGGACTGGCTCAGTTGACCACCGATGCAGTGCTCCCATCAAGCCATCTCGCGTATTTCTCACATTGCTCGGACTTTGCGAGCGCGGCCAACGCCGTAGCACGACCACGAACAACGTGAATTGACGACATACACCATACCATGGGATTCTCATAAGCCGACATGCGACAAGAACCTGATGTCGCCTGCAATCGAGTGTTCAGGTCAGTCTATGAGAGCGGGTGGTTTCAAACGGCATCCATGTAGGAGGTGTCACCAATACCCGTAACATGATGTCGAAGTCACTTCGCACGATTTCAATCGTCGAAAATCATCCGGTTTTTGAACCTGTTCACGAGTATGCATTGTTGAGGTAATGTAATGATTTCGGAAACGGAAGCGGAAACGTGCTTTCTGGGTCGAATTCAGGTTTTTGGAATGCAAGCTCGAAAACTGACTGAACTTCTCTTACAACTTTCCTCATCTTAAACCTCAGTATTTTCTTTAGTGTGTCAATGCTTCTGACAAGGGAAGGATACTAGGTACATGGGACTTTGAGATGAGACGTATATCACTGGATCTTCGAACGCTGATTCCAAATATGTGTTCCGTTTCTGCTGAACGGAGTTATGGATTATTTTCATAGCAGGCTCCTTTGCCCTCTAGATCCACGCCAAGGATGCACTCTTAACGGTTACCGATTTAACGAATTCAAGAAATTACCGGCTTTTGTGTTAAAGTCTAGCTTGGACCTATGTCATACCACCGCTCACCCCGAGCGAAGCCTAATGATAAGCTCCCATATCTATCGCGGAAGCGATGAGTCGATATGGGAACCTATTATTAGGCTCCACTGGGGTGAGCGATGGTATGACATAGGTCTTAACGAGTTAACGGAAATTTTTAGAATTTTTACGGAATTTTTTTTTCTCAGTGAGTTTATCACATTTGCCCTTAGTCTTCAGTAATGTTGCAGGTCCTCATCCTCCCTATTAGGACTGTTCCTTAAAAACTATTGAAATCAGCAGAAATATTTTAATGTTTTCATAAATTTGTTTTGAATTTTTTGAAATTTTTTAAAATGCATTTCGGGGGCGCGTGTAGCGCAATCGGAGGAGATGCCGGCTGTCGCGTGCCCCGATACCAGGTTCTTGTTTCGGATTTTCCGCCCAGGCCAACCAAGCCTTCCATCCCTCCGGGGTGAATTGATACTGGACTTGTCTTTTGTTCATCTGCTTGTCACCGTAAGTCATTGTATGACCAAATACGCATTCAAATCGCCTCATGACATCCCTTAGAAGTAGAATGCGTGGCGGAGAAGTGAATTAGTAATGCCGCCCTTTATCCTTCTCTCCTTTAATGCATTTTGGACCTAGAAATTTCTTCGTCGAGCCCCAAGCACGCCAACGAAACCACAAAGATACTGGTCTAACCTCCTCGTAAGATATGCCTATCCTCACCTGGCAATGCTTATCCCAGAACACTTTTGTTTGCCACCTGGAACAGTCGTGTTTTTGCTTGCTGGACGTATTTTAACGATTTTACGGATGATTTAGGAAGTCGCTAGTAACGAAAATTAGGAACGCTGCTTTTTCTGAACGTTAACACGTTGACGACGTATCACGCCTTTTCGGCAGCGCAGGACTGTACAATACAGCCCGCGTCGCGCGGTCAAAAAGACGGTTTGCGACGGAAAATCCGTCGCAAACCCTCGCATGCTCATAACTCCTTTAGTTTTGAATTGTATCACAAATAGTTGAAACCATTCGATTCGTCTCGTCGAGATCTACAAAACTATGTATAAAACTCTACCAGGCCACCGCGTTTTCGCTGTGGGTGGCCTAAAAGAATAGTTGCAGCAGGCTTTTGCGATTGGAGCACCTTATTTTCCAGGACATGCAGTGTTTTCGGAGTATCTCAAGCAAGGCGTGCGTTGTCAGTGCTCTGTGATGCTTGGAATGTTCCGAGAGTGCGCCGTGCACAACGCATATAGTATCGAACCTATCAATCGAATGGGCGGAAGCATGCCCACTGGGTTTCTATCTTCATTTAACGGAAAATGTAAAGCCTTCAAGACTATCTTGCACAGTTTGAAGAATTTTATATGAAATTTCCGGCCGTCCTAGTTAGGATTTGCTCCGAGCAGTCCGACGAGCCTTTGGAGTGTGCCGTACACAATGCACGAAGGATCGAGTCTATCAATCGAGTGACCGGAAGCGGTTCAAATGTCGTGCTAAACAGCAAAGCTTACCCTCTTTAGGTGCTTTAGTGCACACACTGATAGCAGCTTATACAAATGAAGAGGTTTTAAGAAGCGAGAAGAGAGAGTGCGCTGTGTAAAATGCATATACGATAGGATCGTTTGAAATTAGATTCGATTAGAAATTTTCGCCCGCCCTACTCAGGAATTGCTGTATTCCGTCCCGGCAAGACTTTAGAGTACGCTGTGAAAAATGCATATAGTATAGAACCTATCACTGCATTGGGGCGACCGCTAGCAAATGCACGCGCGGGCGAGATCGTAGCTTCAATAACTCTATCAAGATCAAATCGTTTCGGCTGCAACTCGAGATCTTTGTAGGCAGTACAAGGTTCTTGACGTGTTCTAAAGCAGAAGGTTGTAGCTCATGAATGGACTAAATGACAGTGCTACGAAAATGCAGGTGAGGCTTGTGCGACCCAATTTTTTCCGATTTCGGTCGACCACTGAGCGAAGACACGGCGGGCCAAGGGCATACAAATGCGTAGGCGAGCAGAACACCTAAGGTGCTTTAAGACGATATGCTCGCAGCTCCCCAGCTGTCTAAACTGCCTTAGCCCCATTCTAGGGCGGCGGGCTTTGCGATAGAAGTTTCCTGCCCTCTTACTCGCCCACATTTGGGTTTTCTACACTCCCAATAACACCATTTTGTTCACCAGGAAAAGCTCTATCGAATTGTGTCGCTCTTGACCAATTTCAATGAAATCAATTTTTTGACAATTTCCCATCGAGGACGTGGGCGCCATTGGCCGGGCCGGCGCGGACGATGACGTCATCGAAAACCGATGCTTTCGAAATTGGCCAAATTTCCTCGTGCAAACTTAGTCCAAAATCATCTAGGCGGTAATTTGGGGAGCTGACTACGAATCCGACGTCCGTTTCTGAAAATTCCGCCGATTTCAGTAGGTTACTTCTCTCAGGGTGATCGGTGGTCGTGTCAGGACCACCGATCACCCTGAGTTATCGGTATGGGCGGTCTCCTGCCGTAAGCATCCGAATGAACTTCGGCATCGTGTTCGGCACCCCGATTAAGTCCCCGCCCCTATACGAAGTTTGAGCAAAATCGGTGATCCTGACCCGACCACCTCCAATTATCCTGAAAAATATCCAAACCTACCGAAATCGGCGGAATTTTCAAAAACGGTCGTCGGGTTCGTAATCAGCGCCCCAAATAACCCCTAGATGATTTTGGACGAAAAAGTTTGGCTAATTTCGAAAATATCGATTTTCGATGACGTCATCGTCCGCGCAGGCTCGGCCTGGAGCGCCCCGTCCTCGATGGGAAATTGTCAAAAAATCGATGTTTCCAAAATCTGTCGAAATTGGTACCGTTCGATAACGCTTTCCATGTCGAACAGAACGGTAAAACTGCTAGTGTAGAACACTCAAACCTTGGCGAATAATGGCGCAGGAAACTTCAACACTAAAACTCCGCCGCCCTAAAATGGCAGCGTTGCTAAGGCAGTTCAATCAGCTAAGGAGTTGCGAGCATGCCATCGTAAAGAACCTTAAGCGTTCTGCTCGCCTGTGCATTTACAGGCTATTAGCTCTCTGCGTCTTCCCGCAAGGGTCGACTGAATTGGGGAAAAAATCGTGCCACGCAAGGCTAAGCTGCATTTTCGCACCGCTGTAACTTTGTACAGTCATAAGCTACATCGCTGTATTTTAGAGCTCTACTAGAACATTTGGCTGCTTACAAAACTCACAAGCTGCAACCGGAAAGGTTCACAAATGACAGAGTTATTGCGCTCAAAACACGCCCGCGCGTGCAATTTAGCACAACAACGGTCGATGTTCCCCTCGCTCTTACTCTCTCAGAATACAGTTTTCTCTACTCCCAATAACATAGTTGAAATCAGCACGAAAAGCTCTATCGAACTGTACCAAGCATTGCCCATTTCGAAAACGTCGGTTTTCGATGACGTCATCGTCCGTCTGCCGCGGCCTCGAGCCAGGGTCAAGCGTGGGGTTCGATTTTTGCCGAAAATTTACGACCCCCCCTCCCAGAGTGGGTCTGGTACGACCCCCCCCCCCTTGTGTAAACCACCGTTTTATTTCCTATCCGCATCGAATTTTTTAAATTTTTTATGCGGTTTTTGTAGCGATTAATAGGTCCTTCTTTCCAGGTGCAGCATCGACTGTGTCAGATTAGTTCAAGAAACAGTGTTACTAAGTAACTGTTTAATTTAGTAATTTGTTAGAAAAAACGCTGATAAAGGTTTTGTATATGTAATCTTTTGATAATAATATTTTGTTTGTTTACAGTTGAAAGTAAAGCACTTTTGAGAGCAGTTGTCAATTTAATCACAACGAGTTCAACTTTTCAGGCTTTCCGAGCATCTCGTGGACACGGCACATTTTTGTACGTGAAGAAGCAACATCTGCATTCGAAATTGTACTCTGTACAATGCCGAGTGTTAATTTCTAAAGCTGATTTGAGTGCTTTGTCAACAAATTTTTTTTAGTCACTCGGAAGCGATGACGAAACGGCAACCGTAGGATGGATTTTCCAGGAATGCCTACGAAGGCGTGGAGTCTCTCATTCGTCCCGCAAAGTTGTAAAAATAAATATAAAAATGTTTCAAATAAAGATTGTATTACTTGTTAAAAATAAAGATTTTCTGCACCCAGATTTGGAGTCAATGAGAAGTTTCCATTTTTCAATTGTTTTTTTTTCAGGAATTCACGGACGCGACAGTTTTCTGCCTGAACGAGCGACATCTACGTCCTAAATTGCCGTCTATAAAATTTGAATTGTCAATTGCTAAGGAAAATTAAGTGCTTTTCCTGCAAGATTTTTGGAAGCACTCTTCGAAGCGATGACCGAATGGCAACCGGAGGATGGACTTGTCACGGAACTAATTTTCTCTCTTCTGCAGGAAACAGCATCAGAAAGTGGAGTTGTACGCAATAAAGTTTTAATCCACAGTTTGACAACGGTAATAAAACCTGTTTTTCTGAAAGGATCCACTGTATGAACAGACGCTCCGATTTGTATGATTTGCCGAAATTTTTCGACACCGTTAATTACATGGAGGCCGCTATTTTTACAGCCTGTTTTTTAAAGCGTAGAACTCACACTTCTTATTGTTTTAAAAGCTTTGTGAATTTTTTCAGAGATGTCGCACAAACTCCGAAATATGGTAGGTTACGTGGAGCCATTGCATTATCCGATATCACCGATCGCCACTGAAGGATGAACTTCTCGCGGCAAAAAATTTCTACTACTACTTCTACTGGAAGAAGAGCATCAGAGAGTGAAAACTGTGCCATCTTAGAGTTCAAGAAGTGGTTAATATACAATCAAAAACTAAGCTTCTTCGCAGTGATCTCCGATATGATCAGGGAAGATCGATTTGCAAATTCTCATGTTTCATGAAAAATAATTTTTTACCTGAACCAGATCGCGCACACAGTTGAAATCTTGCCACAACAATAAACAGGTCTTGTTCAATGCACAATGTAAAAATCATGGTTTTCCGAAACGAATAGATTGGATCGACCACTGGTCGATATGGCACCGACGTCATGGGAGCGACGAAATTCGACGTTCACAAAAATGACTATAACTCGGTAAGTTTCCACAATTTGAAAAAGCCAAAGGATTTTTAGAAACCAGAAGAAAAGAGCCTTTACATAGTATAAAAATCTGTTTTCAAGAAGTGGATCTTCATACGGGGCTGAGGCCTTCGATTTTTGAGCGAAAAAAATTGAAGTGATTTTGTATAAATAATTATATCCCGGTAAGTTTTTCGAATTTTAAAAGATTTAATAGCTTTTTGAAAACGAGACGAAAAGCGCTTTCAAACCATATAAAAATTAGTTTTCATCAGGGAGGTCTTCATAGGGGCGGGTGGAGTTCGAATTCTGGTCCATTGTTGCAAAAATACGTGCCAAAAATCGAACCCCCCTCGCCCCGTATGAAAATCCCTTTTTGAAAACTGGTTTCTATATGGTTAGAAAGCATCTTTCCCCTATTTTTCAAAAAGCAATTGGGATTTTTGAATTTCGAAAAGCGAACCGAGTTATGATCAAATTTGTGAAGAACTGCTCGTAGACTCTGCACCGTCGACACTGGAGTCATTTCATAAAAATGATCATAACTCGGTTTTTTTTCGAAATTCAAAAAAGCCAATTGCTTTTTGGAAAATAGGGGAAAGATGCTTTCTAACCATATAGAAACCAGTTTTCAAAAAAGGGATATTCATACGGGGCGAGGGGGTTCGATTTTTGGCACGTATTTTTGCAACAATGGACCAGAATTCGAACCCCACCCACCCCCTATGAAGACCTCCCTGTTGAAAACTAATTTCTATATGGTTTGAAAGCGCTTTTCAACTCGTTTTCAAAAAGCAATTGGAATTTTTGAATTTCAAAAAATACATCGAGTTATGATCAATTTTGTGAAATCACTCCAGTGACTCCGGTGATGGGCCGACCAACTCCTCTGGTCACGGTTTCACAAAAAATGTCCGTAACTCGGTCCATTTTTTAGAACTCAAAAATCCCAATTGCTTTTCGAAGACCAGAGGAAAAGAGCTTTCGAACCATATAGAAATTATTTTTCAACATGGAGGTCTTCATAGGGGGCGGGTGGGGTTAGGTTTGTGGTCGATTTTTGCCAAAAATCCACCGCGTTGGCGGTCGTCCAAGTGGTCTCTTATGGTCTCTCGGGAGCCATTCTGTGACACGGAGACTCCATCTATCGTCATTTCGTCGAAGCAGGTGTCCGGTCTAGCGACATTTGGACTTCTTTATGTACTGCAGCGGGTCTGATAATTGCGACTTCTCCCGTAGCTTCGAGCTTCGTAGGCCTTCTTGCCATTGCTGGCGAAGGCTTGTCCTCAGAAGACATCTCTCCAGTGCACGATGCGTAGTTTGCATTGCTCTGGCGATTATCTTGTTGTCGGGCCAGGTTTCCGTCGCGTAACATATCGCAGGCAGTACAGAGGCGTTGAATATCGAGGCCCTGAGGCCGGCATCTTTCACCAGATTGGTGACTTCGCGAATCGAACTGAAGGCAGCCCATGCTGCGCGACTCCAGCGGGCGATTTCAGGTGCGAGGTCGTTACCCATGTTCAGCTCTCTTCCCAGATAGACATAGGAGTCGACCTGTTGTAGAGCGACTCCATTTAACCTTACGAGTCCCGTTTCACACCACTGGTTGACCATAAATTGCGTTTTGGACATATTTATGTCCAATCCAATCTTCATACCTGCCACATTGAGCTCGTTCAGCATTTCCTCCACTACTGCCGTGCTGGTAGAGATGAGAACAATTTCGTCGGCGAAGCGAAGGTTGCTGATCCGTTTACTGCCCAATCGTCCCAGTTCAAGTCCTTCATGGCATCTTGGAGTGCCGCTAGGAATAGCTTAGGAGAAGTCGTGCCTACCTGCCGTACTCCTTTCCCGATAGGAATTTTAAGCTTTCGATCGAACAACTGGAAAGTAGTCGATGTGGCGTTGATTTCCACAGAGTCGAACGCTTTCCGGTAATCCACGAAGACAAGGACAAGTGGGAGGTGGTATTCGCGGCTCCTCTCGATGAGCTGTGAGACATACCTTGGTGAAGACCTTGTACACGACCGAGAGAAGACTGATGGGACGATAGCTGTTGATCCTCCTGCTGAGCACGCGATTACACTCTTGGAGCAAAAAAGAGCTGTCAAACTAGATCCTAATGCCTCCCATCTGGAAAAAGTCGCCATCTCGAAGGCCTGTCGAAGTGCATGAAGGACTTCATACAAGCTTACAGAAGGTTGAAGCTCTTAGAAGCTGCTGGGAAAGGTTCAAGCATAAAGCGCTGCAAACGAGACTTCTGCGACTGGAAGGCAATAATTTCAGAAGTTATGAATAAGGATGGAACAACACAAACGTTTCGAAGAGCGATGGAAGACATTGTTCAAGAATTCTACACAGATCTGTTTCGTTCTTCCATCACTGTCTCGAAATGCTGGATGCCACCAGCTGAGGAAGCACCTCCTATTCTGGAATCAAAAGTTGCTCATGCCATCAGAAGGATGAAGCCAGTCACTGCTTCCGGGCCGGACGGCATTTCTGATGATCTCCTTCGTGCGGGGCAGTGCCGCCTGCTCACTGCTTGCCAATCACTTCAACCACTGCCTTCGTCTTGGTAGGATTCCGGACTCATGGAAGGAATAGAAAACAGTTCTAATCTTCAAAAAGGACAATACTGACTTATCTTCCAAACTATGTTCTCCCCAGCTGTTGTGTTGGCGTGCCTTTCGAAGGAGTTCAGTCTTCATAGGTAAAGGAATCAGAAGAGGAGGGACCTACATGGTCAGACATGGTCAGTGGAGGAAGATTATGAGAACACTAGCCGGCAGCGTGGATCTTTTCGTTTCGATGAAATGGAGGTGTCGAAGAAGAAGGCAATTTTGTATTCCTAGAAAATGCGTTTAAACTTGCAACCTAGTCTAGATGGATGAAGCGATCTTGTTGGCACACCGTATGAACTTCTCACTTTACTCCCTCGACTCAATTCTTCGTATTGTATTGCTGATTTATTCAATTTTCTATCCAAAGATTCAGAACGTTTCTCGTGTATTCATGGTACGGTGTGGGATACCTGCACAGCCATCCTGGGACGCTTGATACACAAATTAAATATTGTTTCCCTACTGACATCGTAGAGCACTGCTGCAGTAGAGACTGCACAGATGTATTTTTTATCCGTTGCCGTCATTCCCAACAGCTGTTATGTTTTGAACATTTCGTGGTGTTTAGCCTCGAGCACACTTCACTGCCGCAGCAAACCCTGCTCGAGCAGCAAATGAGGTTGAACGCTGCTTTCGCAAATGATAAGGATAAGGATATGGACAGCGAACAGCAACGCGCGCCTAGAAAAGTCGTTCGACATTTCTTACTGCGGCAGCAAAACCGCTCCCGCTGCGGCAGCGAAGCGTGCGCACGGCTGCGGTGCTTGCTTTGCCGCTCAGCAAACCAGGCAGCAGCTCGATGATATCCTTTATCATTGCTGCAGCAGCAAAGGCAGCGAAGTATGCTGGAGCCTTTATTCCGCAATTGCTAGTGTAACGTATTGTTTGTCTTCCCGCCATGTTTTTAGCAACTATTCATGATAAATTGTACCTTCGTGCCAGTATGAAGTAGTCAGTATGAAGACCAGTCGTTTCTGGTGACCTGTTCCGTTCCGATTTGACATAGAAAGCTTTGGTTGATCGTGGCAGATCTTTTTTGAGAAGTGCAAAAAACATACACCACAGGGGAGTCGAACCACAAACCACCCCGTCTCACCACGCCGCTTCTCTACCCCCGAGCCACCACTGCCCAGCCGGCAGCGCAATTTCAACCCTACTTGAGCTCGCTCTCTTGTGATTGGTCCGCTCGGCTTAGATCTAGAGGGCAAAGGAGCCTGCTATGAAAATGGTCTATATCACCGTTCTGAAGAAACGGAACACATATTTGGAATGAACGTTCGAAGCCACATCCAGTGATATAGGTCTCATCTCAAAGTCCCATGGTCACCTAGTATCCTTCCCTTGTGAGCTGAGCTCGGTTGTAAGGTGGATCAGTTTCGTTAAGCGGCATAACGCTTCGACGGGTTCGAGGCTCAACTTTAAAGCAGAACAACGTCGCTACTGCTCTCGTCAGTAGCCGAGTGATGACTCCTTCACCACTCGGTTACTGATGGCAGTGGCAGCAGCAACGTATGCTCTTAACCTAATAGCGTCATCTTCATTGTGGCAAACCAGGCAGTGTACCTTCTGCCTTCAATACGTCAATGTTGTGCTTATGATCGCCTACTTTATTTGATCCGTTGGGTTATTCCGCTGCTGCATTTATGTTCACTTCACAGGCGGCTGCTGCATTTCGCCCCTATTCTCATTAATTGCTTAGCGCTCACCACTGTGAGCAAGAGTACAGAACACTCACCAATCTTTGGTCAACTTTGAGAGCTGAATGCGTCGTATTCGCAGAACGTTCATCGCTATGGAAATTTAGATTGCGATACGCTCTGAAAAAAACATCCGGCGGTGGAGCCAGGAAGCACTGAGACTTACGGCAATATTCGCGGTAGCCCTCACCCTAACCCATTGACGTTTCTTGCTTCCTCTTTTGATCCGACATCTATGTAGGAAGACCTTGCCATCTCATTTTTCCCTGTAGCTTCTTCTGATTGACTACCTGGAATCTCCTCAGCAGTCAAAGCTTAACGACGGCTGAGTTTTCGAGCGATGTAAAAATAGAGTCTTCAGAAGAGGGTTTATTCAAGCTCTCACGTGAATCCGAGGTGGAGGTCGTTGCAGCAATCTCTCCGTCTAGTGCTAAGCAGTCGTCGTCGTCTTCATAGAAAACCTTCGCGCTTTCGTTATTGCAGAGCAAATGGGCGTGTTCTGTTTGCCTCCGGATGAGCTTTTCCGCTGGTCTGAGCCATTCACATGAGACCAGACTAGATTCGTTTTCCGAAAGTGATCTGAAGTCCTCCTCCGTTGCATTAAAAGTCGGTGGAGCCAGCTTTTCTTTCAATGTAGTGGAGCCTGCATGAACGTCGCCGAAGTGAGCATCAACAACGGCAGCATTGACACGATCCGTAGAGTTGCTATCTGCCTCGAGGTGCGTTAGATTTACGCTCTCGTCAAATTTCTGAGTCCCTGGCGAGGGTGAGGTGATGTCTCCTCCAGAAGCACTTCGTATAGTGAGTGCATCGGATTTCCATTCATGGTTAGACACCAAGGAAGACTGGAATCCTGAGTGCTGCTCCTTTGGACTCAGAACGGAGACATTTACTGACCCCTGAAAGGATTTTTCCGGTATAGTCATTCAAGGTGCTGCACGAAATGCTAGGACCTCAATCTCAGTGCTGCTGGTGCGATTCACGTATGATGCTTGCTCTTCAATTTCTTCGCCGGCGCCCATTCTCTGCAATGGAAAAGAAGAGCAAATGCTTGAAAATGTTGAAAAGTACAGTAGGAGGTTAGCGGCACCTCAGCCGTTGCTGTATCGTGCCGTTCACGCAGCAAAGTGGCCTGTACAAACGCGCGTACAGAATCGTAAGTGAGGGATTTCCTCTTCGCGTGGTCTCCATGCCGCTTGGGCTCACTGCATTGAGGTTGATCATTATCAGGCGGATCAGTAGCATGGCGGCTCGAAGTCTCCTAAAATTAGCGAAGCACTAATCGTTGCTGCAGCTACTGGTTCAGTAGTTTACTCTGTAAGTTACTTCTTGCTGTTAAAAGAAAAATTAAGCACCTGCATAGCTACGTACAGTACCGGACATGCCGCTGCGTCCAACAACCACAAGCGGCGCAAAAGATGAGAAGCGGCGCAAAAGGGCGCCGGAGAGCGCCGTTTCCCGCTCGCCACGCGCCGCGTCTGAGGCAAGTCGCGTTAGTGCGCGGCGCCCTCGACTTCTGGACGTTAGAATGAATGAGGGAGCTTATCCGTGCGTTCGGACGAGCATGGCCTGCTGTTTGGAACTAACTGCCGGCATGGCGCGCGCTCTGAACAATGCATGTAGGCCGGCAGAATCAATCGAGTGGGCGCGACCACTCGCAGAGTGACGTTAGGCTGATGGGCTGATGGAAGGAGCCTATCCATGCGTTCGGACGAGCATGGCCTGCTGTTTGGAACTAACTGCCGGCATGGCGCGCGCTCTGAACAATGCATATAGGCCTGGCAGAATCAATCGAGTGGGAGCGACAACCTGTACAGCAAGCGACAGCTTGAACAGTGAGCGCATGGGGAGTTTAACGAAAATGCCTACCTTTCCTACTCAGGCATTGCTCTAGGACTGTCCAGCTTGCATCTGGAGTGCGCCGTGAACAATGCATATAGAATTGAACCTATCAATCGAGTGGGCGCGGAAGCTTGTAGAGTGGCGTTTAGGGAGTTTTATCAGAAATCCTTAGCCGCCCTACTCAGGAGCTGCTCTAGTACTGTCCAGCTTGCATCTGGAGTGCGCCGTGAACAATGCATATAGAATTGAACCTATCAATCGAGTGGGCGCGGAAGCTTGTAGAGTGGCGTTTAGGGAGTTTTATCAGAAATCCTTAGCCGCCCTACTCAGGAGCTGCTCTAGTACTGTCCAGCTTGCATCTGGAGTGCGCCGTGAACAATGCATATAGAATCGAACCTACCAATCGAGTGGGCGCGGAAGCTTGTAGAGTGAGAGTTTGAGGAGTTTTATCAGAAATCCCTAGCCGAGCTACTCAGGAGCTGCTCTAGGACTGTCCAGCTTGCATCTGGAGTGCGCCGTGAACAATGCATATAGAATCGAACCTATCAATCGAGTGGGCGCGGAAGCTTGTAGAGTGAGAGTTTAAGGAGTTTTATCAGAAATCCCTAGCCGCCCTACTCAGGAGCTGCTCTAGGGCTGTCCAGCTTGCGTCTGGAGTGCGCCGTGAACAATGCATATAGAATCAAACCTATCAATCGAGTGGGCCGACCGCTCGCAAATTGCACGCGCGGGCGTGTTTGGAGCGCGATAACTCTGTCAAGTGTGAACCCTTCCGGCTACAGCTTGTGGATTTTGTAGCCAGTAAAAAGCTCTAGCAGCTCGCCAAAGTAGCCTAAGAACTGACAAAATTATGGTGGTCCAAAAATGCAGGTCAGGCTTGTGTGACACGATTTTTTCCAAATTCAATCGATCCCTGCGGAAAGACGCGGAGAGCTTGCATCTTACAAATATGCAGGCGAGCAGAACGCTTAAGGTTCTTTACGAAAACGTGTTTACAACTCCCTAGCTTATTAAATTGCCTTAGTACCAGCTGTCGCTTTAGAGCGGCGGACGGCAACAGTAAAGATTCTTCCGCCCTTATTCCTTCCATTTTTGAGTTTTCGGCACTTGCAGTGAAACTGTTCTGTTCAGCTCGATGAGCTCTATCGAACGGTGTCAATCTCGGCCAGTTTTGGAAAAATCGATTTTTTGACATTCGCGGCAAAGAGGAGGGCGCCGCTCTAGGTCGCGGCAGAGGTCTCCGGACTACTCGCCCCCGTGACGTCAGCCTGGGCGCGCGAACGGAGTTTCGCACGACGTCTGGCGTCCCTCACTGCTAACCGGATTTGTCACTCGCAGCCGCAGCGTCCGTTCCGCCATGCTCCTCTGCACGTGATGGGCACTCACCGCTCTTCAACGGAGCGCGCTTTTACAGCACGGAGTGTGGTGCTTGTGTCTCCATTGGAATTCGTTTCACTCAGTGGTAGTAAACCATCTAGTTGAAGTTGAAGTGGGGTTGGAGATAAAGTGTAAGTTAAGGGAATGGTAGGATCGGATAAAAGAATTTTTATCGATTGCAAATTAGTAACAAAAAGGGATCAATATCAAAATCAACAAATATCAAACAACAAGGATCAACAAATATCGAACAGTCCTGGGCAAAAATGGAAACATACATTTACGTTGTACATACATACAACGTAAAAGCACATCACAGCACAAAAGCCTAGAATATCGATCAGTTGCTTGATTCTATTTATATTTTTGATGACCTTGCAGTGGTATCCAATTCTGGGCTGACGCACAGAAGTGTGTCGGTAAGTCTGAGAAAATGCCAAATTTGCCAACTATCGTTAAAATCGAAAATGCGTTTAATATCGATCAATCATCGATAATGATTATAATCCTTGTGCTTTTCGCTTAAGGTTAACGGTTTAGGATTTGAGGGATGTTTATGGCCTATGGTATTGCAGATGTTCCTGATAATTTATTGAACTATATTCTGTCGACCTATAATAAATGGGTGATAACTAGTAATCTTTTAGAATTAGAGATCTCCTGGACCGCAAACATTTTATCGGTGATTTTAAATAATTCTGATATAGGTGAGTATTCATTTGCTTTATGTCAAATGGGACTAATAACTGAATACAAGTTAGCCTCACTGAGCCGCTTCGCCTCCTACCCTGTGTCTTCATGAGGCGCACACCAGTGAACCAAGTCGCTCACACATGGTGAAATCAGGGTCCTCTGAAACTGCCGAGTGCTATACTACCCATCTTGTATCCAGAACCCTTTGGATGCTTTCGGATAAAAAACACAACACAATTAGAAATGTGGTTTCATTGTACTGTTCAATCGTTTGCAGCCATAATGTTAGGACGTACTCGGCATTCTAGTTCAATAAGGATGCGATTTCGTCTTCAAATATTGTGTACTGCATACTCAACTGTCGTAACTCGGTCGGGAAGATCTCAGGAGTGTTGGAAGACCTCTAATATAGACGAGTCAGGCCTCGAAGGTCCGCAGGTGGACAGAGAGACAGCTTCCGTTCATCCTTCGGCAGCTTGGAGTGTCGTTTGAGAAGCGATGCGTTGTCTGCTTGAAGCATGTGACTCAAGATTACCTCTCTCACTCCCAAAAAATCCCCTTCCCTTCCTAAAGTGCATCCTGAAGGCTTCAATGTAGCCTCCCAAACTTTTGCATGCCACCAGCCCTAGTGCGCTGGCTGGTCACAGCCACTGTAGATTTCGCAAGCCATCATCGCGCTCGGAGACTCCCTCCTCGCGGCCGTGAGCACGTGATTGACACGTGGACCAAGTCTGGAGACCATTCGCGCCCGCGTGCACGCTAAGGCCTATGGTATACTCCCGTCGGCTGCAGCGATACGAGAGTGCACAGCGACGCGACGGCTCGCGGCGCGCATCGAGAGCCGTCGCCATCGCTGAGGCTGGCATAGTTCACGCAGTTCTGCAGACGGAGACTTTTGCAGAATTTTAGCGAATCAGCTGATCCAGTGCAGTGACGAAATCGTGCTTCGTCCATCACAACCACCGTGAGTCCTGTCGTAAATTCGCTCAAGAGCCCATTTAGACTAACTGAGAGCATCGTGCTGCAGGAATGATCAGACAAATGTAGCGGGGGAGCGAGAGATATAGGAAAAGGAATCAAATGCCTTAATCGCAGTCGGACTCCTAATCTACGAGTCTTTCCTTTCTCAAAACAAGTTTACACAGATTTTTCATGCAACAGAACAAGATTATTTGACCTCACAGAGAGCGCATGAGTTTTTTCGAGACAACCCGTATTAGAGAACAGGAAGCAAAAGCGGTGGCAGAGTCGCAAAACCCTAACCCCGCATGAGATGCAATACTGCTAGGGTCGCACGGTTCAAAAAAGGGTTGCGATGGACTAATCCGTCGCAAAACGTCGCATGCTCATAACTCCTCCAATTTAGATCGCTAAATATTTTGAGAAAAGGTTGACATCGTTCTTTTCACCTCTTTGAGATCTCCACAATCATTTGTATAACTTCACCAGATCATGTGAATTTCGTCGTGGGCGGCTCAAAAAATGATTCGAGTAGCCTTTGGCGATTGGAGCAGCTTATTTCTCATGACATGAAAGTTCTCGAAGTCGCATGGCGTACTTTGCCAGTGCCCTGTAGTGTGCCAGATGGTCAATCTTTGCTCACTTATCGTTAGTTGATTTCGTCGATTCTATGTGCATTGTGTATGGCTCACTCGAGTTGCATGCCTGACACTACTGGGCACTAGCACAGTGCGCTAAGCTTAAGGAAATGTGTTCTCGAAAATAATTAACTACAATCGCAAAAAAGCCCGCGCCAGCAATTTGTTTAGCAATCTCCTCAAAAAACTAGCCGTTCAATTGGCACATTTCTGTGCCGGACATGTCAATAGAACCTCCATGTGACTTGCCCGACACAGAAATGTAGACTTCGCTGCTGGCGAGGAAGTTCAGAGGCGAAAAAATGCGAGGATCGGCAGAAATGTGAGAAAAAACGGCCTAGAAAAATATCTCCTAAAAAAACTAGCCGTTCAAGCCGTCGAAAAAAAAAACCAAAATGAGTCTAGCCACGACGAAAACCCTACGAGGAGAACAACAGAGACATCGCATGACCACCCAACATCACCAGACGTGTGTTGAAATTGCTGTGGTATAGTCACGAACCAAGGAAGTGCCGAAATAAGTGAGCAGAAGTGCGTTGAATAGGCACGACAAGCGCTCCCCACTCCGCGACCATCGCTGCCCGTCGCTAGTCGCAGTGCACTGCACTGCGACGAGCGACGGGCAGCGATGGTCATGGTCGCACGGAAGTATGTTTCACTCCCGCGACGCGGAGGTATAACATCCCTCTGCGACGCATCGCGGGAGCGATAGTGCGTCAACCGACAACCGCGCCTCACTGCGCCGTCCGCCACTGCAGCGAAGGCGCGCCGTTGACAGTTGCCCCGCGCCCGTCGCTGGAGCGACGCGGGAGTATACCATAGGCCTAACCGTCTGGGATCTCCCCGCCGCGCTCGCAACCGCGGTCGCGGGGGCGAGTAGGCCCGCAACCCGCGGCAGAGGGTGATGATGTCATCGAAAACCGATATTTCCGAACCAGGCCAAGTTGGTTAAGATTCGATAGAGCTTTTCGTGCTGAATTGAACAGTGCTGCTACGAGTAGCGAATACCGTAATCTGGGCGAGTAAAAGCAGGGAGAACATCGACCGCTATTGTGCTAAATTGCACATGCGGGCGTGTTCATAGCGCAGTGCCTCGGTCAGGTTCGAGTCATTTCGGCTGCAACTCGTGGGTCTTATAGGCAGTAAAATGTTCTAGTAGTACGCCAAAGTACATGGCGTAGCTTAAGAAGAGGCAATGTTACAGAGATGCGAAGATGCAGATGCGGGTTGTGTGACGCATTTTTTCGAAAGTCGATTTTTCCCAATATGACCAAGTTGGTTACCGTTCGATAGAGCTTTTCGCGGTGAAGCAAATGGTGTTATTGGTGGTATCGAAAACTCAAATATGGGTGAGTAAGAGGGCAGGAAACTTCAACCGCTAAGTCCGCCGCTCTAAAACGGCAGCTGGTACTAAGGCAATTTAATAAGCTAGGGAGTTGTAAGCACGTTTTCGTAAAGAACCTTAAGCGTTCTGCTCGTCTGCTTATTTGTAAGATGCTAGCTCTCCACGTCTTTCCGCAGGGGTCGACTGAATTTGGAAAAAAATCGTGTCACACGAGCCTGACCAGCATTTTTGCACCACCGTAACTTTGTCCAATCATAAGCTACATTACCGTATTTTGGCACACTACTAGAACATTTTGCTTCCTACCAAACCCACAAGCTGCAACCGGAAAGGTTCACAGTTTACAGAGCTATCGCGCTCAGAAGACGCCGCGTGCACAATTTATCACAACAATGATCATGCTCTCCTCGCTCTTACTCGCTCACATCACAGTCCTCGCCATTCTACGTAAAATCGTTCCATTCACCATCAAAAGCGCTATCGAATGGTGTCCAACTTGGCCAGATTCCAAAATATTGGTTTTCGGTGACGTCAACGGCCCTCCGCTGCGGCCGCACCCCCGATGCAAAATTGTCAAAAAATCGATTTTTCCAAAACTGGCCGAGATTGACACCGTTCTATAGAGCTCATCGAGCTGAACAGAACAGTTTCACTGCAAGTGCCGAAAACTCAAAAATGGAAGGAATAAGGGCGGAAGAATCTTTACTGTTGCCGTCCGCCGCTCTAAAGCGACAGCTGGTACTAAGGCAATTTAATTAGCTAGGGAGTTGTAAACACGTTTTCGTAAAGAACCTTAAGCGTTCTGCTCGCCTGCATATTTGTAAGATGCTAGCTCTCCGCGTCTTTCCGCAGGGATCGATTGAATTTGGAAAAAATCGTGTCACACAAGCCTGACCTGCATTTTTGGACCACCATAATTTTGTCAGTTCTTAGGCTACTTTGGCGAGCTGCTAGAGCTTTTTACTGGCTACAAAATCCACAAGCTGTAGCCGGAAGGGTTCACACTTGACAGAGTTATCGCGCTCCAAATACACCCGCGCGTGCAATTTGCGAGCGGTCGGCCCACTCGATTGATAGGTTTGATTCTATATGCATTGTTCACGGCGCACTCCAGACGCAAACTGGACAGTCCTAGAGCAGCTCCTGAGTAGAGCGGCTAGGGATTTCTGATAAAACTCCTCAAACTCTCACTCTACAAGCTTCCGCGCCCACTCGATTGATAGGTTCGATTCTATATGCGTTGTTCACGGCGCACTCCAGATGCAAGCTGGACAGTCCTAGAGCAATGCCTGAGTAGGAAAGGTAGGCATTTTCGTTAAACTCCCCATGCGCTCACTGTTCAAGCTGTCGCTTGCTGTACAGGTTGTCGCTCCCACTCGATTGATTCTGCCAGGCCTATATGCATTGTTCAGAGCGCGCGCCATGCCGGCAGTTAGTTCCAAACAGCAGGCCATGCTCGTCCGAACGCATGGATAGGCTCCTTCCATCAGCCCATCAGCCTAACGTCACTCTGCGAGTGGTCGCGCCCACTCGATTGATTCTGCCGGCCTACATGCATTGTTCAGAGCGCGCGCCATGCCGGCAGTTAGTTCCAAACAGCAGGCCATGCTCGTCCGAACGCATGGATAAGCTCCCTCATTCATTCTAACGTCCAGAAGTCGAGGGCGCCGCGCACTAACGCGACTTGCCTCAGACGCGGGGCGTGGCGAGCGGAAAACGGCGCTCTCCGGCGCCCTTTGCGCCGCTTCTCATCTTTTGCGCCGCTTGTGCTTGTTGGACGCAGCGCTTGTCGGTACTGTATTCCTTCAAATTGAGAAGTCCTGAACTAATAAGAATCTTCTGACACAGTTAAATAGACTGCGCAGTCATGAATACACAGAGTCCATTTTCTTTTCATTTCAGTTTCATTTCCTGTCATCCCTACCTGCTTACGAGGCCAAGCACACTGCTGCTCATGAAGAGGAACCGAGGAATAGGGGTCGGCTCCTAATCGACTGCCATGCTCTGGAAGAACGTTAGAGATCATAGCTTAAACTCAATTCCAGCCTTGAGCAGTGAACATGCTTCGTAATCTCCCACTGTGAATTTTCAAGTATCAACATGCAATTTATTTATTTAGTCATTTATTTAATAATACGTCAATAAGACGTGCTCAAAATTAGAAAATAAAAGGAAAGAGGAATCAGACATACGCAGTAACGAAAAAATAAAAATAAAGTTAGTAAAAACAACAACAACTAAAACAATTAAAACATGGCAGTGGTGCTTCTTCAATAACCAAAACATATGTTAGACTTATCCAAGTAGGTCCCTGACACGTAATATTAAAATGGAGAAAACTGAAAGGCCAGAATGGAAATGGGATTCAATACAACTCCCAGTGACGTAAAAATTGGTAAATCAAAGTTAGACTAGTTAGAATTTAAGAGAACTATTTGAATTGCAACTTGCCGAAATCAGTAAACCTAAGACCGCATCCAGCTTTGCAGTAGCAGACGCTCTCCAAGGTCGTTTCCTCGGCTAAAATCTAGTGTTTTATCTTGTCGAAAGAATAATAAAAAGACTCACATCGTTCGACTTCTGCAGCCTTCACACGTGTTGTTGAGCGACATCAGTAAGTCTGCAATAATAGCTGGTAACATAAGCAATCCAAATGCGCATTCAAGACGTAGCCATTCCCTAGAAGAATGAGTTACGCATTCCAAACAAAAGTTGATTAACGCCTTTCCTTATTCTTGTCATTTACCGTAAGGCACAGGTACTTAAGGCACAACAATGTGTCTGGGCGGTCTATGAAGTATAAGAGCTTATGTCGTCAGGCAATCTTTAGTTCAGGCTATCTTTTCTGATCACATCAATAGCTGCTCACTCTAACGGGGAAACTGCCTAGACGGTAAGCGGAAGCTGTGAGAATGAATACTATAGGAACCACCTCTATTGTCTAAATAGTAGCGAAACAAAGTTTGTTTTTGCCTAATCTTTGAGTGAGGGACATCCAAAGTTTCCTGTAGTTAACAATGGGTAACAGACAGTCACACTCGAGTTCACCACATAGACAGCAACGCGTGCCCTGGATGCCACAGTGGTGGAGGTGCAGCTATGCATTATACTTGTGTCCTTCCAAAAATTTTTCGAATAAACGAATAATCGAATATATTCGGTTTCACGAAAAACCAAATATTCGAATAATGAATATATACGAATTTTGGACCTTGTCGAATATTCGAATAATGAATATATTCGAATTTTGGGCCCTCGTCGAATATTCGAATAATGAATATATTCGAATTTTGGGCCTCGTCGAATATTCGAATAATGAATATTTTCGAATTTTGAGCCTCATCGAATATTCGAATAATGAATATTTTCGAATTTTGGATCTCATAGAATATTCGAATAATGAATATTCGAATATTCGAATTTATTCGAATATTCGTTCGAAATTATTCGATTTGGTCCGAAGTATACTATGCATGCGCGACGTCGGTGCTTTTCAGCACCACGTCGCGGGCTTGAGCTGAACGCGGACACGTGAGTGCAGGCGACAGACGCTTGTGTCAGGATGGCCTTTCAGATGTGTCCCATGTCACATCTTACAGTGCATAAAAGTTTTCCGAGACAGTGCTAGTGCCGCCAGCGCGTGCTGACGCGCACTCGCAAGGCCCGGCGAGTGTAAGAAGTATGCGGGGGTCCCTGATGCGATGACGTCATCGGGGGTGGGCAACTGAGCAAGTCCTAACCGGACCCGCGTAGCAGCGCCCCTCAACGCTGTGATACTTGGGAAGGGGCCACTTTCCAAAAAATTTCAGTAACACCACCGACAATGAGAAATGAGACATACTGTTAATAAAGAAAACAAACAAAAAATAATACTGCTGCGCTCTGGGTTTGAACGTGGAACGAGACTCGACCTCGGTATGGTCCGACTGATGCTCCTTATTAAAATCCCCTACATCCCATCTTAACAAGGAGCATCAGTCGGGCCATACCGAGTCGAGTCTCTACATCTATATCCCGGGGCCAGATTTATCAACCGCCTACCGGCCGGTAGCGGTGAAGAGTACCCCGAAACCTGATGCTGATGAATCTCATCTCAGTGGGCTTCTTTCTAGAGCGCGTAGCGCTTCAACTTTTCGTATGTAGTGTCCTCTGTTTCATTTACGCAGCTTCGCGTTATGTGTGCTGGGGGGAGGGCACCCTTCTAGGCTTGGATTCCTTCAATATACAGCTCAGGATAGCACGGTGTGCTGCGCTTTGGATCCATCGTAATTTGGGAGGGGCCGCCATAATGTATCAATTAGGTAGATCATCCTATGACTTGCAGCCGTATCCCCTGATTCAAGTGAAAGCTATAGTTTTTCTGGAGGGGAGGAGGGGGGGGGGGGAGGGTGGGTCAGTACAGCCTTCCACTCCGCGCTGATGTGACACATAGCTACAGCCATTGTTAAGGCACTTTCATTTCCGATCGCAGATATCCTTCCTCCGTCAAGCCGCGAGCGCTCATCGCACACGCGCACCTGCCGCAATAATTGGGCTAACGAATTGGCAATCCGCGCAGTTGTTCTCACGCATCGTTGCGACAGCTCTTTGAGTGTAGAACCAGGCCAGGGAAGGGACTGCAGGGTGTGTGCCATCAAAGCTGCTCGTGTGGAAACTGCTTGGGGGACGGTCAGTAAACCCGCCCCTGCTGTGGCGTGCGATCCTCCTCTCACCCCCTTGCTCACACACCCCCAACCCCTAGGCATCACCGAGAGTCTAACGGCTGCCTTATGAAACTTTTGACACGCAAAACAAAAGTTTCCGGTCCGCAGAACAGCGGTGTACCTCCTGACGCCACGCCCCGCAGCAGGGCGGGTGTACTTCCTATCTCGCTGCCAAACTGCTCCCGTCGCTCAGGGGGAGCACGCATCTTGGGTTCTGCGCTCTCGAGTGCAGTACCAGTATAGGGAAGGGACTCCAAGGTGTGTGCCATCAAAGCTGCTTGTGTGGAAACTGCTCCCGTCGCTCAGGGGGAGTCCGCGGCTGGGTTCTGCGTCTTCGAGCGGCGAAGCGCATACGGCTGGAAAAATGCGCAAAAAAGTCTCAACATCGCGTGCACGTTAACCCTTTCCACGATACGCGCGATTTTCGGGCGAGTGCAGCGCACATTTTTCCCGCGCGCTGATTACTTGAATTATTTTATTTGTATTATTTGTTAAATACGAAAAACAGCAACGAATGAAGTTTCCCAAGAACCGTCTTGACCTAGATATTAGTGGACTCATCGATTAATGTTGTACTATTAAATGCTTGATAATTTCCATTAACTATATTTATGATGGTGTCCGACGACATCATCGGACAATGTTTGTGAAACGGTTAAAGCCACTCAAATTCCATGGACTCACATTAAATGCAAGTACGGGACAACGCAGGAGAACCGAACCCCCGACCTCGCTGCATGAAGCGTCCCATCGACGATAGCCATTAGAACTAACCACTTGCTCCGCTGGCAATAGCCAGCTCTGCTGGAGTACCACGCAAAGTTGCACATCAATCCGTGCGGCGGCTCGTGCCAAGAATGCTTTCGTCGCTGAGGGGGACATCGGAGATGGTTGTGCGCTCTTGGAGCGCAGAACTCGTCTAGGGAAGGGACTCCGGGGTGTGGGCCATCCAGGCGGCTCGTGCCAAGAATGCTTTCGTCGCTGAGGGGGACATCGGAGATGGGTTGTGCGCTCTTCGAGCGCACAACTCGGCAAGGGAAGGGACTCCAGGGTGTAGTGCGTCCAAGGTGCTCGTGCAGGAACTGCTCCCGTCTCCCAGTGCTCTCCTGTAACGGCGGTGGAAGAGCCGCGATCCGCCACCGACCGCTCAACGACCCTCCTCCATATCGACTGACCATGGGGTCGATGGATATCGAAAATGGCCACGTCGGATATGACGCGACATCAGGAGAATCTGGTTAGATCTAAGTAAGACCCCCATCGACCACTGATCCGCTTGCCGGGAGAGTCCTTGCCGGCTCACAAGTGATGGTAAGAGATCGATCGAATATCAACGTGGACGCGAACGCACGATCTCCAAGCCAGGAGGGCGCAGACAGCAGAAGACTACGGCTCATTACTATGACGTGACGCGACCGCACGCGGCTGCGCGGAGCAAGAAGAGCGGAGACCCTCAATTTCCTCTTTTAGATTACAGATCAGATGGGCAGGGAAAGCAACTCTGGGGAATTGCTAAGGCCACTAGAACCAGATCGGAACAGATGCATTGACAAGACGTCGTAGAATGCATCAAATTGGCGTGCGGGTTGATGCGTAGGTTTGCGGGATGTAGCGTGCTGCTGATGCGTCGTTGCTCGCGTCGACGTCCCTACGCCCGCGACGACCCTGCTGCCAAGCGGATCCTGGCGCAGTGGGTAGAGTGGTTGCTTCATACGTTCGAGCATGGGGCTTGGTTCTCCTGCGTTGCGGCACTTTTGCCCCGCACCCTGGAGTCCCTTACCTCCAGCTGCGGATTCCCCCTGAGCGATGAAAGCAGTTTCCACACGAGCAGCTTGGATCGCACCCTCCCTGGACTCCCCCTGGGCGACGAATAAGCTTAAATAGAGCGCTCATATTGATACAACAATGCTCGAATGCCAAATTGGCGCCCCGACGCGAAAAATCTATTCTGATCTGATTTTAGCGGCCATAGATCCACTCGCAATTCCATGACAATTTTGGTAGTGGTGCGTTATGCCACATCTCGTGGTACCTGATCTTACTTAGACCTAACCACTTTCTGTAGACGCACTTCATGGAGTAGCGGGTTGATGTGGTTTGCACATCAACCCGCGATAGTGTAGCGAACCCAGCCGCGACTCCCCTGAGCGATGAAAACGAGATCCAATGGCAATGGCTCGGATGACGTGTAGGTTTGCGGGACTCTGTAGCAGGCCCTGGCACATTGCTACTGCAGCGCATAGTTAGGTCTAATTGCTATCGTAGTACCTCACCCTACCCAATTGTGCGCTCTCCGTATCAGTGGAAACTAAGGGGACGTTCAGAGCTCTACGGCGACGCGTCTCGCTGTAAGCAAAAGTTCCCATCTAGATCGCGCGATGCGATGAATCGATATGCGAATTTACTATTATAGAGCTCTGAACTTCTCCTAACAGACATCAGTAGGTAGCCCGTCGAGCCTTAACAGCTTGAGTCAAAGCGTGCACTTCTGCGACTGCAACAGCTCACCTGCTGCTGGCCATGCGGGTAATAAAATGAGAACCACCATGAATTGCGGACGAAATGATGAACGGAGAATGGTCACGGTATCAGTGGCGACCGTGGCTGTGCTGGCTGAACTTAAAAGAAAACCGCTCCCATAAAATGAGCAGGCCGCAGGCTCTAGGGACACGATCCATCAACAATTAAAACAGTGGGTTTGCGGGGCATATGGGGAAGAGATAAGGTAGGTGTCGGAAGCGAGGCTTCATCGTGGGTATCCCTACCTCCTATACTCGCGGGTTAGTCGTTGACGAATCTGGCCCTAGGACTCCAAAGGGACGTCGCTTTCTAGAGAGCGCCTATGAGAAGATAAAAAGCAAAGAATCAAAAACGTTAGTTGGAGTAAACTAGTAAAATATACATCCCCTGAGAGCGTAGATATTCCCTCAATAGCGGTCAGCTCAGAAAGCACCCTAGGTAGTTCCGAAAAGTGGATGTCAAATTAATGCTATACTGAAGCTGTTTTACATGCCATTATGGATTCTTCTCCAGCGTTTGTCCTGCTTCACGACAGGGTCCGCGTTCCTGGTGCCATGTCGCCATCTTTCCCGATTGCGTGCTATAATAGACCAGGTGGACATCAGCTACCTTAAAGTCCTTGTGTAACGTATCAGCCCAGCGCTGCTTCGGCACCCTCTAGGTCGTTTTCAGGCACTTCGAAGTTGAGGCCTATCTTGCGCACGCTGCCATCGTTTCTACGCAAACCTTGCCGCTCCATCGCAGGTGAGCTTCGCGCATCTTGCAGCTATCGGCGCGGCAACGTACTTCTGCCGAATAGCATCATTTCGGATTCGGTCCATGCGTGTGACTCCAGCCATCCAACGCAGCATCTTTGTCTCCATGACGCTGAGGCGCGTTTCAACTTCGTTGGTCACAGGCCAACACTCAGCAACATACATCGGTACTGGCGGGACGACGGCTCTATGTATTTTCGACTTCAAGCGCTCCGGTATCTTCCTGTCGCACGCTAGTTAACGAGCGCCACTTGGACCAAGCTGCATTCACGCGTGAGTTCATTTCAACCATCAGATTGCATTCAGATGCTGAGTTCATCATTATCTTAACAAGCGAGCATTACATTATCAGCATGTAGCAGCGTCCAATGGATTGGCTTCTGAAGATCTCGCGTAATGGCATCCATGACGACAGCAAAGAGGAGTGGAAAAAGCGCAGAACCCTGGTGCACCCCAACAGTGATGGGAAACTCCATGGAGGTTCCAGCTGTAGCTCGCACTATACTATTTGGGCAAGAGTAGAGCATCCGCACAAGACTTGAGCTCGATTATTGGTGCCGAATAATTGTTTGTGGGATTTCGAACAACTAATCGCTCGATTACTCGAAGATTGTAAATCGCCGTTGTTCGAACATTGTTCGAAATCGAATTTCGCGAAAAAGCATTACTCGAACATTATTGGATATCGAGTTTCGCGAAAAACCATTACTCGAACAACGTTCGAAATCGAATTTCGCGAAAAACCATTGTTCGAAATCGAAGAAAGAAAGACGTTGTTCGAGCATTGTTCGAAATGGAAGATGGCGAAAAAGCGCTGTTCAAATATTGTTCGAAGCCGAACAATACTTACTTGATACTTTGATGGTCCTTTGTCGGCTGGAGGTCTTCTCAGCGGGGACCACAACTCTTCCAGACCGCTCGATCTCTGGCTCCTTGCATCCAGTGAGGCAGACTCCGCTCTCTGAAAGATCTTGAGAATGAGTCTGCCCATGCGTTGGCGGTGGTCCCAGTGGTCTCTTATGGTCTCTCGGGAGCCATTCTGTGACACGGAGACTCCATCTATCGTCCTTTCGTCGAAGCAGGTGTCCGGCCCAGCGATATTTGGACTTCTTCATGTACTGCAGCGGGTCTGCTAATTGCGACTTCTCCCGTAGCTCCGAGCTTCGTAGGCCTTCTTGCCATTGCTGACGAAGGCTTGTCCTTAGAAGACATCTCTCCAGTGCACGATGCGTAGTTTGCATCGCTGATGTCATCATTGTCTTGTTGTCGGGCCAGGTTTCCGTCGCGTAACACATCGCAGGCAGTACAGAGGCGCTGAATATCGAGGCCCTAAGGCCGGGATCCTTGACCTCGGTGACTTCGCGAATCGAACTGAAGGCTACCCATGCTGCGCGTCTCCTGCGGCCGATTTCAGGAGCGAGGTCGTTATCCATGTTCAGCTCTCTTCCCAGATAGACATAGGAGTCGACCTGTTGTAGAGCGACTCCATTTAACCTTACGAGTCCCGTGTCACACCACTGGTTGACCATAAATTGCGTTTTGGACATATTCATGTCCAATCCAATCTTCATACCTGCCACATTGAGCTCGTTCAGCATTTCCTCGACTTCTGCCGTGCTGGTAGAGATCAGAACAATATCGTCGGCGAAGCGAAGGCTGCTGATCCGTTTACCGTCTACAAGGTAGCCTTTATCGTCCCAGTTCAAGTCTTTCATGGCATCCTGGAGTGCCGCTGTGAATAGCTTGGGAGAAATCGTGTCTCCCTGCAGTACTCCTTTCCCGATAGGAATTTTAGGCTTTCGATCGAACAGCTGGATGGTAGTCGATGTGTTCGAGAGGCATTCGACGAGAAGTCGGATGTAGGGCGATGGTATACCAGCGTGCACAAGTGCGTTCAAAACGGCGTTGATTTCCACAGAGTCGAACGCTTTCCGGTAATCCACGAAGACAAGGACAAGTGGGAGTTGGTATTCGTGGCTCCTCTCGATGCTGTGAGACAGTCTGAATATGGTCCATGCAGGAGAAATCCTTGCGAAACCCTGCTTGCTCCACTGGCTGATATTCGTCCAAGCAACGCTCCATGCGGTTAAGCAGTATCTTGGTGAAGATCTTGTACACAACCGAGAGAAGACTGATGGGTCGATAGTTGTTGATATCCCCCTGCTGACCTTTTTTGAAGATTAAAACTGTTTTCGACTCCTTCCATGAGTCCGGAATCCTACCAAGTCGAAGGTAGTGGTTGAAGTGCTTGGCAAGAAGTGAGCAGAGGGCACTGCCGCCCGCACGAAGGAGATCAGCAGAAATGCCGTCCGGTCCGGGAGCAGTGCCCGGCTTCATCCTTCTGATGGCATGAGCAACTTCTGATTCCAGAATGGGAGGTACTTCCTCAGCTGGTGGCATCAAGCGTTTCGGGACAGTGATGGAAGAACGAAACAGATCTGTGTAGAATTCTTGAACGATGGTCTCCATCGCTCTTCGAGACGTTTGCGTTGTTCCATCCTTATCCACAAGGGCTGACATTATTGCCTTCTGGTCGCAGAGATCTCGTTTGCAGCGCTTTATGCTTGAACCTTTCCCAGCCGCTTCTAACAGCTTCAATCTTCTGTAGGCTTAAATGGACTCCTTCACTGCAATTCGACAGGCCTTCGAGACAGGGCTTTCCCAGGTCCATCATCGGTAATCCACGAAGACAAGGACAAGTGGGAGTTGGTATTCGTGGCTCCTCTCGATGCTGTGAGACAGTCTGAATATGGTCCATGCAGGAGAAATCCTTGCGAAACCCTGCTTGCTCCACTGGCTGATATTCGTCCAAGCAACGCTCCATGCGGTTAAGCAGTATCTTGGTGAAGATCTTGTACACAACCGAGAGAAGACTGATGGGTCGATAGTTGTTGATATCCTCCTGCTGACCTTTTTTGAAGATTAAAACTGTTTTCGACTCCTTCCATGAGTCCGGAATCCTACCAAGTCGAAGGTAGTGGTTGAAGTGCTTGGCAAGAAGTGAGCAGAGGGCACTGCCGCCCGCACGAAGGAGATCAGCAGAAATGCCGTCCGGTCCGGGAGCAGTGCCCGGCTTCATCCTTCTGATGGCATGAGCAACTTCTGATTCCAGAATGGGAGGTACTTCCTCAGCTGGTGGCATCAAGCGTTTCGGGACAGTGATGGAAGAACGAAACAGATCTGTGTAGAATTCTTGAACGATGGTCTCCATCGCTCTTCGAGACGTTTGCGTTGTTCCATCCTTATCCACAAGGGCTGACATTATTGCCTTCTGGTCGCAGAGATCTCGTTTGCAGCGCTTTATGCTTGAACCTTTCCCAGCCGCTTCTAACAGCTTCAATCTTCTGTAGGCTTGAATGGACTCCTTCACTGCAATTCGACAGGCCTTCGAGATGGTGACTTTTTCCAGATGGGAAGCATTAGGATCCAGTTTAACAGCTCTTCTTTGCTCCAAGAGTTCAATCGCATGTGCGTTGAGTCTTGAAGCAGACGGTGATGTGGCTCCGCAAGAGCTGCTAGCACATTTCAACAGTCCTTTGGAGAGAAGGTCGTAGTCTTACGATGGATCTTCAAGAAGATTCCAATCATACGACTTTATTGCATATTCCAACTCCTCAGACTTGAATGTGGGGATCCTCACCGGTGCCGGTTTATAGGTGTCACGCTTGAACATCCTCTTTTTGAGAGTCAGCTTCGCACGGACAAGACGGTGATTCGAGCCGGTGTCAAATGAAGGCAGCACGGAGACGTCGAGCAGACTCCAGCGTCTGTTTGTAAGAACATGGTCGATCTCCGAACGTGTTTCTCCCTTTGGGCTTTCCCAGGTCCATCATCGGTTTGAAGGGTTCTTGAACATAGAATTTCCGTGGTAGAGACGGCACGCGGATAGGAAGTCTATCAGGCGCTCTCCGTTTTCGTTCCTTGAAAAAGTTCCATGTGGTCCTAGCCTACATTCGTCGTGATCATTCGTACCGACGATGGCGTTAAAGTCACCAACGACAACTTTGTAGTAGCTCTCCTCGTCGTTGACAGTCCTTTCGAACAGCTAGTAGAATTCCTCCTTTTCTTCATCTGTGGCCGCAGATGTTGGAGCATATCCATTTATGATGGAGATGGTTCCTTGATCTTTTGTTTCCAGACGAAGAACAGCTACTCGCGGACTGATGATCTTATAAGAGTCTACTAGGTGGTGCACTGTCGAATTGACGAGAAATCCAACTCCGCCAATATTCTTTCTGTCCACCTTTGCTCCGATAATGAGAAGCTCGTTGTGGTCGGTCCTTCTTATGGTTTCCGTTCTGCCTTTCGTTTCCTGCAGGGCGATAACGTCGTATTTGATGTTGCGGCTTTTGTAAAGCAGTGTCCCAAGATCCTGCTCAGATGCGATTGGACGACAGATATAAGTGCAGACGAATAGGCAGTCTCCGTGTCGTGGTGGGAGGGAGTTTCCGGTAGTCCGATTCCAATGACGTCCTGATAGTTTAACTCCGAGATTAGATGGCCCCTCGCCGGAGGTGGATGCAGCCGACGTCGTAGAAGTCCACCTCCGGCGCGCGGAGGACTGGAGCGCGGGTTTAGTTGTTTGAGCCGTAGCGGTGGTCTGGTTACTCACATGTTCCTGGCCAGGGATACAGGAGAGCCGCCCATACACGACAAAACGTCGCGTACTGCGTGACCGTTTGTGCCGTTAGCCATCACAAAGTGATGTTCACCCCTTCACCGCGGTGAGGTGGCACATGAAGGGGAAGCCGAACAATGTTCGAACAATATCAAGAGTCGGCCGCCTGAGTATGAATCGTCTCCGTTCTCCGAAAACCCACGCCCAAACTCGCTCCACTTCTGCGCACACGGTAATTGGCGGGAACGATTTGTGATTTCCTTTCGAGGATGCTGCCGGCAGACGCTTGATACGTTCAAAGAACATTCAAACAATACTTTTTCGCGATCATCGATTTCGAACAATCTGCGATTTCATTTGGAAGGTTCAAATTCGAAAATCGCGAGGTTTTGTTCAAACGTAATTAGAAATCGAACGGTGTTCGGACAATGCTTGAGGGTGAGGGACTCGTCAGCTTGGCTTAGAGAGGGAGTTCAAATAGAGGTGGCAGTTAGTTAATTAGAGGTAATGCGATGTTTACTTTGTTGGTGGTGAACATACATGGGATGTAAGAGTCCGGTTTTTCTAGGTTGTTAGAATTCCTAATGACTCTCAAAAAGCTCATCAAGATTAAGCATCATTACGAAACTCACTGCTGTCTAGTCGACTCTAGTAGCGATATTATTGTTTTGTGTACTATCTCATCTTCATGCCTAGTATTGATTACAGTTTTGTTCCAATGACCTATTCGAAAACGTATTCGAATGATTTTCATTCGAGTTTGAGTACTGAATTCGAATATTCAAATAATCGCGTTTTTCGATTGTATTCGAATTCGAAAATTCAGAAAATCACTTTTTTCGAATTTGCTCGAATTCGATTGTTCGAAATTTGTGGGCATTCGAAACCATTCAAATACTTCGAAAATTTTCGAGCACATTTATACGCCCGGAAATATGAGTACTGCGTTTGAGCAAAGCGGAAAGGTGCTAGTTGTGGTTAGGCTTAGATATGCACCACACACGCCTCCTTGTTGAACACCCTTCAGAACGCTGGTGGATACAAAAATGCGGCTGTTGGGTGAATCTTTGCTAGAGAATTCGTCAAGACAATTCTCTAATTGGTTCTCCAATGAAGCGATAAGAATTGCTACACTCCTCGACCCAGGCCTCGCCTTCGTATGTCAAAAGATTGTGGACAAAACAATAGTTTGGAGTTTTGCACTTCTTTGTTACACAACCCCTTTGATTGAGATTATGTACGCGTAGCAACTTACGCCTAGCAGTGATGAATGCCCACTACTTGCAAAAGAAGTGACCAAGTATGTTATTTCGCTCTCTAATTAGATTGAGAACGCTTATTCAGTTGTCTTCTTAAATTCAATTCTTTCCATCCACAATTAATTTTGTCCTATCTTTTTTCGGTTCTCTAGAGAATGTGCCTTCAAAATCAAATTACTCGATTGTTCGGTTTTCGAAAACCGCGAAAAGTCGAGTTATTCGATTGTTAGACTTTCGAAAACCGCGAAATATCGAGTTATTCGATTGCTCGACTTTCAAAAAAAAAGCTCAACTCTAATCCGCACCCACTCTATGAGCTCCACAAGTACGTTGTGTTGTCGCAAAGCATACCATATAACCTCACGCGGTACGCGGTCGAAGGCCTTCTTCAGGTCGAGAAAGGCGGTATGCATCGGCCTGTTTCTCCACCAGGAGGCGGGCGGCGTATATGACGTCAATGGTCAACAACCAGCTACGAAGCCGCACTGGTTGTCGAACAGCTTGTCGATTTCACGAATTCGTCTAACGAGGATTCGCTCGAAGATCTTCATGCTGTGCGAAAGCAAGCGAATCGGATGGTAATTGGAGCAGTCTGCAGGATTGTCCTTCATCTTCTAAATCGGAATCGTCGTACTGTTGTGCCAACACTCCGGTACTTTCCTCTCCTTTACTACCTGGTTGAAGAACTCAGCCAGCCACTCTGCAGAATACCAGAGCTTCGATTTCCATAAATCGGCTGCCACATCATGGGGCCAGTCGCCTTTCCGCGTTCCATCTTCTCCTCAGCCTCTTCTGATTCCTCCACGGTGATCTTGTGGAAGGGACCGTGGACATAACCCACAGAAGGGATGGCCAGATGAGGAAATACCATAATGGAAGTTTCCTAAAAATAGTCGCTCCATCGCTTCAGCGCCTTTTTGCGGTCTATCAGAAGTTGGCCGTCCTTATCATAGATGCCGAAAAACTTCTCGGTGTCCTCGGTCTGGTGATGGCGATTCTTTGCGAGTCGGTAGAGATACCGCTCACCCTCACGCGACTCGAGCTTTTCGTTAACATCACTATAATGAGCGGCTTCGCAACAGCCACGGTTTTCTTTGCAGCCTTCTTCGCGTTCTGATACTTCTGCCAGTTTTCGACTGTTTTGTCGCCGAGAAACACATGACAAATGATTTCTTCTCTCAAACCGTTACTTTCCATCTTTCGTCCACAGCCGTGTCTGCTTGTCGACATTGCGTCGTCCAGGCTTCGTCGTGACGAGCACCGAACTTGCGGCTTGATGTATCGCATCGGCTTTCTCCCAGGTTTGATCGACAGTCGTGACTGTCGGTAACCGAACGCAAGAAATTATAGCTTCTTATTTCTCTTTTATTCGCCACCACTTGATTCTAGCTGCACCGCAACGCTCAGTCTGCTTCAACCTCGGAGGTGTGATCTTTAAAGTGCAGACCAGCGGTCGGTGCTGTGGGGAAACCGTCACGATCTACGCATCTGTGACAAGACTTCGGTCGCAATCCTTCATAAGGGAGAAGTCAATCTGGGTTTTGGAATTCGCACTGCAGTACGAAATGAGGTGAGAGTCGCGTTTCCGAAACACGAGGTTAACAATGGTAAGGTTATGTGTCTCCGCATGCTCAAGGATCCGCTTACCATCGGCGTTATGCAACCCATAAAGGAAAGCACCATGGCAGGTGTAACCGCCTTTCGTTGCGCCTACGTGTTCATTACCGTTTCCAGCCACAACGATGACGTCTTTCGACGGTACCTCTGCTGTCTTTTCATCAAGCAGGCTCTAAAACTCCTCCTTGGCTTGATCGGAGCGGCTAGCCTGTGGAGCATAGGCAGAGTAGAAATGATAGAGTCGCTCTTTAGCGGCGACAACGATCTTCATCAACCGATCGTCAAAGCATTCAACGCTTACACTCGAGTCTCGGAAACGTTCGGAGACGATCATTCCGACACCACTCGTGGTCCTGGGACTTCTACAAAAGACGGCCTTATGACCTCGTCCTTTCCCTTGACTTGCAGCAGGACCACCTCGTCTCCAGCACCGCACAGAAATCAACTCTTTTTCGCTTCAGCCAACTCTTTTTCGCTTCAGCCAACCCAACTCTTTTTTGCTTCTGCCAACTCGCACGAGCGGCCCGTCAACGTACCCACACTCCGCGTACCCACGCGGGTCCTGCTTACGTTACGGGACTTCCGGAGTAGCTCAGTTTTCCCCCGATGCCGTCCTCGCATTAAGGAGCCTCCCGTAGTTCTCACACTCGCCGGGCTCTGCGAGAGTGCGTCGACTCCCGCGGACGCTGTAGCACTATCTCGATTCTTACATAACACCATCAACCATGGGATGTAACATGGGATCTTCGAAGGCCGGCCTGTCAAAATGGCCTGTCGCCTGCACTAGACCTACTTAGCTTAGCCCGCAGTTTCCAGTGGCACCACGTGGAGGAACGGACATCGCCACCTAGGTACATATTATTCTATTATTTATTTCGGTTGTTCTAATAAGCACTAGTAAAATTTCCTTCATCTACCGAGCACAGGCAAAAAGTTAGCTCTATCTGGTAAAATAATAGGAGAAGGTGAAAAATAGATAGAAGACGATGTTGGTCAATTTCTAACCCGAAATGCATTCTACTCTTGCGAGGTATTGTGGAGGATAGTTGAGGTCATTCTTGGCCTGCACAATGAATTGCGACGAATGCCGATAAAAAAGTCACTGTTCTGTCGTTCGCCAACTCAATTATGAAGGCACGAAAAGTGTGCTTGGTGTGGGTGGGACCTAAACAAAAAACCATGATCCCGGGTACTGGCGATAGTCGAAAAGTCATCATAGAATATCCCTCATAACTAATGTCGGTTTTGGCGTAGGTGACGCCCTAGATCGTCGCCGTGTCGAACTAGTTGAGAGAGGAAGTTTGGAAATCGCTGGATTGAGATCGTCGAGAAGAGCCCAGAAATCTAATAATTTTTTCCGTAATCTAAGGCTGACCTGGTTACCATGATTTCTCCATGGAGTCGGTTGACTTCAAGTCCGACTATTTTGAGCAGTTCGAAACGATCTACTTCCAGAAGAGACAACATGCTGGGAAACCTCACCGAGGAGCCATTACAAGTATGTAGGACTAGAAACAAGTGCTCCGACACGCCTATCGGTGTTTCTCGCACAGGAGCGTTTCGCGCGATATAGCAGTATCATTAAGCTAATGGAAAGGCCACTCAATTCAAGCTAGCTGCTCTTCTTGTGCAGGCTTCTTCCCTCCCTGGCAGTACAAAAGGCAATATTTGAGAAGCTCGGTATGATCCAACCTTGCGCTACCTTCCTGGAAATTGGTTAAGCAGTTTTGCGGTAAGAGGCCATCCATGCCCTTCCCCAAACATTATGTTCAACATCGGCCTCATCTCCTGACGGCTCAGTGACGTCGCTGTTAGTGCTAACCATTGCCTTCGTCGATGAAGTTTTTCGACAACCTTTCTGATGTCCCACAGCACGGTCCTCCACTTCATTTCAGCGCCGAATTGCTACCGCGGGCGTCTTCACTCACTGTCTACTAACAGTTGACCTCAGGCAAAGATCGACATTCTCGATAGGTATTGAGCATCTCATCAACTTTGATCACACGACGAAATGATTTTTTTCAGAGTGGAGGGTATCCATCGCTTCTAATGGCCTATTGAGCAGAAGATTTTCTCACGCGGGAGTGACGGATTCCTTAACTCATTCGCGACGGTGTCCACACATATGAGTGGACAGCGGAGAGGGTGCGATGGACGGTGTCCACTCATATGTGTGGACGGGAATTTTTGGGGAAAACTTCCTTTTTTGATGTTTTTGTTCGATTTTCTTTTCAAATTCCCAAATTGTAGTAACAAACCAATGTTCAGATCCTCTTCCAAAGATCGATTAAAAATTACTTACAGAAAGTAACTCTCACGAGGGACGATGTCCACACAAATGAGTGGACACCAGCGCGCGCCAACAAGGCAGCGGGCCGTCGCGCGCATTGTGCGCGAGAGCGCTCTCGTCGCGAATGTGTTAATCGCCATCGACAGATAAACAAGGCAACATCGCTTTCAAGCGGAAATCAACAGCAATGATCGATAGTGGTCTCTCGATCGAAGCTCCCAGTTGCTGTGAGGCATTTCCGTAGGCCATAATTGCAGTGTGTCTTCTCTTAAATCATGGAGAAAACAAAAATCACCGGTCAGAAAATCGATAGTATCGATTGATACTGATTGCCGTCCTTGGTGGTTTTCAGACGGTGATGGAAATCACGCAATCCCACTTCGATCGTTGACTGTGAGAAAAAAATCGATAATGTCGATCTATATTGACTGCCTGATCTTTAATGTGAGATGTCTTCTAATTGACTTCTGCAGAACGTCTTCTGAATCCCAACGCACGTTAGACAATAACGGCATCGCGTATTTCCTATGTCGACGCGCGTTGAACGACGTCTTCGGTACGTTTCCTAAATCGGGAAGCTCAAAAATGCGCGCAGTTGCCGTTGTGTCAAGCACCAAGAGAGCGCGCGCTTCCTCTGTCGCCACAGCATCACATGTTAACGGAAAATCTTGCTCACGCGAGATACGATGAGACGTTCATTCACCATCCAAACGTTATTGTGGGGCAAACTCCTTCATGTACAGTGCGTTTAAAAGTATGAATCGACCACCTAGCTGGTCCATGTCTCGTTCTGAATTCATTTCTGCAGGCCCGCTCTAACTCTACTAGAATCCTCGTAGTCGAAAACAAGTAACCACTCACTTTCAGAATTTTTTTACGTCTCACTCGAGACTCCGACTTTTTTAAAGGAAAATTGGTGTTTCAAAAGTGAAAAATAAACTTTTTAAATCCAAAAGTTGATCGGACCACCATTGCTTCTTGTAGCATTATACATCGCATTAGTCATGTTAGTGACAAGGTTCTGAATGATTTTGCCTTCGCTGGTGTCCCTTGTGATCAAAATTGCCGCCACCTCATTGAACTGTCGGTTATTCGCGTAGACTATACCTTTGTCCTTTTCGAATTTCGAATAGTCGAATTTCGAATATTCGAATATTCTACTATTCGAAGAAAGCCCAATATTCGAATTATTCGTTTATTCGAATATTGAATTTCGAATATTCTTTACCAACCTCTTAACAAGTTAATGGCACTCCTCTTCGAAAACCAGGGAATTGTGACCTTTTGATAAGAACGATGTTTTGTTTCGCACGTCATTCAAAGCGGCCGAATTGTGTGTATGCAATCTGGCAAGGGAAGGGCCTGAAGCGTATGTCTGAAAGGGGAGAGCGAGTCATACAGGGAGAATCCCCACCCTCAATTAGTGTAAAAATGTGTAAAAATACTCACATAACGTCATCAGCCATGTGATGTGACATGGGATCTTCGAAGGCCGGCCTGTTACAAGGGCCTATCGTCTGCACTCGATTGTCCGTGCTTAGCTTAGCCCCAAAGCGAGCAGTTTCTAATGGCACCACGTGGAGGAACGGGCATCGCTTTCAAAAGGGTGTGTGCACTTGTGAAGAATCACCTCACCTGTATCACCTGTCGTCCCGTTGATCATCGACTTGCTCGAGCGGGCGCCAGCAGCGTCTCCATTCGTCCCTGTTGCGTGCCAGAGTGCTCCAATGGATCCTCCTCGCTCGAGGGACACGAAGAGCATCATATCGGTCGTTCAGGGCTTTCACGAAGAAGTCCGACCAACGCGTTGGTGGGCGTCCTGGTGTTCTTTTGACATCCCGCGGAATCCAATCTGTGACGGCTCTCGTCCAGCGGGTGTCTGCGAATCGCATTACGTGGCCGGCCCACCTAATTTTCGACGACTTGGCCCATGCGACAGAGTCTCTGATCTTCGAACGTCGGCGAAGCTCGGAACTCCGGAGGCCTTCTCTCACTTGCGTGAGTCGTGTCACTCCGAGCATCGTCCTCTCGATTCCACGCTGCGCGACGCTGATCGCGTGTTCATCCTGCTTTCGTATAGCCCAGGTCTCTGAGGCGTATGTTAGGGCAGGAAGAACAGTGGAGTCGAATAGGTGGGCACGGAGTCGGACGTTCTTCGTTTTCTTCACGACTTCTTCGACGCTCTTGAAAGCTCCCCAAGCCGCTCGTTTCCTCCTGCTCAGCTCTGGTGCTAGGTCGTTGGCCATGTTGACTTCGCGACCCAGATACACATAGCTGGAGCATTCGGAGATGTTCGTTCCGTTGAGCGAGAATGTGAAGAATAAACTTTTTAAATTCAAAAGTTGATCGGACCACCATTGCTTCTTGTAATATCGTACATCGTATGATTTATGTTATTGACAAGGTTCTGGATGATTTTGTCTTCGCCGTTGTCCCACGTAATCAAAATTGCCACCACGTTAAACTGTCGATTATTCACGTAGACTCGTCGAACCACGATCGCCCGCATGTTCTCCATTGGGGTTGCTGTCAGGAGAGCATGCCGACCAGTCCTAGTTGAATGATGTGGTGACGATAGAGCCATTCTTTGGTAGAGCTTCAGACAGGGACTGCAGCTATGCCCTGCTGCAGAACGTGTGCCTGCCGTCTTCTGCCTTTCAAGGAAGGCAAAAGGATAGACTCCAGCACACCTTGACACTTCATGCTGACCAGGCTACACGACGGATGACTAAGCTTCGGCTTTCCCCTGCTGCAGAAGCCGGCCCTTTTCTCTAATGAACCGCCTCCAAGGTTGCGACTACGGGGCTTCTCGCAGGTCTCTCCAGTAATGTCGTTATCCATTGGGACCATCCAGATTACATTTTTCGTCTTTGCCAACAGGAAAACATCAATCTGAATCCCGATGAATAAGGCATTACTGAAGGCGGATTATTAACGACATCGGCCGGCCTCTGCAGCAGCGGAAAGCTGAAGCTTAGTCTCCCGTCGTGTTGCATGGTCAGCCTGAAGTGTTAAGGTGTACTTGAATCTATCCTGTTTTCCTGAGAGGCAGAAGACGGCGGGCACACGTTCTGCAGCAGGGCATCGGTGCAGTCCATGTCTCTAGTTCGACCAAAGATTGCCTCCACCCTCATCACATTCAAGTAACGGACTGGTTGGCATGCTCTCATGACAGCAGCCCAATGGAGAACATCTGGGGGATCGTGGTTCGACGAGTCTACGGCGTAGATTGTAGACTCTACGCGAATAACCGACAGTTCAATGAGGTGGCGGCAATTTTGATCACAAGGGACACCAGCGAAGGCAAAATCATTCAGAACCTTGTCACTAACATGACTAATGCGATGTATAATGCTACAAGAAGCAATGGTGGTCCGATCAACTTTTGGATTTAAAAAGTTTATTTTTCACTTTTGAAACACCAATTTTCCTTTAAAAAAGTCGGAGTCTCGAGTGAGACGTAAAAAATTCTGAAAGTGAGTGGTTACTTGTTTTCGACTATGAGGATTCTAGTAGAGTTAGAGCGGGCCTGCAGAAATGAATTCAGAACGAGACATGGACCA
>OX377201.1:67727370-67816370 GCA_947396885.1 Heligmosomoides polygyrus polygyrus | reverse complement strand
AGTAGAATAGTACACCAAACAAGGTTTGGACAACTACGACCTCTCCCTTATACGCTTGTGTTTTTCATTTCGCATTTACGCTTTAACGATGTTTAGATGCGTGGCGCATCCCAGAAATACTGCTCGAACTCGCTTCACTTTCACAACGCTCAGTCTACAAGCTGTCCCTCTCCCTCGATTGAAAGATTCGATTCTGTATGCATTGCTCACGGCGCACTCCAAAGGCCAGCTGGACAGCCTTAAAGCAACTCCTGAGTAAGGCGGTAGGAAACTTCTGGTAGAACTCCCCAAACGCTCAGTCCACAAGCTGTCCCTCCCCCTCGATTGAAAGGTTCGATTCTGTATGCATTGCTCACGGCGCACTCCAAAGGCCAGCTGGATAGCCTTGGAGCAACTCCTGACTAGGGTGGCTGCATATTTCTGATAAAACTCCCCAAACGCTCAGTCCACAAGCTGTCCCTCCCCCTCGATTGAAAGGTTCGATTCTGTATGCGTTGTTTACGGCGCACTCCAAAGGCCAGCTGGACAGCCCTAGAGCAACTCCTGACTAGGGCGGCTGCAAATTTCTGACAAAACTCCCCAAACGCTCAGTTTACAAGCTGTCCCTCCCCCTCGATTGAAAGGTTCGATTCTGTATGCATTGTTTACGGCGCACTCCAAAGGCCAGCTGGACAGCCTTAGCTGGTTGGCGTAGCGGGAAATCCGAACCAGGAACCCGGAATCGTGTGCGCACGACAACCGGTACCTTTTACGACTGCGCTATCACGCGCAAAAATAGGCTCTCTAATCATATCGAAGATTGCTGCCGAAGGAATTGATTTTTTACTGTATAATAACCAGGGTTCGGAATTTATACTAATAGCGCGTTACAAAATTAAGGAAAGGAAAATTTCCTTCATGAAAAGCAGCTGCCAAAACTTCCAAAAATAACACAATTTACGTAGACCTAGGGATTCGTTTGATCGATTTTACACAAAAAAAAATCTATCAAAAATCGGACCCTTCATCACATCGAAGCTAGCTGCAGAGAAGCTCGGCCTTTTAACAAATACTAATCAATGTTAGAAGCTTTATGGAAAGCAATTTCATTTTGTGACGTTGTCTAGTTCTCAACAATTATTTCGTGACAAGTCAATTCTTCGCATATGACCGACGAACTAAGGAGACGCAGTTGCCGGCATATAAACGGCCATAACTCGGAGAGTTTTTGGAATCTCTGAAAAGCCTTTGGAGTGCGCCTTAAACAATGCATACAGAATCGAACCTTTCAATCGAGGGGGGAGGGACAGCTTGTGGACTGAGCGTTTGGGGAGTTCTACCAGAAGTTTTCTACCGCCTTACTCAGGAGTTGCTTTAAGGCTGTCCAGCTGGCCGTAAACAATGCATACAGAATCGAACCTTTCAATCGAGGGGGGAGGGACAGCTTGTGGACTGAGCGTTTGGGGAGTTCTACCAGAAGTTTCCTACCGCCTTACTCAGGAGTTGCTTTAAGGCTGTCCAGCTGGCCGTAAACAATGCATACAGAATCGAACCTTTCAATCGAGGGGGGAGGGACAGCTTGTGGACTGAGCGTTTGGGGAGTTCTACCAGAAGTTTCCTACCGCCTTACTCAGGAGTTGCTTTAAGGCTGTCCAGCTGGCCTTTGGAGTGCGCCGTGAACAATGCATACAGAATCGAACCTTTCAATCGAGGGGGAGGGACAGCTTGTGGACTGAGCGTTTGGGGAGTTCTACCAGAAGTTTCCTACCGCCTTACTCAGGAATTGCTTTAAGGCTGTCCAGCTGGCCTTTGGAGTGCGCCGTAAACAATGCATACAGAATCGAACCTTTCAATCGAGGGGGAGGGACAGCTTGTGGACTGAGCGTTTGGGGAGCTCTACCAGAAGTTTCCTACCGCCTTACTCAGGAGTTGCTTTAAGGCTGTCCAGCTGGCCGTAAACAATGCATACAGAATCGAACCTTTCAATCGAGGGGGAGGGACAGCTTGTGGACTGAGCGTTTGGGGAGTTCTACCAGAAGTTTCCTACCGCCTTACTCAGGAGTTGCTTTAAGGCTGTCCAGCTGGCCGTAAACAATGCATACAGAATCGAACCTTTCAATCGAGGGGGAGGGACAGCTTGTGGACTGAGCGTTTGGGGAGTTCTACCAGAAGTTTCCTACCGCCTTACTCAGGAGTTGCTTTAAGGCTGTCCAGCTGGCCGTAAACAATGCATACAGAATCGAACCTTTCAATCGAGGGGGGAGGGACAGCTTGTGGACTGAGCGTTTGGGGAGTTCTACCAGAAGTTTCCTACCGCCTTACTCAGGAGTTGCTTTAAGGCTGTCCAGCTGGCCGTAAACAATGCATACAGAATCGAACCTTTCAATCGAGGGGGGAGGGACAGCTTGTGGACTGAGCGTTTGGGGAGTTCTACCAGAAGTTTCCTACCGCCTTACTCAGGAGTTGCTTTAAGGCTGTCCAGCTGGCCTTTGGAGTGCGCCGTGAACAATGCATACAGAATCGAACCTTTCAATCGAGGGGGAGGGACAGCTTGTGACTGAGCGTTTGGGGAGTTCTACCAGAAGTTTCCTACCGCCTTACTCAGGAGTTGCTCCAAGGCTATCCAGCTGGCCTTTGGAGTGCGCCGTGAACAATGCATACAGAATCGAACCTTTCAATCGAGGGGGAGGGACAGCTTGTGGACTGAGCGTTTGGGGAGCTCTACCAGAAGTTTCCTACCGCCTTACTCAGGAGTTGCTTTAAGGCTGTCCAGCTGGCCTTTGGAGTGCGCCGTGAACAATGCATACAGAATCGAATCTTTCAATCGAGGGAGAGGGACAGCTTGTAGACTGAGCGTAGTGAAAGTGAAGCGAGTTCGAGCAGTCTTTCTGGGATGCGCCACGCATCTAAACATTGTTAAAGCGTAAATGCGAAATGAAAAACACAAGCGTATAAGTATAAGGGAGAGGTCGTAGTTGTCCAAACCTTGTTTGGTGTACTATTCTACTCCACCCTCGTTTGGAAGGATCAATATGGCGCCGCGGCACCGGAAGTGTGAAAACTGTAGTTAGGCGATTTACGGCGCTCTCAGATGGCGCGAGGGGTCACAGAGGCAGGAGAGTGGACTGGCTCCGGAACTAATCTGGGTTCCGACCAGGGCTATGGTACATTTGACCCGTGAAAAACCGGTACAAATGAACGTAAATTTGAAATCGAACTATCCTTCGAGTCAGAATTAACTAGGGAATGGCCTCGTAGACAATTTTTTTGTTTTTAGACATTTTTTAAAGTGACACTCAGTTAGCATTTGAGGTGAGTTTGCTCTGTAACTGGGTGACCAAAATGTCCTCCGGGCCAGTCGAAATCCCACCTGTAGAAGGCTATAAGGTGTTTTCATAGGCCTCCAGATATCTGCGTTCCTGTCTTCAAGGAAACCATTTTGTGCCCACTTTAATGATACAAAAAGTGTACGGCTAACTACGAAGAAGTGTCATATGGGCAACTTTGGCAGCGTACAATCGCTAACGATTTCAACCCTGAAGGTTCCAACTTCGCAGCTTGATTTCCACTCTCGTCTCCAACGTAACAAACGAGTATAAGCACATACAATCTTGATATGACGAAATTAGAGTCCTCCAAAGCGGAGGCATTTTCTGAAAATAACAACACTTAAATTGTCGGATCCTTCAAGAAAGTAGATCATTGTGATCGTGAAATACTAGGGAATCCAGAGAACTATGTGTGACTATGTATATAATGCAGAAACTAGGCTTTAAAGGGCCAAATCTCTTCCTTCATTAGCCACTTGGGAGCTGTGGGTGTAATTATCTCCCGCGAGCACAGGGGTCAGCCGCGCCGGGCAGAAATTAGGTCACTGAACTACATTTCAGACGCTCGCTATGCGATTTTCAGCTCATCGGGAAGAGAGCTCGGTGCTGATCACGAATATGTCATTCAATTTGCAATGCGCTCAATTTGAAGAGCGCTACAGAAAAGCGGCGGAAAAGGCGGTTTTTTTCGCTTTTTCCGCCCAAAGACCAAAAGATAAGGCCGGTATTGTAATCCTATTCAGGATGACTCGAGTGAACAGCTTGTAGACTACGGACAGCAGGCAGATCGGGCGATAGTTGCCAATGTCGTGCACGTCTCCCTTCTTGTACAGCAAAACGGTCTTGCTGGTCTTCCACTGAGATGGAACTTTGCATTCGGACAGGTAGCGTGTGAAGAGCCGCGCCAAGGTGTTGATGAGCGCTGGCGGGAGGTTCTTCAGGTGTTCAGCTCTGATCCTGTCAGAACCGGGTGCTGTACGTTTCTTCACCGACGAGATGGCGTGTCGGATCTCGGAAGGGAGAACAGAGGGGACGACGTATCCATCCTGCGGAAGATGGCATGGGGGCAGGTGGACGTGGCTATCGAAGAGATCGGAGTAGAAGTCGTGGATGACTTTCTCCATGGTCCTTCTGGAAGAGGTGATGGTTCCGTCAGGACGTCGGAGAGCGGTCATCTTGGTCTTGAAGTTGGCGAAGTTCCGGCGGGCATTGCGGATGCTCAGCCCTGCCTCTGCTGCTTCAGCCAACACTTCCGCCCTTCTCTCCTTGAGATCTTCCTTTATCGCCGCTCTGCATAGCTTTGCAAGCTCGGACGTCAGTTGGTAGTTGCCTGACGCTCGTGCTGCTCCACGCTGGCGTATAAGCTCGAGAGTTTCCGGAGACAGGCGTCTCTTGGTGGTCTTCAAGCTCTCGGCTCCCTTAGCACTATCGTGGAGATGGTGCACGAAGCGATCGTATTCCTTGTCGACGTTGTCCATGACGGCATCTTCCCAAAGGCCGACAAGAGAGGTGTAGAGATCCCAGTTGATGGTCGTTCTGGGATTCCTCTTCTTGAACTTCGCGGTCTTCTCTCCTTGACGCGAAAAACGGAACCTCGCGCGAAGGAGGCGGTGGTCCGATCCCGTGTAGAACTTGGGGACAACGGAGACATCGGTCAGGCAATACTTGCGATTGAAGATGATGTGGTCGATCTCGTTGTGGAACTGGCCACCGGGGGAGTCCCAGGTCCATCGTAGGGAGGGAGGCTTCTGGAACTGCGAGTTTCCATGGATGGTCTTGGTCGACATGATAAACTCAGACAGCCTTTCACCTTGCTCGTTCCACTCCAAACCGTGGGTTCCGATGTGAAGTTCTTCCGGCGACCTTCGTGGCCCGATCTTGGCGTTGAAGTCGCCGACGATCACCTTGTAGAAGGTGTGATCTTCCTTATAGAACTTCTCAAGCTCCACGTAGAAGGCCTCGACGTCTTCGTCGTCGTAGTCGGATGTTGGGGCATACGCGACGAACACAGTCAAGGCTGGCACGGAGCCACATCGCTTCAGTCGCAGACGTCCGATTCGGCTTGTCAGAGACTCGTACGAATCGATGTTCATGGCCAAGTGCGTGTTGACGAGGACACCAACGCCGCCTACTCCCCTGCTGTCGCATGTTCCGAGGAACAGTTCTTCTCCGGAGTCGTAGGCAGCGTGTAGGGGGTGGTGTCTTCTCGTCTCGGTCAGTCCGATGACGTCGTACTTGATCTTCCTGGCTTGCATCATCAGGTCCTCGACGGATGCTTCCGACGCAAGCATGCGGGCGTTGTAAGTACAGATCGTCATCCTAGTCCTTCTCAGTTTGCGCAGCCTGGTTAGGCCCTGAGATTTTAGCAGCCTCTCCGTACTCGTCCTTCCCATCGCTGCAGAAATGGGGGCTCTTTCGGGGTCAGGGGAATGAGACCCTTTAGTGCTGCTGTGTTTGACTTCCATACAACACGGGTAGCTAGTCAGGCTCTGTCGTGCGGGCGAAGAACTCCGGACAGCGAGCCAGACTGCTCGAAGGGACGGGGCGAGACTTAAGGCGGCCTCGAATCGCCTTACATGTACTCCCAGTCTACCGAGTGCAAGCTTTTGGCCGAGCCGACACAGTTACAATCCGCACAGTCACGGACACATCCACGCACACTGTGCACGAACATGCCGCTCCCACGCACAAGGAACGCATCGACCCGACACAGCAGGAGCAAGGAGTCCATCCCCTGCATCCCACCTGCGTCTCTGGGCAGTACACGGTCGCATTTGGTTCGCGTTTAATTCCCCTATCCACCACCCGTGGACGCGCCCCGTGGCCCTGCGACAAGCGGCCCGAGATCCCTCTTAACAAGAGAGCCCGAAGGCTCTCTATCGAGGGAGATCCGTGGATTCTGTTCACAACATCACAAAATTGATCATGTCTCGATTTACTTTCCGCAAATCAAAAATCGCGCTTGCTTATCAAAAAATAGAGCAAACATGCTTTCTTACCATATAAGAACCGATTTTTTTTGGAGATCGTTGCCTACATAACGAGAAAGCGCTTTTCTTGTAGTTTCTGAAAAGCTATAGGGATTTTGAGGCTTCGAAATACTTATCCAGTTATGAGCATTTCTGTGAAGTCACTTCAATTTTTTCTGGATCAAAAATTTAACCCTCCGCCGCGTATGAATACATCTTTTTTAGAACATAGTTCTTACACCGTGGAAAAGCGCTTTCTTTAGCTTTTGAAAAGCTAGCGAAACTTTCAAAAAACTATCACATGTATCACCTGTTGTCCCGTTGATCATCGAGTTGCTCGAGCGGGCGCCAGCAGCGTCTCCATTTGTCCCTCTCGCGTGCCAGAGTACTCCAATGCATCCTCCTCGCTCGAGGGACACGAAGAGCGTCATATCGGTCGTTCAGGGCTTTCACGAAGAAGTCCGACCAACGCATTGGTGGGCGTCCTGGTGTTCTCTTGACATCCCGCGGAATCCAGTCAGTAACGGTTCTCGTCCAGCGGGTGTCTGCGAATCGCATTACGTGGCCGGCCCACCTATTTTCGACCACTTGGCCCCCGCGACAGCGTCTCTGATCTTCGAACGTCGGCGAAGCTTGGAACTCCGGAGGCCTTCTCTCACTTGCGTGAGTCGTGTCACTCCGAGCATCGTCCTCTCGATTCCACGCTGCGCGACCCTGATCGCGTGTTCATCCTGCTTTTGTATAGCCCAGGTCTCTGACGCGTATGTTAGGGCAGGTCGAACGGTGGAGTCGAATAGGTGGGCACGGAGTCGGACGTTCTTCGTCTTCTTCACGATTTCTCTTGAAAGCTCCCCATGTCGCTCGTTTCCTCCTGCTCAGCTCCGGCGCTAGGTCCTTGGCCATATTGACTTCGCGACCCAGATACACGTAGCTGGAGCATTCGGAGATGTTCGTTCCGTTGAGCGAGAATGAGGCATCAGAAACTTGTCGGTTCCTCATGAACATCGTCTTCGTAAGATTCAGCTGCAGTCCAACGTTCCCATATACATGATCGAAGTCGGCCAGCATTCGCTCCGCCTGACTGATGCTCGGTGTTATGTGGTAGTACGATGTCGTCAGCGAGGCGCAGATGCTGCAGCTGCCGGCCGTCGACCTTCACTCCCATGTCTTCCCATTCTACTTCGCGCATGACGTTTTCGCGGGTGGCTCTGAAGAGCTTCGGGGATATGGTATCCCCCGGCCGAACCCCTCTCTTCACGTCGATGACGATGTCGTTGTAGAATGGTGAGATCTTGGTCGTGAATCCAGTACAGCTCTCGAAGGACTCTGATGTTCTGAGTAGAAACCCCTGAGTGAGGAGGGCGTTTATGACCGCTTCAATTTCGACGGAGTCGGATGCCTTCTTCAGGTCGATGAACGTAAGGCACAGCGGCAGCTTGTACTCTCGCGACACTTCGATGAGCTTCGTAATGGTGTGTATGTGGTCGACCGTGCTGAATCCTCTCCGAAATCCTGCTTGTTCGCATGGCTGTCCTTCGTTCAGCGTTCTACTAATCCTACTTAGGATCACTTGAGTGAACAGCTTGTAGACTACGGAGAGAAGGCAGATCGGGCGATAGTTGCCAATGTCGTGTACGTCTCCCTTCTTGTACAGCAAGACTGCGTTGCTGGTCTTCCGCTGAGATGGAACCTTGCACTCCGACAGGCGGCGTGTGAAGAGCCACGCCAGGGTGTTGACCTTACGAAATTTTATCGCTAATAAGCTTTTCGTCATCCCCTTCGAGAAGTACAAGGAACCTTGCAGAAGAGAAGAGTTTCGAGTGCGTTTTTGACCTCCTTCGCGTTGATAATAAAACTGTTTACTCACAATACGTCTTCTTCAAACAGCAAACGCATGTGTTGGTTGTTACCAATCATCTGTCCAAATACTTGTTAGCAAAGAGAACAGAAGGTTTGAGCGAAAGATAGATCACAGCATGCAGGACAACATAGTTCTGCGGGAATCAAGCCCGCAAGCCGAGCGCGAGTGCTCTGCGCTGATAGGGCAGTACTGCATTCACATTGGCAACCAGTGTCCGACACGGTAGACGCCAGCAGATCGGAGCATCTGGCATTTTCAACCCACATGTCGCCAACCAGCGCCCAGGCTTCATCTCGCTACCTTGGCCTCGAATCATTGTTCCATGGGAATTCGTGACCTGCCTATCTCCGAAGAGCCTTCGAAATCGCTTTCACGGTAAAGGCATTTTCGTGCTCTGGTCCGGTTGCACTAACCAGGGGATGCGTTGAGCTTTCCATGAAACTTTCGGATAGAGACCTGTGTTATTAGAAGAGCTTGAAACGATTATTGCAAATATGCAGACCAAACTTGCTAAATGTATCTCCTAAGCGACTTCTGGCCGGTCAAAGTTCGCGTCATCGAGTTAATATCACGGGCACTTAGCTTGGCTATCAACTGCAATGGCGTTGTTGCTTCTAAGTAGTGGGTCATGGGCTCGATTAGCGGAGATGGCGGGGTTTTGCATTCTGCGATTTATCGTTGGTTGGATCTTGCATCCTCATGCCTTGCACAAACACTTGGTGAAAACTCTCATTTATGTTTTTTCGGGCTCTGCGAAGATGGAAAGGACACGAATTTGGATATGTGTAAAGCGAGTCCAAAACTGATGTCAAATCCGTATCAGCACTCCAAATATCTCCCATACACAAATTTGACCAAAACTGGTGCTTCGGACCTCTCACTTACTCATGCACCTGTCACAAGAGATCGAAAATTCGGAAATCGACAGTAGATCCGTGATGCACCAAAAAGAAAACACCACTTGCGAAATAGTTTTCCGGTCCCCATAGTAGAGCCGAAGTACCTTTTGATTTTTGAACAGCCGAGCTGTTTCAAGGTGAAAGGTGTTGCTGATAACAAATTTTATTCCTTCCACAAACGGAGCCGTTAACGTACCAACTGGTGAGAGTACATTACTACCGATGTACCAACGTTCTTCACCAATGAATATGGAATGCAGAAAATGTGAAATCGAAATTTCCTCTCACAAACTGAGCAGTCATGCTACTCTCTACTGCCCATTTTGAAAAACTTAAACCTAACAACATCCATATTTCACTTGCTTGTACATCAGAGTTATTTGCGGTGCTGATCACGAACATGGCATTAGTTTTGGACTTACTTTACACGAAGATGGGACTATGTTCTCCTTCTGCCTTCAAAGAGCTCGAGAAACTGAAATGAGAGGCATCACCAAGCGTTTGTCAAAAAATGTGTGGGACATGAGGATAAAGAGTCCCATTGGCGATAAACAGCAAACTGCAGCACGGCATATTCGGAGACCGAACTCACGACCCTGCCATTCAAAAATGTCAACGCTACCGCTGCACCGCGCTGTAGCTGCTAAGTGCGCGCAACATGAAGTCGGCATTGCGAACTTTGACCGGCCAGAACTCGTTTTAGAGATCCATTTTGCAACATTCCCACCGATGTCTACATCTCTGCAGCAGCATTTTGAGCTCTATCACATGACTTGGAGCTATATCCGAAGTTCCATGGGAAGGCGCTCCTCTCAGCTCCCCATGGAAGATTTCAAACCGTTCCCCTGTACAATACGTGGGATTGCGTTATAGCAAAAGCGCCATCACTACAGACCATCACTACAGAGCCGTCACAAATTTAAATCTGCAGATCTGCAAAGAAGTTGACGACTCCGAGGAAATTCTCAGAAAAAAGATCGCCGAACTAGAAAGGCGGATTGCTTCTCACAAAGAAGCGTCGTCTAGATCAAGAACTTCTACCTCCACGGTCCCCTCTCCAGTAGATGCTCTTCCAGGAAGGTTTGTGTTTCAGCGATTGTAAACATTCCCTTCTCTTGCTAGAAGAATCGTATGTAACGTAACAGCAGTGGTGTCGATGAAGTGTTTGATGCCAGCCATACGATCCGAACGGACTCCTTCAGCTGCGACTTGGACAAGGTTTGCGACAACAACACCTCTTCCTTTCACATGGTTATCCCGGGTGTCATTTCAGGAGTGCTCCGCTCCCACTTCACTGAAACCGTCAAAAATGTCTGTCAGCGCAGGGGGCGGGCTTGTGTTCGAGGTAGGCTCTGGCATTTGTCATTTGGAGAAACAACGCAAACCTGTTTCCATCATTTATTTTTGCACTAAGCCTGTTATGCCTTTTGTAGAGCGCTCTTCTCCAAGCTTTCCCACTGCAATGCATATGTAATGCGACCCTATATTTACTTATTTATTTGTTACGTGATATCGAACGCTTCCGCAGCCTACATAGGTGTTGTGAATATTCCCGCCATATGCTTAGTGTTCCTTCTCCACGATTCTCCGCTTTGCTAGTGTAACGAAAAGGAAACATTCACTTAGAAAATAAATATGATGGATTGGGTATTGGGTATCTATTTGGGTAAAAGCTATGTAACTTTTTTGGTGAAAAGTAGCAAAATCGTTTTTAATACAACTCTTCACAGAAGCATTTTAGAGCCAGCTATCGGCACGTATAGATTGACTTTAGGGACTATAGGACTAGAAAACTACAACTCCATAGAAATGCTGCATAGCTTCTTATTTGGCAGTATCACTTGGTTGGAAGGTCCTCTATTTTTGTAGAAGCTATGTAATCTCATTATGAAACCGAAGTATTTCTTGAATACCAGCAGCTTATTGAAGTCACCAATTGGCAAGCCTTTGCCCATTTTAAACTTTTTCGGAATGCTACAGATCCAACCTAACATTTCTGCTGAAATTGCTGCTGAAATTCTGACAAATGTACCGGCCATTCTAGTCATTCTAGAATCTTTTCTTGTATCAGGACGAGAATATGCAGACCAACGTAAATATTGCATTGCTAGATGTGGTTTTTACGCATGTGCGCAAGCCAGGGTGCAGTCTTGTAACAGCCTTCCTGGTGAACAGCACTATCCAAGGTTTAAGAGAGGATCCTGCAAAATTAATAGCTGTCAGTAAAGTTGAGTAAATTAACAAATAGGCTGAGGACGAAGCAATTACAACAGAAGAGGTAAGATGCTAAGCCATGCGAAACACGTTCGCGAGTTTATGATGGGAATAGTTGGGGAAAGTCACTCAGTAGACGGTGTTAGCACTTTTCCACGTTGTTTTCGCTACTATTGGAGATATCTAAGCCACCGCTGTTGACGACAAAGTATAATGGCACACATAATGTTATTTTTTGCACAAACTATTTGAATTTGGTGTATCCTGAAAATTTAATATAAAGAAGACTAAGCTAAGCTTTGACTCTTTTCAAGAGTGTTCCGAGAGCAGTTCTGCAGAGAATGATCGTTTACATTCAAACCGAATTAAAATGTTGAGCACTTTCGTTAAATTTGCTCAGAGTTATGTTAGGAAGAACAAAGCATGACCTCTTCTTGTTCAGTGCCAACGAGTTGCTCACGTAGCTTCCGTCTTGCCATTTCAGGAATCAGCTACCGCACCTCCCGTGACTCCGCTCAGCCACTGCGAGGAGACGTCGACACTTGAGACCTACTCTTGCCCATGGGGAAGGGCAGAGACCATCTGATCCCATCAGCATTCACTGACTTTCCGTTTTCCATCTTACTACTGACGATCTCTCTTTACTGTTCCTCAACGAACATCTGGTGCTGTCCACAGCGGAAACAGTTCGCCGCCTCCATTAGCAGGGGAATTGTGCTTGCCACGGCCGATGACTCAACTCACCCGTTGCTGTATTGTTGCGAGTTTTATCTACACCAGAACAGTTCATCGAGATTAAATCCAATTATGAATCATACTTGAGATACAGCAATAAATTGGTTGCGAAAAGAACAGCACCACACTGCAATACGCAGCGCTACTGTGCTTGGACTTAAAAAAAGCAAATAGCATGCAAAGTTCGATAAAATGAAACCTTACGATATGTTTCGAGAACATATCGGAGCCGTTCTTGCTTCTTTGATGCCTTTTTTGCTTAAATCGCGTTCACTCTATGTACTGCATTTCTTGCGGAGATATGGTTTGTGAGTGTTCGTTTATGTTTTGCTCTTGGCAGGTGACTCTCGAAGAATGAGATCGAGCATTGCCCTGGAGCAGGACGGGCTCCTTTCTGTTCACAAAGCCGGTCACATCTTTCGTTGCTTTCAAGCATAATTTCTAGATCACAGCAGTGAGAATCCGCTGTGTCTGTTTCACCAGGCTGCAAAAATCTCATAGCGCTACAGCGTTTGGACCTGAAGACGGCTTTGTCCAAAACGTTCTCAATAAACATTTCGAACTAGCACATCCGTTGAATTGTCAAAATCACTCACGGAGCCATCCATTTTGGACATAGTGACTCTGCTGAAGTGGATATTTTTGTGATGGAAATTAACGACCGCTCACGTTGCTCCTGGAATTATCCCTAGGTCTTTGATTTTTACTTCAAAGGAAGGCCAGTGAAAATTTGAGTGCTTGATGTGAAAGTCAAATGTTGTCCTGCAAATATGTGATGGAGTGCTACATCTAATAAATGCACCGCTATGCTCTCATTGAATTTTTTTTTGTTTTGGGCCGCAAATGTGCTTTTTTACTCGGTATAAGTTTGCTTGTGTACCTTATAACTTTATTTGTCATCCTTTGAGCCTGTTATGTTCACCCACAGTTACATCGTCGGTAGATTATGGAGCCAAATTGAGCTAGGCCACTAGAAAACGCGCTGCTGACATGCATGCGTCAAATGATTGATTTCAGGAACTTCAACAGAACTTTAAGAATGACTTTCCCCCTAGGATGGCCGTTACTCCGCTTCTTGAACTACCGTATCAGTCAGGTCTGAAAGGTGCAAAAAAGACTTGCTCCGCCGCCTGCTGTCTGTCTGTCCGAGGCGTTGCCAATGCGTCGTGCCGCTAGCGTTCTGAAGACTTGTCACCGACGTCGTGTAGCAACCATCCTGGTTCAGAAGACGTGTTGCCGACGTCGTACGACAGGCGTCCGGGTTCAGAAGACTTGTCACCGACGTCGTGTAACAACCATCTGGGACGTGTCACCGATGTCTCTGAAGGGATGTGCGGATTCAGAAGACGTGTCGACGATGTCGGGCCATAAGCTGCCAAACAATGTACATGTTGTGTTTTTTTCGTCCCATACAGATCCTTACCGGTAGTGGATCTGTAAAAAACTAGGATGGCCTCGGCGACACCCAACGTCAAACTCTCTTGGAGTGCGCGAGAGTCTCGGAGCTTCCTGCGTATGCGCTAAACGCGCTATATCGCAAGAAATATCTGTTCTGGAGCTAATAATTGCGTGATCACTTAGCGTTGAAGAAGTCCTCGTGCTCACAAATACGCTCTCCAAGTGTAACTGATAAACAATAGATAGTGCACCGGTTTTAAAAATCCTTTACCTTTCGAAAGGCCATGTTTGAACCAAGAAGGATTGTGTGTCTGTTTGAGTACGATCAGAACCGCTCTTCGTTTCTTGAAACGATTCCAGTAAACTAGAAACTTATTTCTGAAGTATCCTTTACTAGAAATTTTTCACTAAAAGTTTGTCACTCCAAATATTTGGGTTAGTGTTGTGATTTTATTAGCAATATTTTTCGATATACCTAAGTAGGTAGCGCAGCCCAATATGGAAAAATTGACGATGCACATCCATCTTTTTCTGCATCTTCTTTCTTCTTCTTCTTTTTCTTCAGCGTTTGTCCCGCATCATGACGGGGTCCGCTTTTCTGGTGCCATGTCGCCATCTTTCCCGATCCCGTGCTAGATCAGGGTGGACACCAGCTACTTTAAAGTCCTTGTGTAACGTATCAGCCCAGCGCTGCTTCGGGCGTCCTCTAGGCCGTTTTCCAGACACTACGAAGTTAAGGCCTATCTTACGGACGCTGTCTTCCTTTCCACGCAGAACGTGGCCGTACCATCGTAAGCGAGCTTCACGCATCTTGTCCGCTATCGGCGCGACACCGAACTTCTGCCGAATAGCATCGTTTCGGATGCGGTCCAGGCGCGTGACTCCAGCCATCCAGCGCAGCATCTTCGTTTCCATTACGCTGAGGCGACTTTCCGTTTCCTTTGTCGCAGGCCAACACTCAGCTCCGTACATCGCTACCGGCCGGACGACGGTTTTGTAGATCTTCGACTTTAAGCGCTCTGGCATCTTCTTGTCGCAGAGTACTCCAGTCAACGAGCGCCACTTCGACCAAGCTGCACTCACGCGTGAGTTCACTTCAACCATCAGACTGCCATTAGAGGCTATTGCTGATCCCAGGTATTTAAACACCGAAGTGCGTGCAAGCTCAGTACCGTTAATCTTAATGGAGCCGGACTCGCTTACGTCAGTCGTTAGGTACTCGGTCTTCTTGACGTTCAATTTGAGTCCGAACATGGCCAGGCGGTCGCACCAAGCTTGCACCTCTCGCTCGAGCTCACCTTTGTCTTCGCAGGCGAGCATCACGTCATCAGCATATAGCAACGTCCAAGGGACAGGCTTCTGAAGATCTCGCGTAATGGCATCCATTACGACAACAAAGAGGAGTGGGGAAAGCGCAGATCCTTGGTGCACCCCAACAGAGATGGGAAACTCCGTCGAGGTTCCTGCTGCCGCTTGCACACGACTCTTTGGACAAGAGTATAGCATTCGCACCCACTCTACAAGTTCTTCGGGAACACCGTGCTGTCGTAGGGCGTACCATATAACCTCACGCGGTACGCGATCGAAGGCCTTCTCCAAGTCGAGAAAGGCAAGATGCACCGGCCTCTGTTTCTCGCGATGCTTCTCTACCAGAAGACGGGCGGCATGTATGGCATCGATAGTGCCACAACCAGCCACGAAGCCGCACTGATTGCTGGAAAGCTTGACGATATCGCGAATTCGGCTATCGAGGATTCGCTCGAAGATCTTCATGCTGTGCGAGAGCAACCGAATCGGACGGTAATTTGAGCAGTCTGCAGGGCTGCCCTTCTTCTTCCAAATCGGGATCGTCGTACTTTCCTGCCAAACATCAGGCACCTTCTTCTCCGCTACAACCTGGTTGAAAAACTTGGCCAACCACTCAGCAGAGTACCAGAACTTCGACTTCCATAAGTCAGCTGGCAAGTCATCTGGACCAGACGCCTTGCCCGGTCTCATCATCCTCAGAGCCGCGTCAGTTTCCTCCACAGTGATTTTGTGGACGGGACCGTGGATAGGAGCCACAGAAGGGACGGCCGGATGAGGGAACTCTTCAGTCGAAATTCCCTCGAAATAATCGCACCATCGCTTCAAGGCCTTTTTGCGCTCTGTCAGAAGATGGCCGTTCTCATCATTGATGCCAAAGAACTTCTCTATATCCTCAGATTGGCGATGACGGTTTTTCGCAAGTCGGTACAGATACCGCTCGCCATCGCGCGACTCAAGCTTTTCGTAGACATCATTGTAATGAGTGGCTTTTGCTACGGCCACAGCCTTCTTGGCAGCTTTTTTCGCTTCGTGGTACTTTTGCCAATTATTGGCGGTCTTGTCGCCGAGAAACACATGATAAAGCGCTTTCTTCTCTCGAACCTTTTCTTTCACATCGTTCGTCCACAGCCATGCCTGCATGTCGACCTTTCGTCGTCCAGGTTTCGTAGTGCCAAGTTCTGACCTCGCAGCTTGAAGTATCGCGTCGGTCGCTTTCTTCCAAGTTTCGTCGACAGTCGTGACTGTCGGTAACCGTACGCGAGAAATCACAGCTGCTTCTTTCTCTTTCATTCGCCACCACTTGATTCTTGCAGCACCGCATCGCTCAACCTGCTGCAGCTTCGGAGGAGCGATCTTCAAAGTACAGATCAGCGGACGATGCTGTGGGGCGACCGTTTCATACGGCACGATCTTCGCGTCTGTGACGAGATTTCGGTCACGATCCCTCACAAGGACGAAGTCTATCTGCGTCTTGGTGTTCCCACTATAGAACGAGATAAGGTGGGAGTTGCGTTTGCGAAACACGGTGTTCATTATGGTGAGGTTATGCGAATCCGCATATTCAAGGATACGCTCACCATCTGTGTTACGCAACCCATAGCCGAATCCACCATGACAGCTGTATCCGTCTTTCGTAGCTCCTACGTGCCCATTGAGGTCACCAGCGACGATGATGACGTCTTTCGACGGTACCTCTGCTGTCTTCTCATCAAGCAGGCTCCAAAACTCATCCTTGGCTTGATCGGAACAGCCAGTCTGCGGAGCATACGCAGAGAAGAAGTGGAAATGTCGCTCCTTAGCGGCGACAACGATCTTCATCAATCGATCGTCAAAGCGCTCGACGCTTACAATCGAGTCTCGGAAACGCTCGGAGACGATTATACCAACACCACTGGTGTCCTGGGACTTCCACATAGAACGGCCTTGAAGCCACGTCCTATATCCCTTGCCTTGCGGCAGGACCACCTCGTCTCCTGCACCGCACAGAAATCAACTCTTCTACGCTCCAGTGCTTCTACCAACTCGCACGAGCGGCCCGTCAACGTACCCACATTCAGCGTTGCTACGCGGGTCCTGCTTACGTTACGGGACTTTCGGACTAGCTCAGTTGCCCCCCGATGCCGTCCTCGCACCAGGGACCCTCGCATACTTCTCACACCCGCCGGGCTTTGCGAGTGCGCGTCGGCTCCCGCGGACGCCGTAGCATTATCTCGAAAAACATGAACTGACATACACCCATACGATGTGACATTGGGTTGTTCGTAGACCGGCCTGTCACCAGGGCCTGTCGCCTGCATTCGAATGTTCGTGCTTGGCTTAGCTCGCAGAGGCGAGCAGTTTCCAGTGGCACGAGGAGGAACGGACATCGCCACCCCATCTTTTTCTGCATCCTCTCTATAAAATAGGGGCAGCTGGTGATACAGCTGGTGCTAGCACAGGCTACTGGAAAACTGGAATTGAACTGGTGTATTATATACCCTTAGTTCATGGAATAATTTAGAGCCGAGTCAGCCCAGTGGTTAGTAGTGTAGCTTCATGCACAAACGGTCACAGGTTCGACTCCCGGCTACGGCACGCTATGCCCTGCAAAAAAATATGCAAAAATAGCAACTGTTCCAGCGTCAGGCCCAGGTTGACAGCCCAGCTGATGGAGAAACCTCGTCACAAAACCATGGTCAAAAGTCGCAATAGAATCAGTGTAAAGGCTAGCACGTCACCCGGAAGTGGCGCTCAGTCCCCCGCCCGAGTTCTGTGGTTAGTATGCGAGGGCTACCGAGGGCCGAACGACCTCGGCCAAAGAAGCTAGTTCGATGGGGACTCTGAATGTGGTAACTCTGACCGGAAGATGTAGGGAAGTGGCTGGCCTGAAGAAGCGCAGAAGGATACAAGGCCTGTGTCTGCAGGAAACGTGATGGAAAGGGGCGAAAGCCAAAAAGATCGGAGAAGGGGTCAGGCTGTACTGCAACAGAGAGGACACCAAGAGGAACGGAGTAGGGATAGTTGTCGCGGAGTCCCTCAAGGATTCAGTAGCGGCTGTCCAAAGAATAAACGAACGCATCATCTCACTGCGGCTGGACACGAAGGAGGGTTACTGGACCATTATGCCTTTCTACGCTCCTCCGCAGCTCCGCAGACCGACTGCTACGAGCACGAGAAGAACGACTTCTACCTCTTGCTCGAGGAAGCAATAAGTATCCGTACCAGAAGGTAACAACTACCTCTCCATAGCATGGGACATGAACGGGCATGTGGGAAGTGGCAGAAGAGGAGTGGAAAGGGTTCATGGAGGTAAAGGGATCGGCGTGATAAATCCGGATGGAGAACGAGTACTGGATCTGGCTATCGCCCACGACCTGGCTGTCTGTAGCACCTTCTTCGCGAAGAGGGAGAGCCAGAAGGTGACCTATGCTAGCGGAGGAAGAAGGACGGAAGTCGACCACATCCTGGTTCGAAGGCCTGCCCTGAAAACAGTCCGGGATGAAGACATAGGGGTGAGGGACGTTCTGCCTGAAAGCGGCGCGGGCAAAGACGCGGGACAGTGCCTGCGGAGATAATTAGCGTCGACTCGCGCAGTGACACCCGCCGCTTCGCGCTCAGCCAGACAGCCCTCGCCGCAGAGGCGATGCTGACCCAGCCAGCTACGAGAGGCTGTAGGTCGACCAGATTTGGTGTGATTACACTCGATAGAGGGATAGGAGGCTCAGACGGCTTGCATTGGCAGTCCAGAAATTGGGATTGGTCTAAACCCTACCATCTTCAATATTAGAATTTCGAGCTCTATCGAATGAGAAGAATCTTGCCTCAATAACTCTTACAACAACTTTTTTTCAGGTGCTATTTAACTTTCGTTAAATATCAGTTTTTATTTATATCAGAATTAAATGCGAGGCCTGCTTCCATACTAGTGATGTAAACCCTACCATCTCCTATACCATTAGGGGGGGGGGGGCAAAAGTAATGAGACACCCCATGCCGTGTACATATATCTCGTGGCTGGAGTCTGGTTTCGTGCTTATCGTATTTGTGTGTTTGTATGCTACTTACTAAAGCCCATCTGAGAAGTTACCACTTCCGCCCTTTCCAGAAGCATGCCAAAACCCCAGTCTGTCTCATGCCGAAACCCCAGTCTGTCTCATGCCGAAACCCCAGTCTGACGAGTCGACCTGTGTCGCGCAAATCTCGCCCAATTCCCAATCCCGAGCAGCACCATCGGGAACAAGTAACCACGGATAAGCTTGGCCAGCTGGGCTACGTTCACATGCGACACCCACCGTATTCGCCGAACATCTCTCCATGCGACTACCACTACTTCTTGAGCCTACAGGACTTCCTGGTCAGAAGGGACACAAGAATCCAAGCAGTCCTTGACAACCATATCGAGCTGTTGACCAACACTAGGCCCAAGCAGTTCTGGAAGGATGGGATCAGGAAGTTGGCTGAGCGATGGCAGCAAGGTCAATGCCCTTAATGACAAATACATTCCTAAGCATCCTTGAGTTGTAATTGAGTTATAAAGAGATAAAGATTTTTTCAATTTGTCTTATTACTTTTGCCCCCCCCCCCCCTTCCCTAATAGAATTTCGAGCTCTATCGAATGATCCAGAAAATCCCTGCCTCAATAACCCATAAAGCGCATTTTTCAGGCGTTGTTTATTTTTCGCTAAATATCGGTTTTTATTCACATATATCAGGATTAAATACGAGGCTTGCTTCCAGGCTAACATTGCACGAGTTTGTCCAATTAGATAGACGAGAGATCTTTTAACAGAAGTTTAAAGCATTCGTTTCAGCATTACATCTTTTTAGCATTTCGTAACTGATTTTCTGTGGAACTTTATAATGCACACACCATATATATATCGAGACTAAGACTGGATAGGTGGCTCATCAAATCTAGTGTTCACACGTCCAGTCGTTTGTGGCTTCTAGCAGATTTTTGACCTCGCGTTCTAAAGGCAATGTACCTGCATAGGCAATGTTTCCTCCACCAATCAACGAGTTAGGAAACACTCATAAAATGCTTAGAGAAAACTGGAGTGCTTCGGTGTTCTTAGAAGGTTCACCGACTATCAAATCGAACTCGTTGGGCAATTTCAGACTGTGAACATGCTCTACGCATTGAAGGATCATAATGTCGTTTTAAAAATGTTGAGCACTTGGGGTCCTCTTAGAAGGTCTCTCGTCTATCTAGCTATATTCCTCGCGCAATTTCAGCCTGGAAGCATGCCTCACAATTAATTCTGATATAAATAAAAACTGATATTTAACGAAAATAAACAACGCCCAAACGCCACCTTAAGGGTTATTTAGACAGGATAATTTCTAGCTCATTCGATATAGATCGAAATTCTAATACAGGATATGGTGGGATTCACAGCTACCATATCCTGTATTAGAATTCACTAGCCTGGAAGCTTGTCTTGCAGTTAATTCTGATTTTAATAAAAACTGATATAAACGAAAGTTAAACTGCGCCTGAAAAAAATAGTTGTAAGGGTTATTGAGACAAGATTCTTTCCTGCTTCGTTCGATAGAGCTTGAAATTCTGATATAGAAGATGGTAGGGTTCAGATCAATCCCAATTTCTGGACTGCCAATGCAAGCCGTCTGAGCCTCCTATCCCTCTATCGAGTGTAATCACACCAAATCTGGTCGACCTACACCCTCCCGTGGTTGGCTGGGTCAGCATCGCCTCCGCGGCGAGAGCTGTCTGGCTGATTGCGAAGCGGCGGGTGTCACTGCACGAGTCGACGCTAATTGTCCCCGCAGGCACTGTCCCGCGTCTTTGCCCGCGCCACTTTCAGGCAGAACGTCCCCCTCCCAAAACATAGCATCATAGCATACACCCTTGTTAGCCGACCTTGGCATACCTCTGCCCATATAGCCCAAAGTGAGGACGGAATCCAGGATCCGATGGTGGAGGCTGCGAGGTGCAGATCGGAACGAGCTACGAAGGGCAGTGCTCGAAGCAGGCTTTCCAGATCCAGTTGGTCCCGTGAATGAGACCTGGAGGAGGGTAGCGCAAACAACGCCCCATATGGTTGGCCCTAGATTTCGAGGCATCCGGAAAGCGTCCGAGAGGAACCCCAAGGAAAAGGTAGAAGGACGTCATCAAGAAAGATCTCGCCGAAGTCAGTGCCACGGCAGATGAGGCCCTTGATAGGATGAGGTGGCGGCAGATCACAAGAGCAGCGGACCCAGCGACTGCGCGGGACTAAACGCTCAGGAGAAGGAGGAGAAGAAAAAGTTCATGGACTAATCCGGTTTAATTCGACACTTCGAAAGAAAGAGACGTACAGTTTCAGATTTTTATGTTAGTTGAACTGTTCATTCAAGATTCATCTTATTACGCTTAGTTGGACACCAATGTAATGCCAACACCAGCAGAGCTGTCGCACCTCCCACAGTTGTCCCCAGTGTGGAACTCTCAATGAGCTTCCCCGAAGCAAATATCCGCTGAGCGTACAGCACAACCAGACAACGCTAACGGGTTTCATCTGCAAAGCAAGACAAACAAGGGGTAGATAACTATGCATACCGCTTGCCACCTTAGTATTCGCAAGAGCACATCATATAGACTTAAATGCAGCGCGCTGGTGGAAGAATAGGCTAAGCATAAGGTAATACTAGAAGCAGGTCAGGACCTCGTACAGATAAAGCAAGGGGGAGCAAGCTGAACATACGAAAGCACATGGCAGCCGCGGCGACTGCTGCGGTACGCGCGACATCTGCACAGTAAGCGGTGCTACAGTCACGAAGGCTTATGCTCTTGTGGTTGCAAAAGCTTCTTTTGTTACCTCTGCTCAGCTAGTTGAGGGCTCCCTGGGGCACTTAATCAGAGAAAATGGATATTTCGAGAGGGAGTTGGATGACCTAAGCGAAGAAATGAGCAATTGCTTCCATTGTGAGAAGATTTGGTCGGTATTTATGAAGCAGAGGGCCCGTGGTGCCGTGGGGCAGCCGGAAAACATGTTAACGCGGCAACGGCAACGGAAACGCGGCAACCCACGGCAACCGAGGACGGGTGCATCATAAGTACCGGCCCCGTGGTGCCGTGGGTTTGCCGCGTTAAGGCCTATGTTATACTTCGGCGACGCGTCGGCCGACGTCGGCGACGCTGTGCTTTGCGGGCAGCTACGCACTGCGTGGCAGCCCGCCCAACACAGCGTCGCCGACGACGTCGCCGAGAGCTCCGCAGGGGGTGTTATACTTCCGCCGCCGACGTCGGCGACGCTGACGTCTGTGGCGACGTCGCCGTCGCCACCGACGTCGCCACCGACGTCGCCACCGACGTCGCCACCGACGTCGCCACCGACGTCGCCACCGACGTCGCCACAGACGTCGCCACAGACGTCGCCACCGACGTCGTCCGTGTGTCGGTCGCCGCGCTGTGCACGGCGACGGGCCGTCGCCGGCCTCATTCAAGGCTGGGGGAAAATGCGCTCAGAGGGAGTATTTTGTTTGTGGGTGGGTTCTTCGTTCCCGGCACTGTCAACATCCTCGGCGGACCTCGAATTACGAAATCGAAAGTGCAAAAACGCCCATCTTGCGGCATCCAGCCAATAGTGTGAAAAAACCAACGGTCGCGTCAGACTCCTAAGTGGTCCAGTACCATTTGGATTGGGTTAGTCTAGAAGAAATAGAGTTCGCTTCAAAATATAGTTCATGCCTACTTTGAATCGACATGAGTTTCATAACCGCACATCAAGAAGGCGCCTCGTTTGCTTACTTTCTCTCAATGTCGGCCATCATTTTGACGATGTTTAGCACCTATCGCGCCGTAATCATCTTGGCTCTTCATCACTTGATACTTAAATAGGTTACATATTCGCGCTCACAATCTTCTCTTCCTCGCACTCTACAAGATTTCCAATTATGCTCTACCTTAGACAAATCACATTTTATTCTATTCAGATATTCTAGATAAGAATATTTAAAAAGTTTCTTTGGTGTGTTCTTTAACAAACAACGAAATTGAGCAGATAACAGAGTTTCAACAGAAAAAAGGCACAAAAATATACGTATCTCTACCTGATAGATGGACGTGAGTCTTTTTTTTATACTGCCTAATTCTAATAATACTGGGTGTCTCAAGAAATGTATGCACTGTTAGAAAGGTGATAACTTTGGTCACAAAAAAGGCACTGAAGAAGTTAAAGGCTCACATAAAATCTTAAGCAAATAGGAATTTTTTGACGTATGAACGGTATAGATTGCGCTATGCACACGTCTGTTTTTTATCTGCTTTTTTGATGTTTAGAACTTGACAATGACGTGAAAGACACGTGGCATGCGAAGAAAAGCACAAAATGTATGCAATCGGCAGACTGGTGGCCAAATGATGACATTGAAAGCGCGCTCCGATGCTCTCCTGTCAACGACGTCCCCGACGCCGCCACAGAATCTGTTGACGACGTCGGCGGCGTCTGTGGCGACGTCGGCGACGTCGCTGGTGACGTCAGCGTCGGCCGACGTCGGTGACGGGCCGTCGCTGACGTGTCGCAGCGTCGGCGACGCGTCGTCGAAGTAGAACATAGGCCTAACATGTTTCCGGCAACCCCACGGCACCACGGGCCCTTTGCTTCACAACTACCGTTTGGTCTCCCTCTATAACAAAAACTTCTAAAAGTCTTTCCTTCTAAAAGCCACATATCTAGATACATTACAGCATAACTCTGGAGTTTGTTAGAGCTCCATTTTCCTCATAACAACCCGTCCAGGAGGGATACGTCAGTGGCGGCTCGTCGCGTGTTGGGAAGAGGCCGTCGCGCGCGCGGCGAAAACTTGTATGTTCGTACTACCAGCCATAAAGCAAGTCGCACAAATTAGACACTTGATCGCCAGATGTTTTTTGGTAAGAAGTTCTGTCCGCAAAATCAGAAAGCTATCTGAACGCAAGATAAAGGGAAGCCGATGGCATGGCAACAATGTGGAGCTGGGTTCGATGATTCTCTGAGTGAGTATGAGCCGCAAACCTCAGCTGCACAAGATTGACGTACACGTTTAACATTAACATACACGCTGATTAACCTAGATGCGTTCAAGGAATGCGAAGCCCTTCTTGAAACCGGTTTAGCTACTCTAATGTACGACACTCCACCTAGAACTTCGGCAGAGTGAAAAGATTCAGAGCCACTCTCAGCTCGATTTTGCCAACTTCGCACCTCTAAATAATGACTTTCAATTTCCCCGACCTTAATAATTATGTAATGCTTGGAGCTCTTGTGCGAGACAAGAGAATTGAGCGGCGTAGTACAAAAAGGCAGAAGGCAAGGTGTCATTCACCATTCGGTCTCTTCACAAGGGTGCTGCGAAGAACTGTGGTGAGCCGATGTTTGAAAACTGCTGTTAAGGGAAGGAGGGGTAGTACGAGCGAGCAATGCCCAAACCCACCTTTCCCAGCGGTTAGGAGTTGTGTCAAACTTTGCTCCTCTCCGAGTGTTACTGTTCTTACATACAGACGACCCTACATAGGTGTGTGTTGTAGTTCTGTTCCAGATCGAAGCATTGACAAAAATTCGGATGGCCAGCTCGTACTCTGGTTGCCTCTCTTGTTGTCCTCCTTAATTTTTCCCTGATTTTGCACTAGAGCACAGTCTCGTTTTTGTACACAATTTTGTCGAAGGCGTGAGAAATCTTGTCACAGTCCTATTACAGTTTCGCTGACGTTCGCACTCTATTTGGGACTCCCTGCGGGCCTCAGCTTATCTAATTCTATTCTTTTAATTGTTCGCTGGCTCGTTTGGTTGGCCATATTTACCATTCTCACTTTACCTATGACGCAGTTGGTAAGCGAAGTTGGCGTCATCTGCATCTCCTATGCAGTTAGAATGAATTCGCATCCAGTTAATCTAAGTCCTTCATTCCTATGTATCGTGCGGATTACTTTGTGGCCACTAATCTAGGCAATTCAAGTTAGCAACTTGAGCTGATCCTCGTAGGTAACGTATTAAATAGGTAGGATGCGGGGTTAAATTTCCTGCACGATACAACCTAGAAATAGAAGGTGCGGCACGTCCCTAAGGATTTGATTAAGGTCGACATTTACTACTGCTTATTTATTGGCTTAATATGTGCACTTTCGGTGCAAGCAGTCTCTGCGCAATTAGGGAACACGTCGACTAAAATGCCATGATCCATTACTGGACCAAACAATGCCATGACCCTACCAACCGCCAGATATTTCGTAAAAGTAGGGATGGGAGTAGCGTGGATCACTGAGATCCCAAACAGTGTTCGGATTCAATCCAGTTAAGGCACACAAGGTATTGAACTGAAAGAATTTATTACAAAGCAAAATTACCTCAACACCTCAATTACAAAAGAACGGGAGATGATAGCGGAATGAGATGAGGTTGAAGGAAAACAGCAAAGGGGAACAGAGAGCCGGCGAATTGCAGGCGGGAGCGAGGAGCTACATACCAGGAGTCGGAGGCAGGCACGGTGGTGTCGGAGCCGGTGAGCTCTGACAGGCGAAGACCCTCGACTGACTTCAGTTCTGGCGGCGGACCTTTCCATCCAGGTCGTAGATAGCTACCTGTATCGTGACATTGTAGGAGACTGATTCAGCCCCGTCCTCACTTGACCATTAGCTGCTGACTAACGTACCGTCCTACTCTACTTTACTTGGGCAACGCCATCAATTAGAGATGAGATGTGAAACTTTTTCATTTGCTATATGGTACCGTTGCGACAACATGGAATCCTTGAAGAGCTTATTGAGTGGGTGTGCATTCTGTACTCTTGCCCAGGAGTCGAATGCGAGCGCCAGCGAGAACCTCGATGGGGTTTCCAATCTCTGTCGGAGTGCATCAGAAATCTGCGCTATCCCTACTGCTCTTCCTGGTCGTCATGGATGCAATATCACGAGATCTCCAAATGGCGGCGCATTGGACGTTGCTGTTTGACGACGACGGTCATACTTGCATGAGAAGATAAAACCGAACTCCAGCGACAGGCACAGGCGTGGTGCTATCGCTTGGCATTGTTCGAACTTAAGCTAAACGTTAAAAAGACGGAACTTGACGACGCATGTAATGAGCACGGATCTATTATCAATGGTACCGTGCTCTTACAAGTTACATCTTTAAAGTATTTTGAATCAAAGGTCGCGTCCGATGGTAACCTAAAGTTAGAGGTTAATGCGCGCATGAGTGCGGCCTGGTCCAAATGGCGCTCGTTGATTGGGGTTCTCTGCGACAAGTCAATACCTGAGTATCTCAAGTCGAAGGTGTATAGAACAGCGACGAATGGTGCGTGTACTGGCCCGTGGCAAAGGAAATTGAAAGCCGCCTCAGTGTAATGGAGACGAAGATGCTAACGAGGAAGGTCAAAGAGGTCACCGTGGAGTTTCTCAAAGCGACCTATATAGGGTTGTAGGGCGTTGTCTGGGAAGCACCATAGTGGTTTCCAAATTTTCTGCGGACCTCTGGTTAGGTCAAAAATGGCAAAAAACTGTACCGCTTCAGTGCGGGCCGATAACGCAAAACTGACGCCTGGGATACCCTTGTCGTGCCCACAAATAGTCCTGCAAAAGGTTTGGAGCTTCAATCATTGCTAGAACCTAGGAATTGATTAATTCCTAATTGAAGCGAGACGGCGCATTCACGGGAGGCACGTGCCACTAGGTCGCCAGCGATTGGATGGACAGGTGATTAGCGTGGCGGGCTTGCGGGAGAGGGGTTGTGGGTTCGATTCCGGCGGCGTGGTTTCTGCATTGCTGGGGGCACATCTTGCGTTTTTGCCACCGTAAAGTGCTTTTCTGTTACGACTAGGTGTTATATTCGATTTCCAACCCTGATTTCAACCTTCTGTGATACGATTTTACTTCAAAACACAAGTCACGCTAATGAATATGCAATGAAGTGTTTAACAGTTGTGGTAACGTTCTATAAAACACACGATGCAAAGCAGCTTCTGACACCAGCAGCAGCGGATTAATGCCAAGGAAGAGCAGCCGGAAGCTTTCTGGCAGGACGTGTCGACAGGCACTTCATCGAAGTCGTAGTCCGCCGGTGTTTAGAAGTGCCCCGGATGCGTGTCCACATATCCAGCTGCCACCCACGCGTACGCAAAGCACCTTCGAAATACCGGAGCGCAGAATTGCCTATACGTCTGACTGACCACCTGCAAGGACGAGTGCCTTGCGTTAAAAATTGCCTTAAAAATATAAACATCAAGGGAGCTGGTCCGAAGCGATTCATGATTACCTTCAAAGTATTGTCTCTTGAGAAGCAGTTGAAATCCGGACGAAAGTGGAAATCGAATATGACACCTAGTCGTGACAAAAAGCACTTTACGGTGGCAAAAACGCAAGACGTGCACCCACCAATGCAGAAACCACACCACCGGAATAGATCCCTCGACCTCCCTCCCGCAAGTCCGCCACGCTAACCACCCGGTCATGACGCCACCTTTCCCGATCCAGCGCTAGATCACGGTGGACACCAGCTACTTTCAAGTCCATATGTATCGTCTCAGACCCGCTGCTTCGGGCGCGCTCTAGACCGCTTTCCTATTACCTCGAAGTTAAGGCCTATCTTGCGGACGCTGTCTTCTTTCCCACGCAGAACGTGGCCGTACCATCGCAAGCGAGCTTCGCGCATCTTGGCAGCTATCGGCGCGACACCAACTTCTGCCGAATGGCATCATTTCGGATGCGGTCCATGCGTATGACTCCAGACGTCCAGCGCAGCATCTTCGCCTCCATGACGCTGAGGCGCGTTTCAACCTTCTTAGTGTCAGGCCAACACTCAGCGCCGTTCATCGCCACCGGCCGGACGACTGCTCTGTAGATCTTCGACTTAAAGCGCTCTAGTATTTTCTACCGCAGAGCACGCCAGTCAACGAACGACACTTGAACTAGCCTGCACTCACGCGTGAATTCACTTCAGCCATCAGTTTGCCCTCAGACGCGGTTGCTGATCCCAGGTACTTAAAGACCGCAGTGCGTGAAAGCTCGATGCCGTTAACCTTGACGGAGCTGGACTCAGTAACTTCCGTCGTTAGATATTCGGCCTTTTTCACGTTCAGTTTGAGTCCAAACGGCTCTAAGCGATCACACCAAGCTTGCAGCTCTCCCTCGAGTTCATCTTTATCTTCGCTAGCGAGCATCACGTCATCGGCATAATCAACGTCCAGGGGATGGGTTTCTGAAAATCTCGTGTGATGGCATCCGTGACGACGACAAAGAGGGGTGGGGAAAGCGCAGAACCCTGGTGTACCCCGACAGAGATGGGAGACTCCATGGAGGTACCAGCTGCAGCTTGAACTCGACTCTTTGGACACGAGTAGAGAATTCGCACCCACTCTATGAGCTCTTCAGGAACTCCAAGCAATCATCTCTTTAACAACAAAAATATTTCCTATAAGTATGAGCTCCCCAATTTTTTTAAGGAAACGCATAAGTTTGTTGATAGAATATTTCAAAAACTACTATAGTTACAATTCTGTTCTAAGAATATATACATATATATATACTGTTTGCCTTCCTGTAATTTTGACTTCCTATTTACTTTTCCATTTTTTTAGTCTTCTTTTAGTCCACGCCCACTGCACTTTCCCGCAAATATTCTTGATCTCGTTTGGTTATAAACAGCGTTCCACACTCTTGCTGTTACGCTACCACTCCCTGCCCTACTGATGATCCTCTGGGAGTAATGATGGCCGCCCTTTGTTTTCAATATCCTGTATAGGGCTAACAGGTGAAACAGGATATTTCTTACTTTTAGTCGTCCATCTCTTTCAGTATATATTAATCGCTTCTAATTTACTGTCCATCGGCTAGCCACCGCAAGTCGTTGTTTAGACCAAATACGCATTCAAATTGCCTCCACAGGATCTCATAGAAGTAGGATGCGGGTTTGATCAACATCGCACTTTAGCTTACAAACTGTCATGCTTTTCCGGAAGGATTGGGGGTAAGGAGAATAAGCAAACGCCTAAGATTCTAGTCAGTGCTATACACCTGCATATGCTTCCGTGGTTCACAGAGCCCAGCTTCCTTCCGTTTCTTTAACATCCTGAATGAGATGGCCGTCCAAAAACTGTCCATTCATTTCTATATTCTTCACGTTACGTTTGGCAACACCACGGAGAACGTCACTCAGGTTTTTCTTTACATAAAGTCCTGCAGGGAAAATGGAATATTTTATCAATTGTTATACTAAAACACGCTCAGTCACTTTCTTGAAGCTTGAGTTTGGGTGTTCAGCAAGGATTTCACTTTTCAATCTGATGTAGTGATTGCCACTTTGCGTGAAGGCATCCAACTTTATACATACCATGTAAATCCGGATTTTGAAAATCAAGTCAGTGTGAAAATATCTCCTTCAGTGATGTAATCTCTATGTTGTAGGGTCTTCAATTTTCCAGTTTGTCTCCACTGTTGTAAACACCTTTCGAATTCACGTATTCGTCCCTTTTTTGGGTGGGGGGGGGGGGAGTTTTAGAAGTCCGAGAAAGAAGTGGAGATCTAGCAATCAAAAAGGAACGATTCTTCAGTATGGTGAATTTTCTGTATTGCTTCCTGGTCTTCATTCCAAAAGTATATTCTCGATTGCTGCATCATTTCTACTGGAACACGAGCGAGTATGGGAAGAATCTCACCGTCTAGCACCTATCAATTACTTGCCATATGCTCCTCACTTCAGCTAATCACCTTTTCCTTCCCACGCATTTTTCAGAATTTCTTCGATCAGAGGAGCTTGCTTTACCACTCGTTAGCGTCCATTTGACTATGATAAACAACTCTCTCGACCAACTTCAGCAGTTCTCGTCTGGATCTTCTACGACATTCCTCCCTGCCAGATTTCTCCCTTAAATGCGGAACTGGTGGGACGCGATGATGTGTGCATCAGACAGTAAGCTGCGGTGATTATCCCAGCTTTCGTTACCTGCAAAACAATTCACCGACAGGAGGCCGAATCTTCTAAAATAGCTTCGCTCCTCTGCGCGCTGTGATCTGCTGAACCCTCTCTGTGCTCCTCGCTCGACATGTCTGCCGTTACTCTGCACCGCAGCTAGGCGTTTGTCTAGGTCCGTTGTTTGCCTGCTGCTAGACTTCAAATATGTCGGCAATGTTACCGCTTATGGTTTAAAAAATGCTGCTTTCACATCCGGCACGTCCATTTGTGGAATCCTGCTCGGCTGAATTCCTTCCGGACTTATTGCTAGTCACACCTGAACTTGAGTGGGAGTTGCGGATGCTGATCGATAAACCGCTTAGTGATTTATCTTTCCAGGGAAAGCCTTCTGCCAACAACAGATCCCCGGTGGGATCGAACGTTTGTCTTCGTCGCCCTCTTCGTCTGCTATACCCACAAACTCAGCTCAGCAGCAACTCTAATGAGGTCTTCTGTAAAACAGCATGATCTGAATTATTAATTTTAATACTTGTGCACCAAATGGAGTCTCATGAAGATAGAGGGCCTGCTTATATCATCTAACATTTTCAGCTGTTAGTCGTCTTTGGATTCCTAAACTCTTAGCTCTTTAAGGGTTCTGAATGCGCTTATTAATCGACTAAACACCTTCAAAAGCCAGAGTGCTTCATGGCTAATGGCGACTGCATAAGGCCCATTGTGTAAAGGATCGTTTCAGCAGCTGATCAGTCATCATCGCGGGTGTTAGTGGACGACAGTGGGACATATATGTATAAGATCCCGTCCGATTAGGCGCTGATGAACAGTGACGATTTCTATCGCATTTCTCAATACTGCCACATCCGCACTACATTTATTAGGGTTGAATATAATTTCATGCAGCTCTCATTTGCTTACAGAAGAGTCTTTTAATGAGCCAAAGAATGTTCGAGTTTACTATCTCGTACATTCTCTGGCTAATTAAGGGTTCAGCTTGGGCATTGCTGGTTAAAAACCGGTTGCAGTTACAACACATTTACTTTGCTCTTTTACGCGCAACGGGAAGTTTTGTCTATGAAATAACACTGACGGGTTAGATTAGATGGAGGATCTGCTAGGCTAGGTATGCGGCAAAAATGTTTTAAGCAACCACGTGTTCAAAAGAAGCATGAATTCCGAAAGAAAGCGGATCCATTTCTCGGGAAGTTGGAAACCAAAGAGGCACGAGTTCTTCTGATCCTTTCGTTCATTTATTCCGTGACGGCATCGGACAGCGAGCATACAGCATACACACCTTCTGTTAAAAATGAACTGATGCTTTTCACATACTCCTCCATAACTACTAGTTAGCCTGCTATTCACTCGTGTTTACGGAGGCCCACTCAGCTGCAGTATAGAAAATGTATCCGAATTGTAGGCGTTGGGCTCCAAATAAGTCCTGACATATTTGTGGCGTCACCCTGACGCTATTCAGTCCTGCTCAACGGCACTACGTTAGTTTCGCTTCTATCTGTACTTCATCCACCTCTCACAGGCACAATGATAAAGGTTGGCGTTAACCAATTCCTTTATGGGTATCACGCATGCAGACCGCAACTCGATCGGGCTCTAAGCCTGAGCGGCTTATAAAATCATGAAACCCTAATAACAGAGTACTGCTGTATACTAAACACCATTCCAGATAGCAGTACGTTGTGCAATACATACGACGAAAATAGAAACACGCTGAAAAAAATCAATTGTGTTGCTCTCCACAGATACACAGATATTTCTTATACCGCTAAATTTAGAATACCATGGATTCTTCCGCCAGCGTATTTCTGAAGCATAGTGAAGTCCTTACTCTACAGATGTTCCATGAAGTGTTAGTTTCTTGTGCGCTCTCCTAACTGATTTCAGCTGTTTTCATCACTCATGCGAACTAACACTTCTATTCCTCTGGAGCTGATATGTTGCTACCGCACCGATCATGGAAGGACAAACTATAGGCCTGTCTACAGCCTACACTGCCTACCTGCGGCAAGTAGTAGCATTTGCAAGCAGACATTCAAGGAGGCCCTAGCATGTGAAGACCTTCTTTTCATCCTTTCCTCAGCTGATGCGACCGCTCAGACTATAGAACAAGGCAAGATATGGGAAAAACAAGCCGAAAGAAATAGGATATGCGTGCGTTCTGGTTTCGCTTCAAAACTCGTAGCGAGCAAAACTGGATATTCGAAAATGATTCATTCGGATCCAATGTGCATACAGTGGGGAGTCATGTCAAAGATTTGTTAAGTGTCAAACGTTGAATATTGAACGAATACTTACATCCTATGCGGAGCAGATCTCGCCAATGCCAGCGAGTTTACTCTTCAGCACCCTGTTATTTTGACCTTTCCAAGCTGGCTCAAACACAAAACACAAATACTCCATCACGCCCATCGGCGTGGCCTACGCCCGCTCTCTGGTTCGTCATGCAGGAGCGCTCGCGCTGTCGGCCACCGACAGATTGTCGGTGACGGGTCGCAGCGCCGCCGACTTGTCGCCGAAGTATAACAAAGGACTTAGCCGATATCGCTCGCTATGGTCACGCCCTTCAAGCTAGCTGTTCTACTTGTTCAGCTTCCTTCCTCTCTAGCAGCAGGTAAGGCAACAATTGAAAACCTTAGCCAGTTTCAACTTGCTTCCAACATTGTTGTTCGACAACTCTCCTAATGCTGCACGGCACGGTCTTCACTTCAGTTTAGCGCCAAGTTGACTGCAGGCACCTTCCCTCCTCATCCTCAAACGGTCAACCTCAAACCAAAACCCTAAACGTTGTCGACAGACAAACAAACAAAGGAAGTTCACCTTCAAGTTCAACAACATTGATCGGTATTGGCCTCGCATCGAAGCTTCCACCAGCTGTGAAGCATTTCCATTCGCCCTCATTCCAGCGTGTCTGCAATATGATCGGCTTTTGGAGGAACCGAAATCTCCGCCCAGGAAATCGATACTATCGATCGGTATTGGTCGCCAGATCGATCTGGGACACATCGTCTGTTTGATATTTACGGCACGTCTTCCGAACCCCGACGCACGTTGGACCGCTTGTCTACGCGTTACTAATCTCCTCTTTGCTGGTCCTCCCTTATCGGTCTCCCATGACCGTCCCCTTATTGGTTCCACTTTACTGGTCCGCCTTACTGGTCCCCTCCCCTTTAGTAGTCCCTCTATACTGGTCTGCCTTTACTGGTCTCCCATTACTGGGTAGCAATTTCTTTGCGTTTTCTGAATCCCGACGCACGCCTTCGGCACAAATTCTGAAATCCGAAGTAGGTTGTAGGACGTCTTCCGCAGGCCTTCTGAATCTCCAGGCACGTTGGATGACGTCTCTTCCTTTGCTGGTTCCCATTTACGTCTTCTGAATCTCGGCGCTTGGCTCTCGATCCCCCTCCATGACCTCACGCGCTGAATATATCTTAAACTTGGGTGATCCGCCGCCAAGGTTACAAGTTTGCCAACAAGTGTCCATGGTTAAGCGCAAAGAAAAGCCGGCTAGCACACTCCACTCTGTCGAAGGGATTCCTCGCCTTTGGTCCCCCTCCCCGTGACTGACAACGTGACTCATGGATTAACTCGATTATGTAAAGAAATATCGGTAGTGACACCGAGCTTGCGCGATGCGCTCCACCTGCACCGACTAATTCCCCCTCACACTCCCTTCTGGTCATAGCTGAGCCCTCACTCAATTGGAAGACTTTTGGAGCTCCCGTTGTAGTTTTTATCTGTGCATAGCACTGTGACTCACGGTTTTGCACGCGGCTGACAATAGCCAAATGTTCACTGTGGAGACTGGAGCGTCCTATAAGCAGGCTCGTACATAGTCATACGGCACCTCCCCGCTATCTTGACCTTTTCCCTCCTATCGTGGTGCAACCAGGATTTATAGTTTGCGACATTTTGATTTGTAAATCGTAAATTTTCGTAAACGTAATCTTCAGCCTGCAAAAACTGGCGTCCCAATGATGAGATGCAGCTTTTATGACAAAGCTGTGTCCACTCTGAGAGTCTCCATTTATAGCCCATAGCCGCTTCGTTTTGGCCTTGGTTTTGGTTTTGTTGAAGTTTTGATGCGGTACCATCAGAACATGAGCGGGATGTAGAACAGTTGCTAGGCTCATAAGGAAAGAAGGGATAACCGATAAGAAGGAACCATCGGGACAACACTGCACGTCATAGTCGGGAGCAAGTGAATATAAAAATGGTGGTTAAAGCCAATTTGTAAGTTACCTAAGGAAAATGCCGAGGTGCTTTTAGTAGTTTCAGTCTCCCTTTTCACTGTGACTGATATTACCACTTCCGCGCTATCAAATCCGTCTAGAATGCTGCGGACTCTCGAAAGCAAACGTTCGTTACAGAACTGACAAAGGGCGGCCCGCGTGAGTGCACACAACTCCTAAATAGAAGTGCAATATTTTAATGTTTTCGAACGGCCAACAGCAGGCAAACCTTCGTAGCAAGCCGGCGCCCTGTGTACTAAAGATGGTTGATATTGTCGATGGTGTTGCAGAAATCGTGAGTACCTTTGAAGTTCGGAAACGTCATCCCCTGCAGTCCCTCTGCGACTGACGGAGCTTTTGAATTCTGGTGTTGCGCTGTGCTTATCGTTTGGTGCTCTCTCAATAAGCGACGGATGTTTAGCCTCCTTCCTGCAATAGTTCATTCTCAACTGTTGTATTTAAAATGGACTTCTACAGATCAGACTGAACCTTTTCAGTTTTAACTGCACTTCCAGCCAAAATTGGATCCAGGTGGATCCCTTTCAAACTAAGCACTTTCCGAGGTGAAGTACTCGTCTATGGAGTCAAACTGGAGAGGTTATAAGAAAGTTACACGTTATGTTAATTGTTGGTTTAGTCATTGCCTACTTATTGTTTATTTATTTTTTAAAGACGCGAGCTACAGTCATACGCGTAAACATTCAATAAAAATAAGACGGTAGAACAGTGTTATAGAACAGCAGATAAAACTCTATTGCAGAAACACAGACAATTAAAATATCCCATTAATACATCTAACTTCCTATGGGGACGCGTGAAGTGCAGTCGGAGGAGACGCGACTGTCGCGTGCACCCGATACCAGGTTCCTGGTTCGGATTTCCCGCCCAGGCCAACCAAGCCTTCCATCCCTCCGGGGTCAGTGAATTGGTACCAGACGTGTCTGGGAAGGATAAAGCGCTGACTTGTTCATCGGCTGGCCACCGCAAGTCATTGTATGGCCAAATACGCATTCATGTCGCCTCCACGACATCCCGTAGAAGTAGAATGCGCTGGCGCATCCCAGAAGGGATTGAGTAACGCCGTCCTCTATCCTTTATTATCCTATGTGGCTACGAGATAGTAAGGTCTTAAGAACTTGAACAGAGTAACCCAGGACGCACTCATCGTTGTTCAGTAACGAGTTTAGCTCCTTAATGCTCCTGTATGTAAGGTAATTTGCCCTAACCCTGGACCTAGCCATGGGAACTCGCAGTCCGAGCTTTCCTCTTACGGTTCTAGTCTGCGGAACACCAAAAAAGTCGATTGGCCTTATTGATAGCTTACCAGAAAGAATTTTGAACATTATCAGAAGATCCGCTTTTCTCCTCCAGTTAGAGAGAGAAGATAGTCCGAGAAGTTTCGATCTTTCCGCACCACAGGAGACTTGAGTGTACTTTAGCCCAAAACATCGCATTACTAGTTTACGTGTAAAGCTGTTTTAAACTCTTTCTAGAAAGTCAATATCTTTCCTCCTGACCGGGTTTAATACTGTCACTCCACTTTCAACTATGGGACGCACATAAGTCTTATATGCACGCAAATATATTTGGTGATCTCTTGTTCGCAGGACTTTGAATAAGTTGTAGATCCTGTAATTTACTTTCTTTACAATGCTTCTGTAGTGGGTATCAAAAATGAGGTCAGTCGATACTATGAAACCTAAGTCTCGCACTTCTTTCACTGGTTTTAAAGCTAAACCTCCTAACTTGTATTGCGAGACTATACACATGTTTCTGGATCCAACAATCATGTAGTTCGTTTTTTCACCCGTAGGGGAGATTCCATTTTTCCGCCCAACTATCAATGTAATCGATTGCTTCTTGAACAGCAAAGAAATCCTCGGGTTTTTCAAGGGTTTTGTAAATTTTGATATCATTCGCATACATTTTTGTGACCACTCCAACTCTAGAAATAGCTTCCGGTAAGTCAAACGTATACAATAAAAACAACAAGGGGGATAAGACTCCTCCTTGCGGAACCCCACTGTGCGACGAAAATACGGTTGGAATATCGGTCCAACACACGAACCTGATATGTTCTACTCGTAAGAAAGTCTTGTAGCCAGTTTATTAACATAGGGGTAGGCCGACTACTTCTAGTTTTTGCAGCAGCTTCCCAATTGGAACTTTGTCGAAGGCTTTGGCAAAATCAAAGTAGATTATATCCGTTTGTTTTTCAATTCCACAGCGTGGGTCCAGTCGTTCACTGAAGTGAGAACGGCAGCTTGAACGGATTTAAAAACCCAAATTGGGGCACAGACACAATACTGTTTTTATAAATATGTTCCATAATATGAATCTTCACAATTTTCTCAAATGTCCTGACAAAATTTGAAGTGATACTTATGAGTCTATAGTTTTTGGGATCGCTGAAGGGTGCTCTCTTAGGAATAGGTGTGATAAAGGCGTGCTCCCACCTTGAGGGAACTTCACCCCTCATGTAACTAAGATTAAAAATGTGTTCCAACGAATAGACCAAATAGTTAAATAAATTTTCGATAAATTTGAGTGGAACCAGGTCAGGGGTTGTAGTAGTACATAGATTTAGGCAATTTTTAAGAACTTTTGCAATGTCTTCTTTATGAAACCTGACCGAGGATTCCATTTTCAGAAAAGAGGCTAAAACGTTGATTTCATCTCCTGACATTCCTGACATTGGTGAATACTTTCTGGAACTCTTCCGCTAATAAATTTGCCATATCATACTGAGTGGACACAGGTTCGCCATTTTCCTTCATTAAACAGGAAATCCTAGTTGCCTGCTTACTTCTAGAGTTTATATATCTATAAAAGGCTGTCTTGTCACTGGAACTAACCACTTTCCTCTCAAGATGTGCATTGTATCAAAAAAGATCTTTTTCCAACCTCTTACTCACTATGTTGAATTGGTCCCAGACCTCCTCATCTTCAGTCCTGCATGCCTTACTCCACAACAGCGGCCCACGGTTGCTCACTTTTCTAAGATAAGTTTTGAAGTTTTTCTCATCTGCCGGAACCTTGCGCATTGGCATTTCTATAACACATTTCTACATCTCTTTAACATGATGGAGTATGGCAAAAAAGATTTCATATAGGTAATTCACAGAATAACCAATTCCGAAAATGCCAATCCAATCAACATTTATCAAGTGTTCTTTTATACTTTCGAAATCCTCAGATTTAAAGTTCCTTATCCTCTGTGATGCTTTGTAAGTCAGTTCTATATTCAAATGAAACGAGACCACGGCATGATCGCTGTTGCCAATAGGTGGTCCCACCTCACTTCAGTGACCAACTTTGGTTTGTTACATAAAACCAGATCAAGTATTGAATTACCTCTACCTCTGGTGGGGTCTTTACGTATTGTTCGAGTTCATGCGCTTCAAAAGCATCGTAAAAGGTTTTTGATAATGCACCGATGTTTTGGCACATCAGATCCGGAAGATTAAAATCTCCTAACACAAGGGCATAGTTCCGTTTGAGAAGTCGCTTATGGCTTTAAACATTTGCCTGGATCCACTTCCGCAACTAGGGGCCCTATACACACCTATAATTCGAAAGGATGCTGAAGTGTCAACAATATCGCAGACCAAGATCTCATAGTAGTCTTTTACAGATTCCTGAAAAATTACGTTGTACGAGAAATGTTTCTTAAGAAGCAGTATGATGACTCCACCCTTTTTATGACTTCTGTCGCACCTAATACCGGTATATTGGCTGCTGGCTATTCCCAGTAGAGGAGTTAGCTCGTCCTGCGAGTTCAACCATGTCTCAGTTAAAGCAAAAAGATCATAATTGTTAAGGCAAAGATTCATTACGACGGAGCTACCATTTTTGGCGAGCGATCAAACATTAGTTAACGCACACGATACTCTGGAAGTTCGCGTGTGACGACTCAACAGCTTCTCTAGAAACTGCTGAGGCTAGAGGAAGCAACGGTGGTGTTCAGGTTGGTGGAGAGTCCCGGTGACCGTACACCACCGAACGCAGAAATTGCTTCGCCAGTGTCATGATGCACCGATCCACCACCACCTGGCCGACCCGCTGACCAGCGCTGTCTGTCCTCAAGCGGGAGGGAGGCCCGCAAGAAGACACCTCCATTTGAAGGAAAGAAGCGCAAATACGGGGCCCGCTTTACCGCCTGCTTTTGGAATTTGCTTTCCGGAAGTACAGCTTTAGTTAGCCTCGGCGTCTCTGATCAAGTTTTCCCATACGATAAACAGTTGTGGCTCTACATTCTACATTTAAATAATCGAGTAAATGATTCACACATGCGTTGTCACGAGCTATCCTTCGAGCAGCTGTAGGGGCTAGAGATTCCGGGGCACATTCCAATACAGTCGAATGGGACATTTCATGATCTTCCATAACGGAAACTTTTGGGCTAAAAGTTACAACACTATTCTTATCAGCAGGCTTCGAGCTTTCCAAGGCACTAGTTTTTTGCTTCAAACTAAAATTCTCTTCCCTCAGCAAGAGTAACTCCGCGACCAGCTCGGCGTTTCGCTGATTGGCATCCTTGACCACATCCCTGGTTTCCACCAGCACGTCGAGCACCAGCTTCAAATACTTCGGCGCACGACCATTGTTAACCAGATCTTGTAGTCGCCCCACCGCGCTTTTTTTCGCAGTCAGCCATCGCCACATCTTGAGATCCTATCGTGGAACCTTGAGTTGGAAGAAGCATGCCCACAGAAGGAGTCGCCATGATCATCGGTGTGTTCGATCAAGAAATCAATAGTAGTACCTCTTTGAATGGCAAATTCAACAATTACAAGTTTCTGTCTCCTTGCCACTAGAGACGACACGCCGGAGACTCCTCAACAGGCAACAAGCAGTAGCTGGCACAAAACAGTCCGTCGAATAAAGACGAGAGCAACGGACGAGAATCAGTGCCACAGAGCTGACCAGAAACACAGCCGCACGGAAACTATCCACGCGTGCAATCCAATTCTTGCTGTTGCCTCTGCCAAATCTTAGAATTTTGGGGCGTTAAAGAATTACTAAGAGGTTGGGAATTCAATTTACTCATCTTCAAACTTTTTGTTGCATAGATTGAAGCAAAGTACTTGAATTAGCAAATTGTTCGAATTTCTTAGAACTGCAAAGTTTGATTTGACAGATGTTTAACTAGAGGGAAGAATAAAATAAAAAGGAAAACTTTTAGCAAGAAAAATGATCACCTTAAGCTGAAAATAGCACGACGCATAAAAAATATTGCATCTCCGTTAAATAGCGTTAGCGAAGAAAACTGAAATTTAGTTGCACTGTTTTACATGTCAGGTAACTCTTATGATTTTCTTCTTCTCTCTTTTTCTTTATTTTTCTTCTCTTATTTTTTTGCTTTCGAGTCTAGATTGATCGCGTTTATTTCTCGCTGAACTTTAGACAATGCAGCTCCTCCCGTGGCCCTCTCCGAGGCTGCCCGGTCGACTGGAGCCAGAGCCACTACAAATTACCTAGCAAAACACTCCTATGATTTATTTTTATATTTTGTTCACGATTTACGATTTACGAAATTGTGGATTTTATTGGGTGGAACCACGCTCCCACTGTGGCGGAAGCCGCGTCGAGGACGAGTTGTCGCGATGACACATGGCGCTTCTCGCAAATGTAGCCGTAGTTCTCGGCAGTGCATTGCGCTGCGGCAGCTTGCCACCGAGAAGTGCGGCATCACGAACTTGGCCATAAACGTTCGAGGATCGCTCCCGCTCAGGAATGCTGCCGACGCCTCGCCAGTGGCGGCAAGACGCCATGTCGCAAGACTCTGTACGGGAATGCACCATGCGGAATGACCAGCGACGAGTCTTCAGAAGTTTTGTGGCTCCGGAATGTGAGTGCCCCAACTCTCGCCAGCAGAAGATATCGGTCGTGTAGATGATAGCCCACCACGTTTCGTCCTTCTAGGGGAGCTACAGCAATGTCAACTATAAGCTACCTAGTGCTAAGCATATCACATCACATAAGTGCACATTTATGTATGCGTGGGCACGTACAGCGCAGTCGGAGGAGGCGCGACTGTCGCGTGCACCCGATACCAGGTTCCTGGTTCGGATTTCCCGCCCAGGCCAATCAAGCCTTCCATCCCTCCGGGGTCGGTGAATTGGTACCAGACTTGTCTAGGAAGGATAAAGCGCTGACTTGTTCATCGGCTGGCCACCGCAAGTCATTGTATGGCCAAATACGCATTCATGTCGCCTCCACGACATCCCGTAGAAGTAGAATGCGCTGGCGCATCCCAGAAGGGATTGAGTAACGCCGTCCTTTATCGTTTATCCTTTATATGTATGCGTATAAATAACGAAACTGCAGGGCATAGTGATACCACGTGCGTTTTACATTGTTGGTTCCGCGTTAGGATGCTAGGGCTGTGCAGGATTGCTTTGTTTGTTATTTCCCCTTTTATGAGCGCACTTAAGGTGGAGCTGTAGATAAATAAATAGACTGTTATTGGCTGTTATTTAATAGATAATTACAAATGCCACAAAATTGTTATTACAAGAGTCTACACAGCTTACAAACGTAAAACGAGATCGCCTAACTTTGTTGTAATACTTATGGGCAAACCTGCTCGTTGATGAGATGTATGTTTAGAAAACTAAATCACACCTTTCGCGTTCACAAGACACACGGTCACCCCAATATCAATTCTATGCTTGATACGCCGTGAGACGGTGTTTTTCTTTTGTGAGAAAATCATTACCCACGACAGGATTTTCCCAAGACCATGTGCCAATGTCTTCTATGTCGTTCTATACGGCATTCCTCGACTGTGGAATGTCAGATTGCATGTTTGGGCAGGCGGTCCGCTTGAGAGCCGGATATTGTCATGATCATCAGAGCAGATGACCAAGCTCGATTGTTTTTATGCCCTTTGACATCCTATTCCACTCGATTTGACAGTGGACCAAGAGAGATGCCAAAATGTACAAAGTTCCTCTGGCAGCCCGTTCTGCTACAAAGCAACCGTGTGCTCCGAAGTAGAAGCTCATTTTGCAACGAGTCGCCCATCTGCTCTGCTACCTCCTAGCGAATGAGCATTGAATGGAAATCGGAAGCGCGCCTTGAACATGCGTATTGTAGGCGTTTTGGCCTTCCGGGTTGCACACGGATTTCGAAGAAAATAATGTGGTGTGTTCAGCGCTAACCCTCTGCTTGAAGTAGGCCAGGTTTGGTGGTAAAATTAGACTAGCTACAAAAGCAGAGCCGACCGCCCTTTTCATAGGGGAGCTCCATCTCTTCAGCAGATTTCCCCCTAGATGATTTGTGAACGAATCATTGAAGCTGTACATCCTGATCGCATCATCCGCGTCTATTATTTACGTGCGCTTTTTTCTACATATTTTAATAAACTCACGATAATCAGTGAGAGCTATGATATGCCTCAGGCAAACATATTATGTAATTTTTGTTTGAAGCTATTCTGCAGGAACATTTCCGATAAGTACCTTATGCGTTGCTTCCAGTGCTTATGCAATTTGAGAGCTTTTTGCTAACTAGCTCATACGTCAAATACCAAAGAAGAAAAGTCTCAGCCTGCAGCCGTACAATGCGCATGAGGAGGTCCTTGTCATTCTCACGAACCTTTTCGTTTTTCAACTGGAGCAATCATCCTTGCAATTGAGAGTTTTATTTGCTACGTCTTCTTAGTCTTCTCTGCATGTTTTTCATTCCCAACTCTTCAGCGTTTCTCACCTTCTTCGCTGACTTACATATCTGATAGTGAGACACTGATGATTCTGTTTGAATATTCTGTGCATTTTTAAGAGCTTCTCAGAGACAAAGCGACACTTTGTGTGGTGTGCTGTAGCGCAATTGGTACCTCCAGCTCGGTACTGAAGAAGCATCTTGGCATGCCGTGAACCGTGTTCATCTCATTCTTCAAGGCTCGATGGACGGGATCAATTTCTGAGTTATGAACACACTCTGATCCTCCCTTTTAACATTGGCTCTGTGCCTTCTTTCCAAATGTTCCTACATTGCTTAAAAGTAAGAATAAAAAGAACACAACACGACATTACTCAGTCTACCTCGTTATGCGCCAAGCACTCTACTGCTACGAGATGTTACTCATTCTACCTCGTGATGCGACAAGCACTCTACTGCTACGAGATGTCGGGAGGCTTGAATGCGTATTGCCAAACATTGACTTGTGATGGCCAGCCGATGGAACAGCAAGTGTCTCCCAGACGAATATGGTACCTATCCACCGACCCCGGAAGGGTGAAGTGCATGGTTGATCGCTTGGGCGAGAAATCCCGGTGCCGAGCGCAGCCGCAGCTTCTCTGACTGCGCCCCACGCGCCCTGTCCCGAAATGATCTGGATTCTGGTATGTCACCAACTTCAAGACCAAGATGACCGCTCTCCGACGTCCTAACGAAACCGTCACCTCTTCCAGAAGGACCATGGAGAGGGTCATCCACGACTTCTACTCCGATCTCTTCGATAGCCACGTCTACCTGCCCCCATGCCATCTTCCGCAGGATGGTTACGTCGTCCCCTCTGTTCTCCCTTCCGAGATCCGACACGCCATCTCGTCGGTGAAGAAACGTACAGCACCCGGTCCCGACAGGATCAGACCCGAACACCTGAAGAACCTCCCGCCTACGCTCATCAACACCCTGGCGCGGCTCTTCACACGTTACCTGTCGGAGTGCAAGGTTCCATCTCAGTGGAAGACCAGCAAGACCGTCTTGCTGTACAAGAAGGGAGACGTGCACGACATTGGCAACTATCGCCCGATCTGCCTGTTGTCCGTAGTCTACAAACTTTTCACTAGAGTCATCCTGAATAGGATCAGCAGAACGCTGGACCAAGGGACAGCCATGCGAACAAGCAGGATTTCGGAGAGGATTCAGCGCGATCGACTACATACACACCATTATGAGGCTCATCGAAGTGTCGCGAAAGTACAAGCTGCCACTGCGCCATACGTTCATCGACCTGAAGAAGGCATTCGACTCCTTCGAAACTGAAGCGGTCATCAACGCTCTGTTCACTCAGGGGTTCCTACTCCAGAGTCCTCCGAGAGCTGTACAATGGATTCACGACCAAAATCTTACCATTCTACAACGGCGTCGTCATCGTCGTGAAGAGAGGGGTTCGGCAGGAGGATACCATATCCCCGAAGCTCTTTAGCGCCACCCTCGAAAACGTCATGCGCGAACTAGAATGGGAAGACATGGGAGTGAAGGTCTACGGCCGGCAACTACATCATCTTCGCTTCGCTGACGACATCGTGCTCATAACAGCCAGGCGGAGCGAGTGCTGGCCGACTTCGGTCGTGTATGTGGGAACGTTGGACTGCAGCTGAATCCTACGAAGACGATGTTCATGAGGAACGGACAAGTTTCTGATGCTCTATTCTCGCTCAACGGAACGAAAATCTCGAATGCTCCAGCTATGTGTATCTGGGTCGCAAAGTCAACATGGTTAACGACTAGCACCGGAGCTGAGCAGGAGGAAATGAGCGGCTTAGGGAGCTTTCAAGAGCGTCGCAGAAGTCGCGAAGAAGACGAAGAACCTCCGACTTCGTGCCCACCTATTCGACTCCACCGTTCTTCCTGCCCTAACATACGCCTCAGAGACCTGGGCTATACGAAAACAGAATGAACACGCGGTCAGCGTCGCGCAGCGTGGAATCGAGAGGACGATGCTCGGAGTAACACGACTCACGCAAGTAAGGGAAGACCTCCGGAGTTCCGAGCTTCGCCGACGTTCGAAGATCAGAGGCGCTGTCGCGTGGGCCAAGTTGTCAAAAATTAGGTGGGCCGGCCACGTAATGCGCTTCGCAGACACCCGCTGGACAAGAGCCATTACCGACTGGATTCCGCGGGATGTCAAGAGAACACCAGGAGGCCCACCAACGCGTTGGTCGGACTTCTTCGTGAGAGCCCTAAACAACCGATATGACGCTCTTCGTGTCCCTTGAGCGAGGAGGATCCATTGGAGCACTCTGGCACGCGAGAGGGACGAATGAAGGCGCTGCTGGCGCCCGCTCGAGCAAGTCGATGATCAACGCGGCGACAGGTGATACAGGTGATAGAGCTGATCGTGGCACGCTACAAAAAAAACAGATCCTTTGTGACAATCGTCGTCGCTGTGCACAGTGGCTGGACAAGAATGAGAGTTCCAGAGATGTCGAAACCAAGCCTCCATCCAAAGAAAACTATGGCGACCGTATGGTGGACAATGGCTGGTATAGTAACAGCCGGCTTTGGTCAGTCGAGGAGGCCCAATCCTACTGCATGACGACGCGCGTCCGCTGGTTTCAATAAACTGTTCTCCAGAAACTGGATGAATTGGGATACGAAACTCTGCCACGTTAATCATATTCACCAGATCTGTTCCCTACCGATTATAATTTTTCAGGCATTTAGATCGTCATGTGAAGGATAAAAAAATTCTGCAACCGAGATGATGTCGAAAATGACTTCTTATGATTTATTACATAGTACTCGTAGTTCTGATTTTTGCAAATGCGGAATGTCTAAGCTGTTGGTAAAAGTGTAAATTGTAGTTGTGCTTATTTCGATTTTTAAAATTGCTACCAATCTGAAAAAATAGAAACCTCTCATTGGCTCCGCCAGCAGAAAATCTTTATTTTTAACAAGTAATACAATCACCATTTAAAACTTGTTTAATATTAATTTTCACCACTCTAGGGAACGAAGATATGCCAAATTATTCAGTCAAAACCGATCATTTCATATGCAACGGCCTAGTATGTTTGTAAAAGTTGGCAACGCCGCAGAAACATATACATGTTCGACTCTCGATGAACCTTGGCATCTTTGATGTTGCAATAGACGAGTAGTTTGTTCAGCGTAGCCAAGATTGGTACAAGTCTTTACCTTTTACTGCATCGTTTTCGTAATCTCGCAGCCTTCTGGATGGGTTCCTGCGGAATGAAATGGCATTTGGGGGGGGGGGGGTAGTTTCTCAGATGACTTCTACTTTTCCAGGCTCTGAAGAAGGCGACGACGCCGAAACGGAAGCCGTACAGCCGTGCGTAGCCGTAACGTATTTCCTACCTGCTCATTCCTCGTATTCCTGCTGCCACAACATTCACAACACTTCTCCGTCCAGTTGCTGGCTATGAGCTTGCTGCGGTTTCAAATTCTATTTAGGACTACAGGACTGAAAGCGTTGAAACTGAGCGTATGTCATGTCTCCTGGATTAGTGTTCTATGAGTGGTCTAAAGCACATCATTTGCTTTGCTCGCTGCTGATTAAGGCGCACAGCTTGTGCAGTCAATTATTTGGAAAGGAAAATAAGCCATTTTAATCGATCAGAGGCGGCAGGGGTTGCGCGCTTGGCTCTGCGCGGTATCTTTCTGGGTGGCGGTCTGCGCTAACTGGACCAGTGCGTGGTACGACCTTCACAAAGCTCCATCGCTGTGGTTGCCGCCCTTGTGGACACTTAAAAGGGCTTAGAAATGCGTCGAAAATGTTCCGTGTAGAGCGAGTGCTAATAAGCTATTAACGGCGGCGGGAGCGGCTTGTTTGAGAGCGTAAGATGAGACGTCACGTTTCCATAATAAGCTACTCGGTCTGCCAGAGCTGTCCGCCTGCGATCCAGTCCAAAAATGATTCTCGCTGCATTTGTTTGTTTCGCAAAGCGGAGGCCCGCGGCTTAAAACGCCAGATTCAGGCAGCGATTCGACTTTGTTTATGCTCTGAAACACCTTCGACCTTCTCTCGTTCCTGTACCGTTATCACTTTTAACAAAACGTCTTTCGAATCAAAACAACACTCTCCAAGTCAACCTCGATTTTTCTTTTTCAGGTGTTTCAAAATAAATTGAAATCTTTTAGTTAACTCAAAACAGATTTTCAAACAAACAGTGTTCTACTTCCTCTAAACATTTGGCAGTCGCCTATTCCTGGTGCTCACAAAAGCGAACACACTGTTTGAACTAACATAAAATGCTGTAATGGTGTTTTGTTGCGAGCCATACTCTCGTGCCCGGCCGGACTCGAACCCGTGGTTCATAAACTTCTTATTCTCTTGGCTCAGAGAAGAATTTTTTAACCTTTCTTTGAACTGCGGGATGCAGGAAAGCAAAGCTTTCCCTGTGTTGTGTGGTTACACAGCAACTCCTAATATGCCGATATTTTTATTTGCCTGACGGTGAGAGCAAAGTTTCTGCTTTTGTAAGGGGACGAAAGAATCAACAGTACAGGAAAAATAATCGTAGAAAGGTGAAGCGCAACATAGCCTTACAGGCGTAGCTTCATTTAAACACTGTTCAGACACCCTAATCAAGACAGAGGACAAGTGCACAGCGCTGTCTCTTTCAAAAATGCTTTCTTTTTCTGTACTAATAGGCATTTCATAAATATTCAAACGTAAGTGAATTATTCTAGTGCTCCTTATGTTAGCAGCTAACAAATTTTCAACGAAAGTCAAAACAACTCTATGAATCCGCGAACTCCGAAACGTTGTCTTGTTTGAAATGAGAGACTTCCGCTCCGATTTGAAAGGAGTGATAATCGACGCGAAAAATGCCCTGCTAGGAGGGGAGACCTCATATGCAGCTCTTCTTCAATCCACATATCGACTTGCAAATTTCCGTGCCGTTGGCTAACTGCAACGCCTCGAACTTCTGCCCAAGACTCAGCGGGAAACTGGGCTTGCAAGCTGCCATTCTACACTACTTGCTCTATGCTTCCATACCATTGCCCCAGTATATAAATAAAGGGTAATGCCATCGGATTAACGGCCAGATTCTGGATATCCTGTAATTCCTCTCGCTCCACTTATCGCCACGCCATAAATTAGTCAGACGTCTTTATGGCTCCGATGGCATTTCGCGAGAACGCAGATCCATGGTCATAATTCTCCTCTGCGCTTTAGCACAAGATGGGAATTCTGCACGATGTGCGAAACAGCCGCAGCGAAGGGCTTCATTGCTTGGTCCTTGCGTTCTGCAGAGATGTGCTTCATCTGCAGAATCTCCTGTTCAGGAAAGAGGGTTGAATTGGAGAGAAAGGCTTGCCGGTACTCAGCGGCCTGGTTCCTGCTCCGAGATTGCTGCACACACTCGTAGAACTATCACACATCATGGCTTCTGTGCTCTCTCCGCTCACGCGAAGGACAGCACAGAACTAGGTAAAGGAAGGAACTCCGGGGTGGGGATCTAACTTACCCGCATTAATACACCATGCTGGTGGCACCAGCCCGCTTAGTACCGGTTTGCTCTGGAACTAGAGTTAGTAAATGCTGTCGGTACGACTTCTTAAGGTTAGCCAACAGCAGATCTCCGAGGCGTTTCTGACACCCACGCCGTCATCCTGCTGCGTGCACTGTGGCGAAATGCCGAAGATCTGAAGAGGATAACTGAGCAACCTAGGGGAGTGAGGCAGGCTCTGAACGACAAAATCAACACGGGTGTCGATGCTGAACGTGTGAGAATGACCGTCGCCTCGATGTGGTCTTCGATATGTCAAAGTCAGGAGTGTGCATGTGCGAGATGCACCGTTAGTTGTGTCGCAGCACTTCTGAAGTCGCAGATATTCAGAAATAGACCTAGAAACGTTTCCCGCCACCTGAACCCTTGCTGATTATGCCTTCTTCCTTACATCCATCAGCCTCCCCTTTCCTGCCTTTCTGTGCTCTTCGCGACTGCATTGGGAATTTTTATCTGAGCTTACAGGGTGCGTAAAAAAGTATTGACGCACCTACGTTTTGATTCAGCTCCAGCTTTTTCTTTCTACCCTCTAGGTTTTTGTGTGTTATTTTTGTTGTCTGTATTGTGCTCAAAAAACACTCAGGAAAAAACTGAAGAAACATGATCGTCATCGTTACGGTGGCCCTTTTTTGGTCTGTTACCCAAAGAGCTTAATACTTCCTTGACAAGAGAATTAGGCGCTGTTCGAAACGGTTGTTGAGGAAAGAGTTCAGCAACCCAAACGTCAGCCACGGCTCTATCATAACAGATGATGATTGCAAGAGGTTCATGCACGATAACGTTCAAATCTAAAATTATCAACCTCTGTCCGATAACGGCAAACAGATAACGAGCGCAGGTGTGAACAGCTTCTCAGACGAGCACAGCTTAAACGTGAATCCGCTGGATTACTCTTTTTAGACGATTTTGGAGAATGAGGTCTGGGCTACTTTCAACAGAGGTGACTAGTCGCAGAAGGCTACCCTGTTCAAAGCACGGGACGAAATCCAAGCGAGTAGTTGCGGCGCGTGCTCATGAAATTTTCCGTTGTTTTCGCTCCTGTATTCTCTCTAAAGGAGCCAACGTCGATTACGAGTTATTCTGTCGTATTTGTTACGCACCCTGTACTAGGCAAATCATGCAGTGTTGAATGCATGCAACGACTTTCCATAGTGATGCGGGGGCTCGCATGCAGGTTAGAATCCCATGGCAGTTTATGACTTTAATTCTAATGTCAGACTCGAATTGAAATTTGAGTGCCGCTTTGAATAGGCGAGACAGTACAAAAATATATCAGGGCGGCTGATTTCCGATTCCGATTGATTTTTTGAAGATTGAAGATAAGAAACCCAAAATCCTTGAAAAAATTCCTTTCAGAAATCGATTGCATAAAAAGAAAGCGGAAGCAAAGCCTAAGCGATTCTGCGCCCTAGCGGCCGCCAAACCTGGATCGTTCCGTTCAGGTAGAAAAATCTTTATTTTTGAAAAAAATGGGCATGAACTCACCTGATCGCAAGGAAAATCGCTTAAGAAAGGATCGATTCTAGAATATATATATAATAAAGATTACCATTTTCTTAAGCTACATGTCAGCTCCATAGATCGTTCCGTTCAGGTAGAAAAATCTTTATTTTTGAAAAAAATGGGCATGAACTCACCTGATCGCAAGGAAAATCGCTTAAGAAAGGATCGATTCTAGAATATATATAATAAAGATTACCATTTTCTTAAGCTACATGTCAGCTCCATAGATCGTTCCGTTCAGGTAGAAAAATCTTTACTTCTGAAAATAAAATTGAGCTTGACCTCACCTGATCGCGAGGGAGACCGCGTAGGTAAGATTTGATTTTTCTGAACATCTGCTAAATAAAATCTGTGCTGTTGTAAACTCTATTTTCAGCTCCAGTGGTAGCCTTGTTCAGGAAACATTTTGCTTTTGAAAAATTTCAAAAAAAAATCCAGGAAAATCACTCCATCTGATCGGATGAAAGGTTACTTAGGAGAGGCCTGATTTTTTTCCTGCTACAAATTGAAGCTTAACTTTTGGTGAGATCCATATATGCAACAACTAATGCAACAACTTTCCAAAATTGTTTGCAACATAAGAGACAACTTAACATTAAAATCCATCGATTCTGCAGAAGGGAGGAGGGGTTGTATCAAGACCCTTCTGGGGGGGGGGGGGAGGGGGGGAGTCGTAAATTTTCGGTAGAAATCGCACTACACGCTTGAGCCTTCTTCTGACGCTCGCGACACGACGTGGGCGACACCTCGTCTGAATTCGGACGCCTGCTACTCCACGTTTATGAAAGGCCAGATGGACCGACGGACAGACGGACGGAAGTACAAACACATCCGTTTACTCTTTTATTTATAGTAGGATAGTAATTTTATCATCCATTTATTTTCTTATTTTGCAACAAATACGTCTTACGAACAATGGCGGAAGAAAAAGACTCTGAGCTTTCGTCTCACAGGTTTGTCAGAGCCAACTGTCACATTTCGGCGAGCATATGCGTTCTGTTTGGGTTGAAGTTGCTGGAGTTTCGGCACATTCGTGTAGACACTGCTCCTGAGAAGCACATCCAAGCAGGTATCCAACCAGTTATTGTGTTGGTGTAGCGACGGTGCAGAAGTAGGTAGGCTTCCATCAGCGACAACGCTGCACCTCACGTGAGACGTGTGTCAAACGGGAGAGCATTGCTGAGCGCATCTAATCCCGACAGCGATTCTTCTAGAATTTCAAAGTAGTTGCAGGGAAGGGGAGTTTAATGATTGCGGGAACTGCTGCTAACGAGGCCCTTTTTAGGTAAGCGTTGAGCCATGGGCATCGCAACACAATCTGACTATGTACACACCCCTTAGTTACGGCAAAAGGTCTCAGCACGCATCATCGCAAGAAGATTCGCAGATGACTCCTATTGCATATCCGTAGAGAGGTGGCGAAGAGGAAAACTTCACTCCCTTTGGAACCCTACCATTTTTTCCTAACTAGGCATTGGATTATACACTATTGTCACGAATGTATCTACATGCCAGCACGTACTCGGGCTGTTCCTTACCATTAAACTGGGAGCGAAAGCTCGATTCGCGGTTGCCCTTCTATGTATAAGAGATGAATGCGGTATTACCTTCTATAGCCAAAGAATCTTTATTGGCTCTCCAAGAAACATCAAATGTGGAAGGAGAAAATCGTGACGAAGAAGAGTAGGAAATTATTTTTGCAATTATTCCTATCATTCGAGCTTGTTCAAATCGCACGACGCATTTTTAAGACCTTGTTGTTAGACACGTCATTTTCAGACCTTCCAAATCGCGTGCTGCGAAGCAGGTCTTCAACCTACGACATACACACATACATACATAGCCATGCATACATTTTTCCGTGAAATACCTACTAATGCAAGGAAGTGGCCTTGTGCGGATAAACCCGGGCTAACCAAGGGATAACTGTTTTACGGTTTTCATACTCGTCATTCGTTTGTTGTTCCTAGTGGCTGGATTTTCGAAGTTAGGTCGGTCTGTAGGAACTTCGAGAATGAACCGACCCGACTTATAATAGTAAATATTCCAGTTGAATTTTGTTTGTTTCCAGAGCTCCCACAGACGGTGGGAATGCCAAGGAGGATAGTCTTTATCCCAATGTTCAACGCAACACGAATAACGCCACAAACAGCGGCTGCGCTTCCCCTTTATTTACCTTACTGGCCCACGGGACCTGCAGTTGCACAAAAACTATACTTAAGTTGTCTACGTTGCCTCACTCAAAAAGGAAAGTCAAGCATCCCTCTCCCATTACCATAAATGAAGGACTTGGATGAATTGGGGGAGGAACCAGGCAATTCTAACATTTCGTGAGCTCACAACGCTACGTTTAGCCCTTATCTAAGTGGATGAGTTGTTAATTTATTGGCCACCTGGGGGAACTATGCAGTTTGATAGCAACTCAATGAGCAGCTATAAAAATCTTTTGGAACGTTTTTAAGCTCCTCCCTTTTCTGTGAATCTCACTTCTAAGCAGAATCGTCGGAACCATCTGTAAAAAGGGCTAAAGCTGTTATATTCACCTTAGTTTAGTTAGCGGAGCTCCACTTTCATGTCGCGCACAGCCGCTGTGAATACAATTCTTGGAGAAGTCTTTGCACTTCGTGAGTATTTCCTTAGGCCTTTTGAGTATTGTGTCGGTCTTACTGTTACCCCAAAAACAGATGGATGAGTCGTTAGCAAGCAATAGCCGAATTTAATCAGCAGAAGTCCTCACAATCCATTGAGTGAAATCCGTCTTTGTGAGGTCTCAAAGTAGAACGTCAAGTGTCTGCATCTCGTGTTGAGGTCGAGCTGCTCCGTTTGAAAAATGTAGTCACGACATTCTTACCCTTCTCGTTCTGCAGAGCTTCCCGTCGTCCGCCGATGTTTGGCTTAGGCCTATGTTATACCTTGGTGACGCTGTTGTCGGCGACGTCGGCGACAACAACTGCTACGCACTGCGTACATAGCACCCACTCAACACTGTCGCGGGCGTCGCCGCCATAGTGTCGCCGAAGTATAACATAGGCCTTACCACCGTCAGAGCTGTAGGATAACTCCCACCGCTGCCACGGGGCCATTTCCGCATATGTGGCGCTGGGAAGCTCTCGTTTTCAATTGACGTATACACCTCATCAGAGAGGAGAAATTGCGGTGTTCGTGGCTAATTCGTAGTGCCTTTCAACTCCTTTATTGGTCACGCTTCCTCAGTTTGGCTGGGACTATCATGCTTCACTATGCTATTCATAGATAGCCGCCACCTGCTTGGAAAGTGGGAAGCATTAGTGGTTCCCCCGCGTGTTTTCTCAAGGACCGCAAATGGGAATCGCGTTCCTTATGCTATCCATCGAACGTTCATTAGGAATCTGGGATCAACAACACTCGAGCTTTACGCTTTCCTCAATCGCAACTGCTTTAGGGGGCAGTGTGCCTTACTAGAACTGCTGATTTTCTTAAAGAAGTGATTGCGCAGTGGTTCAAGAGACATCGAGGCCTTGGTCTATCACCGCGGTCGACAGGTCTCACCATCAGAGGTAGCATTTGTTGCCGTGATCGGCTGTGAGGTGAGGAAAAATAATGTGCAAAAGGCATCCTTTGAGAGATGAGGAGTTAATTTGACGCGATTTTCATGCGGGAGGATCCGGCTTGAGTCAGGAAAAAACCAATGCTCAAGATCAATCGGTTGAGGTTCCATACAAATTGTTCTGTTCGCAATTATCATGAGTAAACAATTTAAGCACGCATAGCTACGTCGCGTGTCCTCTTTTTTCACGCTCAATCGACTGCCTCTCGTCGCTGAGCAGCTAAGGAAACATTCGGGGAAAATCTAACTTGTCTCATAACATGATTTCGAAAGACAAATGGCAGTTCTCCGGTCTCGCTTCTTGGGCTAACCATGCTGCGTTCAGGTACCGTTGTCCCCTTAATGAAGGAATGTATTGTCACCTCTGGTTATGCTCCCGTCATCAGTCATCGTGGTCGTTTCGATTCCTTCCCCTACCTCTTCAACGCGCGTGCAAGAAAAAGAAGTGCCTAGCTCCTGCGCAGCAGTCAGAGGGGGACGAGGCGTCCACCAGTTGACATCCGCGATGTCGTACATCCTGTGCCAGATTCGAAGCTTCTTCACGGTAATTCCAACGGAACACGCTAGCAGTGGCCATTGCCCTCCTACCCGTAGAGTGGATGCAAACCAATACATCAGAGTGCATAACGCGACTTCGGCGTGCAGTTATGGTCTAACCAAGCCAGTGTGGAGCATGCTCCCCTTCCCCGGACATCACGAGAGACGTCGAGGCCCTAGTCTGTCTCTGTGCTCGACAGGTCTCACGATCGGTTGGTTGCTGGACGTAAACCACCTCTGTGAATCCAAGCCCTCTACTTTCCGAGAAACTACTTGGAATATGAACGCCCTTTGTGCAACATTCACGTGGCATTCCCGTACCAGATCACGCCTCGTCAACGCGATCGCCACTGATGGATTACGCCAGTATTAGAGCCGTCTCTTCGACATTTTCGAGTTTTTCGATTGCTATTTCCGTCAAGAGGCGAATTGCAATTCCGACAAAGCTGGAATTGAATCGGCGCCAGGACTCTGTATGCCTGTCTCCCTGAACTTCTGCTTCCACTGCAGCATCATGAAGGCGAACTCGACCCGCCACCGCAAACCTGCCATTGCTCTCGTTGCTGAGACCAATATTGCACATACACTGTTCGCCCTACAATTGCAAAAGCGACTCCAGTTAGTTCTTCTTTGAACCCTTCTGAATATTTTTGCGGGAATGAAAGCGTAAAAAATTCGTTTAAGACAGAGTGAATGTGCACAAATTATGGGGTAGTGTTAGAATCGTGTTCCAGCGTACTTTTTGAAAGGTGTCTGAACATTTCATGCAGCGAAAACGGACTGGAATCAAGGCGTAGTCGTGGTTTAAAGGAAACCGGATTTATGCTTTAAGCGCAATTTCCATGCTTGAATTTGATTATGGTTCTTGGAAACGACGAAAAGAAACCGGCGCAGTCATAGGTTCGCAACAGCGGTGTTACTTCGTGTTACTTTTCATTAGAGCGGGGCGAGATTTCCACTCTGCAGGGTAGAAAAGTTCTGACACCTTTGCTTTCTCCCGCGTTCTCCCGTAGGCGTGGAGTCCGTATTCTGATTCGCTTTTGGGCTGCTGCCTCACTTGCCAGCTCCTCGTGGGAGGCCGGTGTAGCTGTGTGCCGACGGGCTGGCAAGTGTCGCTCATCCTCAGGAGTACCGTCATAGGCGGTTGGATCAGTATGGATACTCGAGCCTTAAATGACCCACCTATTGGCTTGATCCAGGTCTTATGGCTGTTCATTAACTCGAGAAAAGCAGAGTCTGAGCACTCCGGACTCCTCGATCTGCATTTCTCATCGAAGTTGCATCTGCTTTTCTTGCTTTTCTAATAACGATTTATGATTTTGTGTGTTCTTATTCATCCACTGTTTTATCGGTCATTCTTGGCCAATTTTTCGTTAGTTTTTCTAGTTTTGACACTTTGCGATTGTTCCACCACTGCTACCATCGCTGCTACCGTGATTTGAGCGCGTCATATGCGTCACAGAAAAATGGTAAGGAAATGAACAAAGTACGCCCTTCTTTTTGCTAGTGGTGACTGTCTAGCCATTTCACCCGAACGACCTACAAATTATACAGAAATCGCAACTGTGTATGCAATGGTACTGCTCTAACGGAGCCATTTTGTCACACATGACCTTTACAGTAACGCGTTCTCGATCATAGCCAGTGTCTCTGCAATCGCCTTTCCCCGTCTATTAGGTTGCCCCATAAGTCCCCGCAGTTTCCTTCAACGATTCACTGCAGATTTCGCCGGCGGTCTCTTGCATAGCACTGCATAGCTTTCGAAAGAGAATGATTGCTCTATCAGACATGTAGTGCATTTCTTTTTCCATCATGAAATTTGTCAATTTTTAGGTCGTTAGAGTGAAAAGTGAAAAAGTGAAAAAGTGTAATTTTTTGCGCTGTTTTTTTTATAGCACTTGGAAGACAATGCTCCGTACTACAAGAATATGTGTTGATCCTATTTTCTCCCTTGCTCTTTATTGATTTTTAGGCCATCAAATTGAGAATTCCGACTTTCCTGTCCGAATTTTTACCAAAACTCCGGTTCTGTGGTTGAGCTTTTTTGCTTGGTGTTATATGTCGTTTGAAAGAAGATGTCTTGCTCAGTAAGAATTTGTGTCGCGTTTGTTGGCTCACGCTGATTTCTGTCGAGTATCAACAACCGAAGAAGGAGAAGGAGTTGTTGGTGAAGACGATTTTTCTCTTTTTGGCGTTTTGTTGATAATCAATAGAAATCAACGAACGCGACACACATTCTTATAGAGCAAGGCATTCTCTTCCGAATGACATGTAACATCACCCCAAAAGTCCAGCCACAGAGCAGGAGCTGTCGGCAAAAATAACCGTCCTCCTTCGGATCTCCCAATTTGATGACCTAAAAATCAATAAAACACAAATGAGCAAATAGCACTAACACATATTCTTGTAGTACAAAACATTGTCTTCCAAATACTATAAAAACTGCGCAAAAAATTACAAACCTAAGCGGAGAGAACAAGTGCGCAAATGGCTACTTTTTCACTTTTCACTTCAACGACCTCAAAATTGACAAAATTCAAAAAAATCGTCTATTGGATTCATTTATTCAAAAGAAATGCAATACACGATTTGATAGAGCAAATTATTCTCTTTCGAAAGCTATGCAGCGCTATGCAAGAGACCGCCGGCGAAATCTGCAGTGAATCGTTGAAAAAAACGGCGAAGACTTATGGGACAACCTAATACTTCTAATTTTTCCTCCCTCCAGGCCTCTTGGGCGGCTGGATATCACCGCGTGGCTCCATCTTCGGCTTCCTTTAAAGGACGACCACATTTTCGCGCATTAGTCACAGCTAGTTAGAGCGTTTCCGAGTGTGCAAAAGGCTAAAGGAATGCTTGAACAGATCAGCGCGATTGCAGATCACTTGAAAAATGACTTCGATGCTATTCTACTAAGAGCCTCGTTGCGCTTTTTGACAGAATTCTAAAATACTCGTGCGCAAACATTTCCTCAAAAATAATTTCACTTGGAGGTATCTCGTTCCAGAAAACTCTGGAAACATGTGATTTCAAAATCTATAGATTTCAGGCAAGTGGAGCATCCGTACCCATCGATGGAAGCTTTTTTCCTTGTTTGCTTCATGGCACGCCCATTCACAAGCTTGAGTAGCTAGCGCTAGTGCTCGTCGTAAGAGTGCTAGTAAAGCGACCTTCAGGAGTAGCGCCCACATTTCTCGCTTTTCATTTTCGATTCTGCCCTACATGAACTCTTCCATGACTAGGCGTTCATTTCTAGACCTGATAGGCACCTGCAATGGAAACAAACCAATGAAGGCCTAGGAGTGCCTGTTTCCCGGGGAAGCCCGTCAATGGTAAAAAAAGCAAAGGCAAATGGAGATCCACTCTACATATAGACTCCATGACCTCCTCTGATCTTGAAACCTCGGCGCTGATGTTAAGGACCTCTGTAGTAAAAAAGTGAAAGTTCCACCTGGCAACCTCGTGGCACAGAAGTGCTGTAGAAGATCCACTCCAGAAGATTCGAGATGACATGGCATTACATGACCTGTAGAGAGCGAATCGTCCTCATTTTCCTTGGTCACAACACTCCTGATACCCTCTTAGATGTGCTTCCGAAAGCAGCTCTTTGTGTGTTCACTGCAGGAATGAATTGCATTTCTCCAATGCGGACTTATGGGGCCGTTTTTAGCTGGTCGTTTGACCATTATCGCTTCGACAAAAGGTGGAATCGCCACTAGGCGTTAATGAGGGGATATTTTTGCCGCAAGGGCTATTTTCTGAGGGGAACAGTGTTGTAATCGCGGAATAATGGTAAGCAGCAGCCATGGTAAGATCAAGCAAGATGAGATAGCCCTTTGAAATAGGAATTTGAATAGAAGCGTAGACACCATTGAAGGCGAGCGCGTCTCAGGGAAAACAGGGTCTCCTTTGTTCTCATCCAATCTGCGACCAACATAGGTCACAACCCTCCTCCATACCAAGGATTCGACAAGCCTAATTTGTGCTACAACGTGCGGAAACAGATCATCACAAAATATCTGGTGTCTTCTTCAGCTTTATGCAGGGGCTTTTAGACGGCACGCAGAGTTACCTGCACAGGCGCACTGTGTGCCCGGTGTGTTTAAAATCCTGCTCCTAAACACATCGTCTAAGCGGAATTCCTTCAAACAAGACATTCGTTACGAGTGTTTAGGATCAGGGTGCAGTAGTGCAGCATTTTGTAGTTAACTTCAGCTACGCTCGTTCACAGCTCTGGCATCCGAATCATGTATTTTCGGCATTCTGGTAGGATTTATGGATTATCCGAAATCCGAATCGGCCGAAGACGGGATTATCTGAGTCATCTGAAAATCCGGTGAAACGAAAATTACCGTGATCTGAATCATTCCAAGATCCAGAGTACTCTAAAATGCAAACGATTTGGATAAATCGGATAAAAAACCTAATCCGCAGCGTGACGAAGCCGTGTGAATCCTAAGTTCTGGATGAATTCCAAGTCATCGCAAATTAGGTCTTTCAGCTTTTTTGGACGCAGGTTGTTTCAAAACTTTCGGAAGTGTTGAGGAGCTGAACGGCCTATTGGCAGAGGCTTACGAGTCGTTGTACATGTCATGTCAAAAGTCTGCAACCAGCAGCTTCGAACAACTTCAAAAATAGCGCAGTATTTGAAATTAAGCTAGTGCACACAGATTCTTAAAGTGGACGTTGAAGGCGTTGGGCACCCACCACATACAACCCCTACTCTGTCAAAATTAGAACGACTGTGTGAACAGAGCGTGAAGACATTTTCCAACATTCTCAACAGTAAGGGGACTTGGTTCGCTTGTACACCAATCACTGCTGTCCACGACACCTTTCGGGAAAAGTCTTGAAACGCTCACATCCCTTGTGAACCTTCTCAGCCTCGCGTGCCTTGAGTGTGCACTGGAACAGTTATTGGCAGTTAGCTTCCGATTCACTTTAAAAGCTCTTGCTGCGCGCTGTCGCAGAAACATCCCTGCCTCTGTGATGTGTTCTCACTTCTCGGGCGGGACATAAATGTTAGCGATGCAGCTGTACGGCACGAAAAAATCATTCTGGCGTAGGTCCTCGTTTTGGAATGCGTGAGCTTTTAAAGTCTGATGCCGGCCTTACAGAAAATGGCACCTGTTCATTCAATATCGCACGAAATGTTACCACCGATAGTGTTGGCATGTCAAGCAACGAACAACGTTGCAAACCGAATGGCTAGACAGCTAACTAAAGCTGGACCGTAAAACGGAAATGGAGGCCTGAATATCCCAGCATACTCAGTTGTAAATCAGGCTTGTTCCGCGTTTTGTGGGAAACCGTTGAGTTACCAAAAAAAATCGCAATATTTCGGAGGCGCAGACAATTCTGCTAAGGCTCTAAAACAGAGCACATAAAAAACCAACAGTGCAATTGCCGGCAAATTCGTCGCGAAGTATTAGGGGGGGGGAGGGCAAAAGTAATGAGACAAATTGAAAAAAATCTTTGTCTCTTTATAACTCAATTACAACTCAACGATGCTGAGGAATGTACTTGTCATTAAGGGCAATGACCTTGCTGGCATCGCTCAGCCAACTTCCTGATCACATCCTTCCAGAACTGCTTGGGCCTGATGTTGATCAACTCCTCGATATGGTTGTCAAGGACTGCTTGGGTTCTTGTGTTCCTTCCGACCAGGAAGTCCTGTAGGCTCATGAAGGAGTGGTAGTCGCATGGCGAAATGTCCGGCGAATACGGTGGGTGAGCCATGTGAACGTAGCCCAGCTGGCCAAGCTTATCCGTGGTTACTTGTTCCCGATGGGGTGCGGCGTTGTCGAAGAGGAGAACCTTCTTGAAGCGCTGCGAATGAATAAGAGCGAGTCGCAGGCCCATCTCTGCTATTTCGTTCACCACGGCCTTGGAGTCCATCGTCGTGCGTTTGGTAAACAGCTTCCACTATACCGGTCCATTGGCGCAGACCCAAAGGCTCTGATGGTGCTTCTCGCCGTGAACATCTCGCCGAACGAAGGTCGGTAACCAGGCCTCACCCAGACTCGCTGCTTGGCAGGGTTAAGGTAGAAGACGTGCTTCTCATCTTGCGTGACTATTGAGCCCAGGCTGCTCGGGGTTGGGAATTGGGCGAGATTTGCGCGAACTCGTCAGACCGGGGTTTCGGCACGAGACAGACTGGGGTTTTGGCATGCTTCTGGAAAGGGCGGAAGTGGTAACATCTCAGATGGGCTTCAGTAAGTAGCATACAAACATACAAATATGATAAGCACAAAACCAGACTCCAGCCACGAGATATATGGACACGGCATGAGGTGTCTCATTACTTTTGCCCCCCCCCCTAATAGAGTGGAAAAACTTTATAGAATCCGTTGGAAATACTCCACCATATCTATTCTATTCTAAATTATATTTTAGATCACTTTTTGTTAAAGTAAACCCAAGAAGGCCCAAAGTTGTAAAGAATAACCGCTGGTGTAAAGGTGCTGCATTACTGGGTTTGGAAGGAAAACCGCCAACCAGACGTTTGGGTAGTCAAACGCCTGGTAAAAAAAAGTCGTCGTTTCACAGATTATATACACACGCAAAAGGATTGAAGTCTGGGTATTGATGTGGTGTAAAAATTAGAGTCACTTACTATGAGTTCTTGCTTATCTAAGCTCACGATTCGTGACTCGCGGCCCAAAATGAGGTAAATCGTAGTTACGCACAGTCCTGATGAATAGTCGAGTGTTTTCTGAGCAAGCCTCGTAATTATCTGGAGTGGGTTGCTTCCAGAATCCGTACGGTCGTTCGAAAAAAAATGAAATCGTGTTTGGCATGTGCATATAACCCTCCGTTCGACGATTGACGGCTCGAAAAGGGCTTGCACGGGATATGTTCACATATATTAGGAAGCCAATAAGCATCCACCAACTTCAGAAATTGTCCAGAAAAATCGTGCGGGATTATGCAGCTTTCCAGTTTTACAGAAATTACAGAAAAGAAGTTACAGACTTTTTTTTACAGAAACAAAGGATTCTTAATTACGTGGATCACGACATGTGATATGTAGTTTCACTACAAAATGACCCCTCCCGCCCTATAAGCACTTAACGCCGTCTAGCGTTTTGTTATCCCTCCATCCCTCCATGTTTGGCTATTTCGTAGTCTTGCTAGTCCCGATGAGTTAGTTTTCGTTGGCGATGACTTCCTAAAGATTCTAATAACTGATGTACGGTTCTAATTCACTTCATATTGAAGAATTGTCTGCCACTATTATTTCTACAGGGATTATACGTTGTTGTCCAAATAGGACATCCGATATTCGGCCAAAGAAAATGGCATATCGGAATCATCCGAAAATCCGGCCAAGTGAAAACCTCAGGTTTTCAAAGATTCGAGAATTTCAAGGATACTAAAATATTCCAAAGATCTGAACCACCGGAAAATCCCGAGTATGAAAAATGGCCTGTCCGAATCCGATTATCCGAAAAAACGGCGTCGGATCCAATGTCCATGAGCCAGGCCCCGAGTCCAACGTCACCCTCGTCATTAAAGCCACTGCTGCAGCGTGTTGAAACTGAATGATTAGAGTGATATTCTAGGCTGAATTCCTAGGAGACAATCGATGCGGTGTCCATGTTCACCTCTGCTTTCACTCCGGTTTATTTCCTATAGAAGCCTACGTTGATCAACTTACGGTTTGAACCTTGACTCTGCCAGTACACTAGGAGCATTCTCCATCCTTTCACACTCATTAGCTTCGACATGTTTTGCCCAATGCCGCCGTCCTCTATTTTGGCAGAAGATTTTTCGGCTGAACAGCATTTCATCGGAGAAAACAACACCACGCCAGCGCTTACCGCTTGTCCATGAGCTGTTTCATCTTCAGCTTTAACGTTCAGAACGCACTGATTCATGTGCAATTTCAGTTTCTTGTAAACGGAATATGTCGTCGAATGCCATTTACACCACCTCTGAGAGCACTTCCTGTCAGCATCTTGTTTTGCTTGGTTTGCATTTCAAAACTGTCTAATGTTGCGTCAAATGGTTTTTATTGTCCCCTGCTGTTGACTCAGGCATCCGAATAAATGCCCCCACTTTCACAATGAACGCTTACACCTTTTTTTGAAAACTCAGGGTGTTTCAAATGCTTTCTTCCAGTCTGAGGTTTCCGTCAACGAGACAATCGCGCCTCTTTTTTCTTTGTGATAAGAGCTTGCCTCGGCTGGAAGAACTTGCGAGAGACGACAAGAATTCCAAACTCACCTGAAAATAGGATGGAGGAACAAGCGGGGGCTCAGCTTTTTAATATTTTGGGTGATCAAAGGATGAAAAGTTGTGCACGTGTTTCTGGCACACCGTGTACATGTGTAATAGGTTGGCCAGAAAGTGGTGAGTCGATTGGCATTCTTCTTCTTCATTTTTTTGCGCATACGACAGAATTTACTCAGCAATATCACTCCCACCGTAAATTTATGCGGGCTCCTACTTAATTTTCAGGTGAGCGATTCCCTTCACCCAGAACTGGGAAGAATGGGAGTCGACGGAATCGCTGACCATCCTCTCAACTTCTCCAACGTTGGTAAATTTTTCTTCACTAGGAATCTCTTAAGATGGTGGAATAAATTATACCTGAGGAGCATGTCACTGTCCCAGCCCAGCTCCTCGATTCAACGGGTCTTTTTAGCTACATGGACCGGTCGTTATCGTGGAGTAGGTGGGAGACGCTCGTCCCAACCTTCTTTCTCGAACAGGTTTCTGAAGTTGATTGGCGTATATGTTACCCGTGATGGTGCGTCTTTGCAAGAGCAGCTATTACTGCAACATTCTTCACGAATTCCAGAAGCATTAAAGGAGGCACTTCATGGAGTGAAGGTCCGATCTGACTTACATACGTCGGCGGTTTTCTCCTCGAGGGAGCCACATTAGAATCGTGGAGGACCCAACTCTCAGCTACAGTAATCACACCATGAAATGGCCGATCGATAGCATGGGAAGAAATGGGGGTCCCATGGAGGTCCCACCTACATAGTCAGCAATTTTCTGCAGCCAAGAGCCTGTAGGCGACTGGCCTGCTGAATGCGCACACCCGACACATCCTAGTCTCCTCGCAAGTCTGTGTGACAACCTCCGGACCTTCTTCCACTGTGTGAGAGTGTCCCGACCGAGGTTCTTCTACGAAGTCCTTTCTCCTCCTTTGAAGCGAGCGAACCATTGCTCGACAGTGCTTATGGAATGCCCTGCTCTCGATGACCTACTGTTAGTGCTTCGGACCCTTGCCATCGCTCTACTCCTTGACGCCATTCATAGAAGACGACCGCTCGAAGTTGCTCTTGTGGAATTGACATCGTGATTAAAGTTGAGGAATGCAGTTATAAAGATTTATATTACTCAAAGTTTAAAACTTGAAACTTTACAACTTGTAGATCGTGACTACCAATCAAGAATAGAAAGTTTTGGAACATTCACAAAATCGGCTAAAGACTGTCGAACCAACCCAATATTATGTAACGCCGTACTATGCCCCCTTTCATCACCATAAAATATTTTATTGCACTCAACGTGAGACATTAAAGAACGGCTGAGTTCAAGTGATTGAGGGAAAGTGCGTCGCTTTGCCTTCTTTTTCTATCATGTTTGCTAGACCAGCGCTTTAATATGGGAGTAATACTTTACGGCGAGTGTAGCGCTCGCGAGCAATTTTCCATAAAACCTTATTTTAAAGAGCTGTTATCTATCTATGTATATGTTTATTGCTAATACGTCAAAGAGTGAGCCAAGAGTACTACTCCTAAAACCATTTATGACGGTTGTAGTAATATGGGTCTAAAGAAGATTGAAGAATTAAGCCGTAGGTTCAGACGTGGAGGATCAGAGTCGGATAAAATTATTATCCGCAGATAAGAAGGGACGCTCTTCTTGGGGCAGCTTTAGATAACGCATGCAGCACGCTAGTTGTGCAATCCACACCAGCTGACCATGGTGACTTCACGACCGCGTTGAACTTCTCCGGTTTTCCTACACAGTACATGCCGAATAATGTAATGACATGCCTCGAATCGGTGCCCAGGAACTGTTGACTCTATGTTAGTGAACAATTTCAGGTGTGAAGTTGATTAAAAACTGCTTGATGGCCAACAGTTAGGGGAGAAACGGCTACTTTTTGCACTCCTTCACTGGCGATGATTGAGTTTTTAAGAATTTAGGATGATTTCATTCCTGACTTCAAGATGGACCCGTATCCGAAGCGAAGCCATCATGGCAGCTGTTCCGCTTTTCTCAGCCCCTACGTGCCCATTAAAGTCGCCAGCAACTATGATGATATCTTCCGTTTGGACTGGCTCAGTCGCCCCCACTCCCCCCCCCCCCCCCCAACCCCTTCCCCGATGCCGTCCTCGCATCAGGAACCCTCGTATACTCTCCGCACTCGCTGGACTCTGGGAATGCGCGTCGATTCACGTGGATGCCGCAGCACGATCTCGAGAAATATAAGGCGTCATACACCATGTGATGTGACATGGGTGCTCCTAGGCCATTCTCCCTCCACGTTTCTCCACGTGGTGTCACCGGAAGGGTCTGTAAACTGTGGCCGAATGTCCGTGTTCAGCCTTGCTCACAATCGAGCAGCTTCCAGTGGCACCGCGTGGAGAAACGGACATCGCCACCACGCAGCAGTCCCTTCCAGAACTAAGAACCTGCACCTCATCAAGCGTTTCCTAAATGCTTAAAAAAGATTCATGTTAACCACTGAACCATTGGCTAAATCGGCCCCCATAAAACCATCCGAAACAGCTTCATGTTGTTTTTTATTATTGTCAATGGCATGAGTATCTTGAGGAAATTTTCGTGCTAGTAAGCTGGTGCCTGCATGGAGATATTTTAATTTGAATGTGGTGCTCGGATCCGGCATTATTCTTGGATCAACCCAGTAAATCTGTCCCTCTCCCAAGAAAGTGGGGATAATCCTTTCCGCGAAGACTCATAACTAGCTTACGTGTGAAACAGCGTTCTACGCTTTCGAGAAGACAAATCTCTTTTTCTTAAGAGATTTGGAGATTTTTCTTCCCGCCTCTAGAGTTGGCCGCATAAATCTTTCATAAGCAAGTGGAAGCACTTGTCATATCGCCCGTGCGAGGAATATTCTCACTGTGGTGAATTTTCAGCCTTCCCTATTCCGAAAGGTATCCTTCCTTGATTGACGCTCACATTCACTGTTCTTTCCTTCGAAATTGCGGAGCTCGAAAGGAGATGACGTTGTACGTTTATATTTGTAGTCAGCGTGTTGCCGAACGATTTTGTAGCAGTGAATGGATTAACATCAGGCCTTCTACCTATTCCGCGCTGTTCACTGCGTAGCGCTTATTCTCCCAGCAGAAAGTTCCTCCCCGAAGTCTGCTCTTCACTTTGATTTGCTTGCATTCTCATTATCCTCTTCCGCTTATCATTTCGCTCACCTACGTACGCGCTTTACGTCGGTCCCTCTGTCGGCGAAAGTTCCCAAACAGTGGTAGCACAAAGCACCACTTATGTGTAGGTGGGAAACGTGTAGGGTGTGATACCTAATTCATTTCTTGTGAATCATTCGGATGTCGAGAGAACCAAAAGAACTGTGCACTTTGCTGAAACCCACGCTCATGGCTCCCCATAATTCGCTACACAGTCCATATAAGGGTCAAACTCTAATTATCCAAGTGTAGACAAACAAATGGGGTAGTCCTCCTTCTAAGGAGTAGGAGATTTCGAGGTGGGGCACTCAGACTCGGCCATCGTACATTTCTGATATGGCGTCTCCTCACCCAGAAAATAAAATCTCGTGGACAATTCACAGGGGCACAGACAGGAGAGGCGGTTGATGATGTGTAACGGTAGGACGGGACGGTAACTGGACGAAATTTATCAGTCAGAAGCTAGACAAATTCTCATATGAGATCGCTAGGCGATAATGACTACCGATCTCTGAAGGGGAAAGAAGGGAAAAAGACACTCTGGCCAAAGGTAATCCGGTCAGTCTGATTTTCAGTGGGTCAACCAACCATCGACGAGAAGGTTCGTTAGACAGCAACCTCCACAGGCCCAGTGTCCTGTTACTCACATTTCCTTATCAGAAAACGGCCTTCGTTTCAAATGTGCTGCACTGCGTATGGTGTTGTGAATACACAACTAAATAACTCCATATGTAAATCGATATGCATATAGCTTAGTGTAAGATGCTCGATTGATACGTATGAGGGCCTTCGACGGTCAATATTAGATAAGAATCAACCAAATAAGCTCCCATAAGAATGACCCGCAAGTAGGTAAATAAGATAATGCACAAATACTACACTCTAGCCGCGGTACACCCTTTTAAGTCTAGCGGTTATCAACCTGAGCTGAGCAATATATGTCATGCTTCTATGCTCCTCCCCTAGAAATTCCCTATATAAACTGCTGTGAATTATTGTTTGTGTTGTGCTCTGATAGTTGTAAAGTAATAAACACTTATTACAATTCGCTACAGACGCATCCGTTGGTGAACCACCAAATTGGTGCATCGACCGTGGTTTCAAACCCACGCTAAATTGCCTCTGCGCTAGCTCTCCCAGTGAGAGACAGACGGCAAATAAGAGCTCTACTAAGCGTTCCTTCAGGGAACCAGGAGATCTTAGAAGACTTCCCCCGGCGTTCTCTTCAGGAGAACCCAGGAAGCAATCAACCTTTGTTTCCACCGCTAGGGAAACAGGTTTTCTCTTTAAAAAGAATTCCATAAGCGTTCCTTCAGGGAACCAGGAAATCTTTTCAAGTCTTCCTACGGCTTCTCTTCAGGAGAATTCAGGAAGCGATTGAATTTTGTTTCCACCGCTAGGGAAACAAATTCGTCAAAAAAGAATTCCATAAGCGTTCCTTCAGGGAACCAGGAAATCTTTTCAAGTCTTCCTACGGCTTCTCTTCAGGGGAATCCAGGAAGCGATTGAATTTTGTTTCCACCGCTAGGGAAACAAATTCGTCAAAAAAGAATTCCATAAGCGTTCCTTCAGGGAACCAGGAAATCTTTTCAAGTCTTCCTACGGCTTCTCTTCAGGAGAATCCAGGAAGCGATTGAATTTTGTTTCCACCGCCTGGGAAACAAATTCGTCAAAAAAGAACTCCATTAAGCGTTCCTTCAGGGAACCAGGGGTACTTTGAAAGCCTTCCTTTAGCTTTCTCTCGCGAGAAACCAGGAAGCAAATAAATTCTTTTTTCCATTTCATTGAAAAAAGATAAAAACGACAGTTTTCATTGGTTATACCTCACCTGAGGAGCCGAGAGAACTTAGCGAAACGTTCGCCAACTGCGCCTATCCCACCTGAGGAAGCCAGAAGAGCAGCGAAAAGTCCCGCGTGGCAGGAAGAGATTCTACTTCGGACCTAACGAAGTAAAATTCAAAGTTTACTGATAAACTTTGGGACGACGCGCCAGAAGCAACAAAGATGGCCGAAATTCAAGTTTACAAAACAAAACTAACGAATGCTTGCGAACTTATCAAGTCAAGCGAGGCAGAAATCAATCGTCTGGACCAGCCATTCGCGTTCCCAGAAGAAAGGAAGGATTGTGAAGCATACATAAGGGAAAAGACGGCACAGCTGAACCACCTGATGAGAACGGTGTTGGGCAACAAGCAGTACCACGACAACTGCTTAAAGGAAGCTATAGAAATAATAAATTCACGTCCTGATGAGAAAAAACGTGAAAAGCTCATGACGGATTTAAACGAGCACTTGCAAGCAGAGTCAAACGAACTTGACATTACGGTCATCCGCTGGCAGAACAAAGTGGACTTCAGAAAGGATGAACTGTCCCAGCAAACAGTTTTAATTGCCAGCTGTCAGGAAGGCAGCAACCGTACTGTCACTGGCAACAGTGGCAGTCATTGCACATCGACAAATGGGGTCGCACCTTCGCAGGAACGCAGTGCCACACTCAGGCGTCCACTTCTTGAAGTTCCAACATTCACTGGGAGCTTCAGAGATTTCTCCACATTCTGGTCTGTCTTTGAGTCGCTTATACATAACGACGTAGATCTAAGCGACCAAGAGAAATTCCTGTTCTTGAAGCAGGCTCTTAAAGGGAAAGCCGCAGCTTCCATAAGTTGCGTCCCAGTAATTGGGGACAAATACTACGTAGCCGTCAACATCCTCAAGAAACAATACGACAGATCGGCAAGTATAGCTGATATTCTCATAAATGAGATCGAAAAAATCCCGCGTGCTCACGATACACCCAGGAGTTGTCGTGACACCCTGTCTGCCATTACCTCACGGATCATACACCTGGAACAGACCGGTGTATCACTTAATGCGGACCGAGTATGGCGCCGCATGATCCTCTCAAAATTTACGGAGCACATCTGTAGCACTGTGATAAGGAAAGAAAGCGTTGCCGACATATCCTTCGAAGTTAAAGATATTACGGAAGCCATTGACGAGATCATCACTCTCCAAGAAACAACGGAGCTCACAACGAAGACTTTATTTGGAAGTGAAACTCAAAGAGCAAGCAGCTTCAGAGGGCCAACCGAGAACCACAGATCAACCAACTTCAGGAGGCCAGGCGATAAGCCAACACAGGCTAAAGCCTTTAGCACTCAAAGGATGACGAGCAAATGTTTATGTGGAGCACCGCATCCAGCGCAACGCTGCACGAACTTCACCACGCCTCAGGCACGACGGATGGAAGCAAAACGACAACGAGTTTGCTGGAGATGCTTCGACGATTCGCACAGTTCGAAATACTGTACTAATGTCGGAAAGTGCCCAAAATGTGGAGAAGAGCACCACTCCTCACTTTGCATTCAGTCCTTTAAGGAAACTGATCATGCCAATCACGCAAGTAGACAAAGCGCACATCCCATCTCGGCAAACCTGCCGACTCGCATATCGCAGCCGTGGAATGCCAATAAATATAAGCCGCAACAAGCTAACGTCCAACGACCACCACGCGATAATAATCATGTTCAAGCACTTCATAATTCAACGCCATTAGAAGATACGGCTACATATGAAAGACCGCTCCTTGGGCAGTGCGTGCTACAAATGGCATCAGCACTGATCTTCAACGAAGCTGACATGGATTATCAACCCGTGACAATCTTGCTTGATTCGGGAGCTCAAAGAAGCTTCATTAAAACGCAAATTGGAGCTTCACTGAAGCTGTCAGTAGTAAGTTCAACTTCATTCACAACGATAGGAATGGGAGAACTACACGAAACCTTCAACTCCAACGAAGTTCATGTCACACTGAAAAGCCGACACTGCGCCAAGAAGTTACAACGTTTGTCCATTTTCACAAAGGACAAGTTAACGTCTTCAACAAGAACCGCAGAATTATCAGAAGCAGATAAGAAATTCATCAAAACGAGGCGGATCACAGTAGCCCAAACCAGCCTATCATCTTCAGAGGTATCTCCTGACCTACTCATTGGGCAAGATCTTCTGAACCAAGTGATCGAGCACGACGTAGCAGCTATTAAACTGCCGTCTGGTTTGCTACTCACTTCTACCATCTTCGGTTATACTATTTCCGGTGCAAGTGAAGCGCATACCAAGGAAACAACGGCATCAAGCCCTCAATGCAGCTCACTTATAGTCGCTACACCGGTCACTTCATCGCGAGACGACTACAAGAAGGAAATAAAACACCTCTACGAGTTGGAATCACTCGGTGTCAGCACTAACAACGACACCGACGAGGCAGCTGTTATCAAATTCATGGATGCGTACAGAAAGACGATCAGTATAGAAAATGGAAAGATTACCGCAGGATTTCCATTCACTGACGAAGTTAGTAATCTGAAGGACAACTTCAACATCGCATTTCGGAGGCTTCAAAACCTTCTGCGCAGCCTGCAGGGAGACAAGGAGAAGTACAGTATGTACAATGAGACATTCCTCAGCTATCTACGCGAAGGGATAATAGAAGAAGCAAAGGACAACTCGAATAGAGTAGCGACTTTCTACCTACCTCAAAGGCAAGTTGAGGACACGTGCGATGTCGAGCCACCGTCGAAAAAGGCTGCCGTGGTGTCTACGCCAAAGACAACTTTGCGCCCTTTATTAGTCTCCCATGACGATATGGGAGAAATATCTAATAAAAATGTTCGAGATATCTTCTATGCCATTATGGATGGTATTCAAGAAATTAAAGGGAAACAGGATCGCATGGAAGACCGCCTACGTAGCATAGACGTGAGGACTCGTACGCTGGAACAATGGACTTCAACCTTCGATGCTAAGCAGAAAGCTATACTGGGGGAGAAAGTACTGAGCTGCCCCTCAGTACCTCCCACCAAATACTGCGACGTATGCTTCATATCGGGACATCAGGCGGCGAACTGCAAAGGCAAGACGAAAATGGAACGAAGTCGCGTCGACGCCATCTACAAAGACAAAGGAATTTGTAGAAAATGCCATTGTATACATGATTTGTGAATTGTTTGTTGGTTTATGAATATGTATGTTAACTGTGCTGGTTTATGAATGTGTATGGTAATTTTGTGTAATCATAAATTGATTTGTAGCTACCGCTAATTGCCCCCGCCCCAGTGTTGTGAATACACAACTAAATAACTCCATATGTAAATCGATATGCATATAGCTTAGTGTAAGATGCTCGATTGATACGTATGAGGGCCTTCGACGGTCAATATTAGATAAGAATCAACCAAATAAGCTCCCATAAGAATGACCCGCAAGTAGGTAAATAAGATAATGCACAAATACTACACTCTAGCCGCGGTACACCCTTTTAAGTCTAGCGGTTATCAACCTGAGCTGAGCAATATATGTCATGCTTCTATGCTCCTCCCCTAGAAATTCCCTATATAAACTGCTGTGAATTATTGTTTGTGTTGTGCTCTGATAGTTGTAAAGTAATAAACACTTATTACAATTCGCTACAGACGCATCTGTTGGTGAACCACCAAATATGGCACCTCCTTGGGAAACGCTGTATGTCGTTGCCGCTTGATTGTTGTTCATTTTCTCGTTATGAGAACCAATTTAGGCCTTGTTTTCATTAGGAATACTTTGGAAAAGATGCTTACAATGTCTCTGCTTACAATATGGTTACAATGTCCTAATCCTAAAATGTGTATTTATCATAACGAAGTGGTGTGTTTAAACATTCAGAGATCGTAGCTGTGATCTTCGAGCCGTAGAGCCAAGATTGGATGCCACGCTTTATTTGGTCGACGCTCCGGCGTAAATGCTTTCTTGATAGAATGGAAAACACAAGCGTACCAGACGTCAGCCGAACAAGGCGTGGTTACCAGTCTTCGCTCTATAACTCGAAGATTCCAGTTGCAACCAAGGACTTGCCAAGTTTTAACCCAGCCAATCATAGAATGTTCTAACCATAAGTTGAGAGATCATTTCAGACAACTATCCAGAGCCTCCTCGTAGCAAGCAAAAGATTTTCAAACTCTCTATGGCCGAAGGTGTGTGCCGTTAGAGAGAAAGAAAATGAACGAGCTGCGGCATACCTAGATCGAAGCCGCGGTGCATTTGCTGTGAGGTCGCGTTTGAGGATATTGTTCCAAGTCGCTTCTGCCGCACCCTATGCTGTACCCTTAGGTCTCTCCTTCCAATGCGCTGTCCAGACTTGCTCACGATTCTGAAGGATTCGCTTCGATACACGAGACGACCACGCGTCAAGTGCTGAATGTCGAGATCAGCTCTCGTCGGGAAAGGCTGCTGTAGAGCGAACATAATCATGAAGCAGTTTGCACATTTCGCATGCGTTGGAAGGTTCTTTCCTGGTTTTCCTGTCCTGTTCGGTGTTTAGGGTGTCGCGGAGGACAGGGTTCAGAAAAACCTAGATAAATGCGCTGCGTCGAAAGTGCAGAAGCTTCCGATCATCCTCATCTCAGGTTTCACTGATTCCTTCTGAGATGCTGCAACGAAGTCTGACTGCAATCTAGACTCTAGCCTTCACTTCTCTACTTCATGCTTCCCTAACTGTTCCGCTACAAAATGCAGAGTTGACACATGTCAGCCTGAAATTCTTGCGGTAGCACCTACGCTGAGCTCTCGAAGGTGGAATAAAGAGCAAAGGAATGATGCGAACAGGTTTTTCACTTGGACGCTGACATCATTAATTTTGTAATCAACGTAAGCATTCGTAAGTAATAGGTGTCACACGTATTAATCAATTATTCCTTATCAGACACACACGATGACTGACGAGGTAGGTGAATCAAGGCATCGAATAACTTGTTTTAAGGAACGTATCTCCTTGGTGGCGATGTCCGTTCCTCCACGTGGTGCCACTGGAAACTGCCCGTTCTGCGAGCTAAGCCGAACACGGACATTCGATTGCAGGCGACAGGCCCTTGTGACAGGCCGGCCTGCGAACACCCATGTCACATCACATGGTTCATGACATTGCAAGTTTTTCGTGATAGTGCTACGGCGTCCGCGGGAGCCGACGCGCACTCGCAGAGCCTGGCGAGTGTGAGAAGTATGCGAGGGTCCCTGATGCGAGGACGGCATCGGGGGGCAACTGAGCTAGTCCGAAAGTCCCGTAACGTAAGCAGGACCCGCGTGGCAACGCTGAATGTGGGTACGTTGACGGGCCGCTCGTGCGAGTTGGTTGAAGCACTGGAGCGTAGAAGAGTTGATTTCTGTGCGGTGCAGGAGACGAGGTGGTCCTGCCGCAAGTCAAGGGACATAGGACGTGGCTTCAAGGCCGTTCTGTGTGGAAGTCCCAGGACCACCAGTGGTGTCGGAATAATCGTCTCCGAACGATTTCGTGACTCGATTGTAAGCGTTGAGCGCTTTGACGATCGATTGATGAAGATCGTTGTCGCCGCTAAGGAGCGACTCTACCACTTCTTCTCTGCGCACGCTCCACAGACTGGCTGCTCCGATCAAGCCAAGGATGAGTTTTGGAACCTGCTGGATGAGAAGACAGCAGAGGTACCGTCGAAAGATGTCATCATAGTCGCTGGTGACCTTAATGGGCACGTAGGTGCTACGAAAGATGAGTACAGCTGTCATGGTGGTTTCGGATACGGATCACGTAACGCCGATGGTGAGCGCATTCTTGAGTATGCGGAATCGCATAGTCTCACCATTGTAAACACCGTCTTCCGAAAACGCGACTCCCACCTCATCTCATATTATAGTGGGAGCTCCAAGTCTCAGATAGACTTTGTGCTTGTGAAGGATCGTGACCGGAGTCTTGTCACAGACGCGAAGATCGTGCCGTATGAGACGGTCGCACCACAGCACCGACCGCTGATCTGCACTTTGAAGATCGCCCCTACGAGGCTGAAGCAGGTCGAGCGATGCGGTGCAGCAAGAATCAAGTGGTGGCGAATGAGAGAGAAGGAAGCAGCTGTGATTTCTCGCGTGCGGTTACCGACAGTCACGACTGTCGACGAAACTTGGAAGAAAACGACCGACGCGATTCGTCAAGCTGCACAGTCGGAACTCGGCATTACGAAGCCTGGGCGACGGAAGGTCGACAAGCAGGCATGGCTGTGGACAGATGACGTGAAAGCAAAAGTGCGAGAGAAGAAGTCGCTTTATCACGTGTTTCTCGGCGAGAAGACGGCCGATAACTGGCGGAAGTACCAAGAAGCGAGGAAAGCTGCAAAGAAGGCCGTGGCTGTTGCAAAAGCCACTCATTATGGAGATGTCAACGAGAAGCTCGAGTCACGCGATGGCGAGCGGTATCTGTACCGGCTTGCTAAGAATCGCCATCGGCAGACCGAGGATATTGAGAAGTTTTTCGGCATCAATGATGAGAACGGCCATCTTCTTACGGACCGCAAGAAGGCATTGAAGCGATGGCGCGACTACTTTGAGGAAATCTCTACAGTAGAATTTCCTCATCCAGCCATCCCTTCCACGGCTCCAACCCACGGCCCCGTTCAGAAGATCACCGTGGAGGAGATTGAAGCGGCTTTGAAGAAGATGAGGCCAGGCAAAGCGACTGGGCCCGATGACGTGGCAGCTGATTTATGGAAGTCCAAGTACTGGTACCCTGCTGAGTGGTTGGCGAAGTTCTTTAATCAGGTTGTGGCGGAGAAGAAAGTGCCTGAGTGTTGGCGTCAAAGTACGACGATTCCAATTTGGAAGAAGAAGGGCAGTCCTGCAGACTGCTCCAATTACCGTCCGATTCGCTTGCTTTCGCACAGCATGAAGATCTTTGAGCGAGTTGTCGATGGACGAATTCGAGACATCGTCAAGCTTTCCAGCAACCAGTGCGGCTTCGTGGCTGGCTGTGGCACCGTTGATGCCATACATGCCGTCCGCCTCCTGATAGAGAAGCATCGCGAGAAACAGAAGCCAGTGCATATCGCCTTTCTCGACTTGGAGAAGGCCTTTGACCGCGTACCGCGTGAAGTGATATGGTACGCCCTGCGTCAACATGGAGTTCCTGAAGAGCTCATAGAGTGGGTGCGAATTCTCTACTCTTGTCCAAAGAGTCGAGTTCAAGCTGCAGCTGGGACCTCGATGGAGTTTCCCATCCCTGTCGGAGTACACCAGGGTTCTGCGCTTTCCCCACTCCTCTTTGTTGTCGTCATGGATGCCATCACACGAGATCTTCAGAAGCCCGTTCCTTGGACGTTGCTTTATGCCGATGACGTGATGCTCGCTAGCGAAGATAAAGGAGAACTCGAGCGAGAGTTGCAAGCTTGGTGTGATCGCTTGGAGCGGTTTGGACTCAGATTGAACGTGAAGAAGACCGAGTATTTAACGACGGACGTTACCGAGTCTAGCTCCATCAAGGTTAACGGCATCGAGCTTCCACGCACTGCGGTCTTTAAGTACCTGGGATCAGCAGTGGCGTCTGACGGCAAACTGATGGTCGAAGTGAATTCACGTGTGAGTGCAGCTTGGTCCAAGTGGCGCTCGTTGACTGGCGTGCTGTGCGACAAGAAGATACCAGAGCGCTTTAAGTCGAAGATCTACAGAGCAGTCGTCCGGCCAGTAGCAATGTACGGCGCTGAGTGTTGGCCAGCGACCAAGGAAGTTGAAACGCGCCTCAGCGTCATGGAGACGAAGATGCTGCGCTGGACGGCAGGAGTTACGCGCATGGACCGCATCCGAAACGATGCTATTCGGCAGAAGTTCGGTGTCGCGCCGATAACTGACAAGATGCGCGAAGCTCGCTTACGATGGTACGGTCACGTTCTGCGTGGAGAAGAAGACAGCGTCCGCAAGATAGGCCTTAACTTCGAGGTAATAGGAAAGCGGCCTAGAGGGCGACCGAAGCAGCGCTGGGCTGATACGTTACATACGGACTTGAAAGTAGCTGGTGTCCACCCCGATCTAGCGCTGGATCGGGAAAGGTGGCGTCATGACACCAGAATAGCGGACCCCGCCACGAAGCGGGACAAACGCTGAAGAAGAAGAAGAAGAAGAAGAAGAAGAAGGAACGTATCTCCTTCGTGCCTTCTCCTGCTTCCAGCCAAATGCTTTTGAGCCTGCCTCTGTATCCTAGAACACACATATGGAGCGTAGTAGTGTCCAATTTCTCATGATTGCTACTGCAGGTGAAGCGCTGTTGCACGCTCAGTATTTCATATAAACTGTTAGGGCTCTTCAAATCGCTTGATGTTCTGCGGCAGTTCCTGCCCAGTGCTTATTGGTCTTGATGCTGAGGGATCCACCCTCTCATTTTGCATATTCCTCTCGGATAAATCGCGGGGTGGAACGCTCCACACACCAAGCAATCTCCTCACTACAACTGAGCCAACTATGACGAATGACTTCCCAATCCTCATGACGCTCAGACATCTTCTCATATGTTCTGCAGCGGCTCTAAACTAATGGTGAGCATCCCGATTTGTTGTGCGATTCAAGTGCAAACTTCGTTTTCCAGTGCGTGGGTTACATGTGAGGAAATGCTAACATCACAGTAAGGGCCCATTACGCCTCTTATTTTTGACCGCCTTCGTTTTCTATAACCGTCTCTACATGTATTTTGTGAACTATTGAGAGGTAGCTATTCTTGCATCTCGAACACCCTCTTTTGAGTTTACTCACCAGAACCCTTTCTCGACCAGAATGGTTGATTCCTTCGCACAGTAAAGATAGGGAAGTCATGCGACCAACGACATTGCTGCCTTGCTATCAAGATGCCATTCGTCATCTCGGTCCGGTTCCGCATTAGGGTATCGGCTAAAAGACGGTGTAAGTTAATCCCTTTGTGGCATGCGTCGCAGCATTCTTCTACGAGTCTTCTGCAGGTCAACTTGAATGCGTTTCTGTTTGAATGTGTCCCGATGTAAAGTGACTTAGGTGCACAACCAATAAACAATTCAACGCTTCCTCCTTTCCAGACAAGGGATTCTCCCATACTATATACCGGAGGAAAGAAGACCTGGTTGAGCTGGGTGGGATCCGAAGATTTAACTATCTCGGGGTGAAGGCAACGTCCTAAAAGCACCTGAACTTGCGAAAAATGTGCTGGCAAGTACTTTACCCTCAAGTATCCATCAATCCACTCATTCACATGAATGCCTGAAGGCGTGAGCTCGATGAGCAACACTGGACTACACCCTTGTTTACGTGATCACTGGTGTGGTGTGGAGTAAACTTCTAGGCTTGCACATTCGGATTAATATTCTTGCGGAGGTGTGGAAAACCATCATTGACCAGCCGTCCCAGAGTGGAATCCGAGTACGAGTTTTCGTGATTGCAGGATTTGCTGAGGTAGGTGCACGGTCGTGGCGGTTCCACTCTCCTGTGAGAACATCCGAAATGTACGAGCCCAGAAGCTTCTTCTTCACAGGAAGATCACACGGCTGTTCAATTTCTACTTGTTCCTTTATGCTTTAGCACGTCACGGAGATCTATAGGTAATCTCACTCTCAGCCAACCAAAACAAGTGCCCAGTGTGGGCATTTGACAAAGCCTCATTCGAGAAATCCTTTCCTGCATAACTCCACGCAAAGAAAATTCTCCACACTGATCAAATATAGTAAACAACGATGTAGTCTTAGGAAGGGCATAGTCTCCATTGAAGCGTTTGCTTTGGAGCGTCTGCAAACTAAAATTCTAACGACATTCAAACAATAAACGTATTTGTAGCACACAATCCATACAAATAATAAGAAAATTAATTTCTCTCTCAGACTTAACTGCCGTTTCATTTATTTTACCAATATTAGGTCGGACCGAAAGATCCCAGTTTTTAGGATCTTCAATGATCCCTGCCTTGTTTAAGGTTATATTCCACGATTTCACAGGTTCTGCACTTTCCCCACTCCCCTTTGTTGTTGTTGTCATGTATGCCATTAGACGGGGCCATCAGAAACCAGCCCATGGACATTGATTTATGCTGATGAAGTAATGCTCGCATGAGAAGATAAGGATGAACTCGAGCGGCAGGTGCAAGCTTGGTGCGACCGCTTGGAGATGTTCAGGCTCCAAGACTTCATGAAGACGGAGAACCTTGCGACTGATACTTCTGACATAAACGGTCCGGCTCCATTAAGATTAACGGTACTGAGCTTGCACGCAGTTCGGCCTTCAAGTACCTGGGATCAGCGATCAAACTGATAGCAGTGTGATGGTTGAAGTGAACTCACGCGTGATTGCAGCTTGGTCCGAGTGGCGCTTGCTGTCTGGTGTACTCTACAACAAGAAGATGCCAGAGCGGTTAAAGTTAAAGATCTATAGAACATATCTATAGAACGGTGTACGGTGCTGAGTGCTGGCCTGCGACGAAGGAAACGGAAAACCGCCTCAGCTTAATGGAGACAAAAATGTTGCGCTGGACTGGTGAACTCACGCGCAACAACCGCAGCCGAATCGAAGCTGTTCGACAGAGGTACGGTACGCGCCGATAGCTGACAAGATGCACGAAGCTTGCCTGCGATGGTACGGCCACGTTCTGCGTAGAAAGGAAGCCAGCGTTCGTAAGATATGCCTTAACTTCGAAGTGTCTGGAAAAGGTCCTAGAGGGTGTCTGGAGCAGCGCTGGGCTGACACGTTACGCAGGGACTTGGGAACGGGAAAGATGGCGACATGGCACCAGAAACGCGGAGTCGCGATGAAGGGGGGGGGGAGGGGGAACGCTGAAGAAGAAGAGGATTCCACTTCTCAGGATGTCTTTGTACCACTACGTAGCAATATATTTATTTGTACTTTCAATTAAATTTAGAAGCTGTAAAGGGGAGCGCGTCTCGGGTACGATCTAATAGCCACTGAAAGAAACGACCAGCGGAAAGGGAAAACGGAACCTTTACAAGAACCCCTTCAACCGCACGGCACCCCCGGAAGAAACTGCAGCCAGCCCGATCATATGCAGCAAGACGGTCCGAGGCCTCAAAAAACTCGAATGACAGGCATACCCATCTAACGTCGCTTGATTTCTTTCCCGATTAAAAACAGCATAATAAGCGCATTGATTGAAGGACAAAAGGTGGTTGCAGGGTTTTTTGGCCTGCTCTTGTGCTTCAAAAACGCAGCAGAGTTTACCAACAAGTGCAGCCATCGCTGCCTCGCAAAGCACTTCCACGAATACAGATCCCTTCGACGAGAAGTCGTGACGATGCATCAGTTATGTAAATAGAAGAATGCTCGGTAATGTTGTGGGAGCAGTGAAAGCAGCGTGCCTCAAATCGATCTTACTATAAGCTGTTTAATCATTTTTGGTCTGTTGTGCTGTCTGCACCTGAAACACCAATTTTCTTTCTGGCAAAACTTGCAGTTGGTCTTCTTCTCTTAACGGTTTGGTCTTCCCACCTCTTTGTCTTATGCACCAAAAGAGGCAGAATGAAATTCCCTGAACGACTCCGCCATGGCATGCAATCTGAAAGTTCCCCGCTGTGAAGGGGTTGGTGTTGAGCTTCTCACTATAACTCCAAAAAATAAGCTTGACGGGACTTGTGTAAAGCGTAGTTTTTGCTTGACTAGCTTCTACATATTAGGTTCCGTTGCCGGTGATCTGGGTGGCTCCCATGTGTTGACGTTCACATGGGCATGTGACTGTGACAAACCTATGCGCATAGTCATGCCAACTAGACTCGTATTTGATTTTTGACGTGCGACAAGGTGATGGCAATAATCGGGAATGCTGATGGTTGGGAAATCATTACGCCGACCCACTAATTAAAAGACTGTCTCTGGCTAAGAAAGCTTCTACGTGTAGTAGAAGAAGTACTGTAACGACGACCACGCTTTCTATAGTGGTCGTCGGCGGCTTCAACCCTAATACCGTGCTGCAAAGGTCGCCTGAAGTGCTGAACATTGGACTCACCATTTGGAGTGGAAAGTCAAGATGAGAGGCTGCCTGAGTTCATCATATCAACTACGACCAGCAGTGGAAACTAGTGTTCCAAAAACCTCTGGCCCTACGTTGGATCTGGGCATTCCCCGACAGCCAGCTCCACAACGAGGTCGACCACATTGTCTTCATCCGCAAATAGTATTGTCTGACCGACGCTTCCTTGTTTTCAAGTTCTATACGCAGGTCAGATCACCGCCTCCTTCGCGAAGGTTCCGCTTTTCGCGTCAAGAAGAAAAGGCCGCGGAAATCTGGAAGAGGAGCCACAAAACGACCATCAGCTGGAACCTTTACGCTTCTCTTGCCGATCTCTGGGAGGATAACGCTTCTTGAGTCATCTCCAGAACAGAGCTAAGAGAGCCGAGAGCTTAAAGAGCATAAAGAGACATCTATCTCCAGAAACTCTCGAGGTGAGACGCCTCCATCACGAGTGTCAGGCAACTTCCAAATGACCTTCGAGCTTCCGAAGCTATGCGGCGATAAGGGAGGATCTCAAGGACAGAAGGGAAGAAGTATCGGCTGAAGCTGCAGAGGAGTGCTTAAACCCACAGTGCTTCACAAAGTCCCCTGGAATTTCGCCACCTTCATAGCCATGACAACCGCTCTCCGATGACCTGATGGAGTCACGATTCCAGAGGTAGTGGAAGTAATCCACGTCTTGTAATCCGATCAATCCGATAACCACATCCTACCTCCATGGATTTATCGAGTCCTCTACCATCTTCAGAATCATGCCACCTCGTCGGTAGAGAATCGTAGAGCACCATCTTCTGACGTCGGACCCGGTCACCTGAAGAAGCTTCCGCTTGCGCTCATTAACACCCTAGCAAGCGCTCTTCCCACGCTCCCTGTCGGAGTGCAAGGTTCCATCTCAAGGGAAGACCAGCAAGACCGTTTGCTGTACAAGAAGGGGGACGTGCACAACAATGGCAACTATCGCCCCATCTGCCAGCTGTCCGTAGTTTAAAGGAGCATAACTGCTCTCTCGAGTCATACTGAACGGGATCGGCAGAACACTAGACGAAGGCCAGCCATGCGAACATACAGGACTTAGTAGAAGTTTCAGCACGATTGACTACATACACGCCCGAAGTTCTTCAAGGTACCACGAGAGTACAAGATGCTGCTGTGCCCTACGTCCATCGACCTGACGAAGGCACTCGACTCTTTCGAAATTGAAGCGGCCATCAAAGCGCTGGCCACACAGAGCGTTCCTCTTCAGTACATCAGAGTTCTTGGGGAGAACTGTGCATTCGCAACCAAGATCTCAGCATTCTACAATGATGTCGTCGTCAATGCAAAGAAAGGGAGGACGCCACCCTCGAAAACGTCATGCGCGATTTATGATGGAATGGGAAGGCATGGGGTGAACATCGACGGCCATCTTCGCTTCGCTGACGAAATCGTGCTCATAACCTCGAGCATTAGCCAAACTGAGCGAATGCTGATCTAACTCAATCGCTTTTTTAAAGCAATAGACTGCAGCTGATTCTTTCGAATGCGTTTCTAACAGTCATGAGAGGGGAGCGAGTGTCCGATGCCGCATTTTCGCTCACGCATATTCGAATACTCCAACCATGTTATCTATGCCGGGAGATCAGCATGGCCAACGACGAGCAGGATCTTGGTCGGAGCAAGCAAGTAGCTTGGGTAGCTTTCAAGAGCGTCGAGGAAGTCGTGAGGAAAACGAAGAATTTCCTGCTTCGTGCCCACCTATTCTACTCCACTGTTCTTCGTCCCCTACTGATACACGCCTCAGAGACCTGGGCCATGCGAAGCAGCATGAATCGCGATCAGGAATCGAGAGGACAATGCTCGGAGTGAGACGATTCACTTAAGTGAGAGGCCTCCGGAGTTCCGAGCTTCGACGACGTTCGAAGATCAGCGGCGCTGTGGAATGGGCCAAGTCGTCGAAGATTAGGCCACCTACTGCGCTGCGCAGACACCCGCAGAACGAAAGCCGTCACCGACTAGATCCCGCGCGATGTCAAGAGAACTCTAGGACGCCCACCAACGCGTTGGTTGGACTTCACCGTGAAAGCCGTAAATGGACGATATGACACTCTTCGTGTCCCTTGCGACAGGGAAGGATCCATTGGAGCACTCTGGCACGCAACAGGGGCGACGTAACGTTGATGAGCTCCCTAGAACAACTCGGTGATCGAAGGGACAACAGGTGATACAACACTGAAAGCAATAGCACTAATGATCAGAGCAAATTCTGGTATGCTGAACCATTTGCAGCAAAGGAGCGTCTTCAAAGCAACGCAGTGCTATTGCTCTTGGATTCAGTCGTTTTTGGAGCTCCGTTTCGAGAGAAGGAATGCGGTGAAAACTTAAATGGGAGGTTACGCACAGCGTTTTCTCGAATAATGTCTAAGTCCCATGCCTCTAGCCTATGTGCACCGTCTCTGCTAGGCGGCTTTGCTTCTGCGAGGTTTTAGTCATAGAATGGCATCGCTATCAAATTTCAAAGGTCTGTTTATTCTTGTAGCTTTCCTCAACAACTTCCTGCCTTTTATTAATTTGCCTCTCCTTTTTGCCCTTTTTCTCTTGTGTTTTTTATTTTATTCTCTTTCCATGACTCTATATCTACAGTGTTTTCTACAGTCCTCTCTTTCCCTTGTTTTTAATTACGTTCTTTCTTTCTTCCGTATATTGACAATAATAGCTTTGACTTCATTTATAATAGTTTTCTACTCATCATTTATCACCATTTTAATCACTTTCTCAGTTGCTGGACGAAACATCTGCTTTCTTGAAAACCATTGATGAAGATTGTAGAAGCCAACAATTGTTTTGTGCTGCTTCAGGTGAGAACCTAGAGACATTTTTTCCATTAATTAAAGCCCAGTTCTTATGTAGACACTGTGCTCTCTAAACGAAATACTCGTTCAGAGCTATCCTAATGCTTCCGAATCTCTGCAAAGAAACTGCCGCTTTCTGGCCTTGTCCTGCACATATCCGGCCATCATAAATAGCCTTCATTTGAGAAGGGATTCTGATCATCTACGTGCTAGAAACACGAAATTTTTAAGACTTCTGTTTTGGGTGATCGATTTACTCAGGGGTAACTGTTTTAAGCCCGAATGCCGACGCGAATGAGCATCAATATGTTAATACCCAAGGCGGCCCCTCTCACGGGTTACATACCTCAAGGATTGTTCGTCAACAGTCACGTCTGGTAGCAGTTTAATCACTGAAATGATCTCGCGTATGAGAGTGGCAAGTGCCATTTTTTGACAGGGTTTCCTTGCTTTAACGACGACAACGCGCTGTAGTTACCAACCGTAAGGTCACGGCCGCAGGATGGAGCTACACCTTGAGGTTCCTAGTAACGTCCATAGGATCTCGAGACAGCGTCGGCTGGATTTGGACCTAGGGATAGCAGGCGTCTGTCGTGATCATGTACTTGGTAGGTAGGGAGAAGTAGCAGTAGCAGTAGCCGGAGCAGCGCTACGTGGTGGAACAAACGCTATCCTTGCACTGCCTTCTGATATCAGATACATGCAGGCTTAGCAGGCGAGGCTTGACGCTCGTTCTCCGACGCCTCGAAGTCGACAATATCTCGGTCTTCCCCTATAAGCTTACTTTCTCCTAGGAAGCATTAACTTCGTTGAATACTCTCACCTTTACTACATTTTTGCTGCGCTGCTTCCTTTTTGAATGCCTACAAACTTTTCGAGACATTCCGAAAATTCAAAAGCAAACGTCGCAAATTGTAGTGCACCCATAGAATGCTCCCAGCAGTGCTCCAAAATCTCTGCTGCACCGGAGTATTTTCTTCTTAACAGCCCGCTTTCTCACTAACATTAAATTGCTAACGCGATGCAATCGACGCGTTCCAGTAAAGGCAAAGAACTCCATAAACACGTTCTTGAATGTTGCTTATTGCGGCTTTCCTATCTGTTTCAGCGCAGCTGCTTCCTCATCTGTCTTAAAAATGTCTTAAAAATGCACACATTAAGACGACATATTAAGGCCACTCTTTCCTGTAAGCTTCGTAGCTCTTAATAAGGCAGGAAGTAGCAATGTTTACTGGTTTACGCAAAAGAACCACATCATGCAGCACTCGTTACCATGTTGTGAAGTTCGTTCGAATGAAGGTTTAAAGGCCGTTTCGGTAGATTTGTGCTACAGGACGACGGGTATTTTCTCGTGTTCGGTTTTGCCCGCCGACGTCAATCCCATACTGTGGACTGAGACTAGCCTGTAGAAACAAAGGTTAAGTTTGCTCTACACAGGGATGATCATCGGATAAGTCTGTTCATCACGGATTAAACTATGACGTAGTAAATTGGTCAAGAAATTCATTTTGGCCGGCGATTCGGTTTTTAGACATCTCATGAATCACCGGTTGTAATGCAGCACAAGCTTCTAATAGAGGTTAGAGAGTTCCGAGCAGCTGAAGTAGAGAGGGGGAACCAATACACGTCTACTTAAATTCCTCGTAAGCTACAAATACCTATAACACTTGATGTCTAGGATTCCCGTTGAAGCGTCGTTGTGCGTGCCGCTCGCTTTTCCAAAGCTCGCTACTGCAGAGCAGTAGTGATCATTATACATAGCGCGTACTGTTTATGTGTGTGTGAAATGAAGTGTCCAATCAATGCATTTGCACAATCAATCGTGTGAACTCCTCATCGAACACCGACGGATGAATTCATAGTGCATGATTAGAGTATGGCCATGCCCGAAACGTTCGCTTATTTGTGCTTTAAGATACACTTAGAAGCGCTGTAGGAGCTATAGAGGCAAGAGATTTGTGCACACCTAAACGGTCCACAGCTTTTTGCGATTTCCTATAGCTATGTTGCTGTCGACTGAGCAACTTGAAGTAGGACATTTATAAGCTGTAACAGCGATTCCCAGAGAGACGGCTTAGGAAGCAGTCCCTGCAAAACTCAAGGATGCGTAGTTTCATTTAAGAGATAACTTATTATTAGTTGAGGAAGCTCGTTACAGCGCAGTCGCATTTCCGTGTCGTGTATAATATTTGAATCAAAATCGCGTTTCGACGAGGTCCTTTTCCTTCGAACCTTTCAGTGTAGATGAATTTGACTTCGCCATCACCGATCGCTGGGCATCTCGTTTATGACGCAAATCCGTTTTTGTGACGATATTTATCAACTGTGAACGCAATTCAGACCGGATGGTAAGCACTAATAGACACTCCTCCGCGCTGTAATGCTCTGAAGTGACGTCAACACTTTTCGGTCAATCTGCGTGGAATAAAGCTCGCTCCCAGCTTCTCTTCCCTGTGGCGTCCAGGTGATTTCATGGGAATGGATGAATGGGGCCAGCTCGTTCTCTCCATCTTTGAGCGCACAGCACAGGGAAGAACAGGGGTCCCGAACTTCGAGTCACGCAAAATCAGACTGCAACGCAAACTCTGCTACAAGCGGGCTTCACCGCCGCATGCTATGGAGCAAAGAATCTGCCGTCATCCGTACATCGAGCGTCCAGTCGTTCGCTACTCTCCGTCTCTACTGCGCTCAGCGCCAAAAAAGGTGCCAAGAAGGTGAAAGCCGAAACCGAGACATCGCCTGGCTGTCTGGCTGACGTAGGAGCACGTGAACGGAAGGTGTTAGCTGTGTGGCCATGCCTGGGGAAAGCAATGATTAGCAGTTTCTTGCTGTTTCTTCTGCCACTTCGCTTACTTATCAGCCCTGATTATATGTACACCGATGTTGTAGGTTTAATCATGGGATCAGGGGAGGCGTTTTCTAACGAGCTAACTGCCAGGTCGTTCATCTGTTGTGTCATGAAGCTACTGTGAAGCGATAACCAGACGCTCTCGGGATCCATTTGTCTCTACGCCATTCTCCTCCTTTCAGCCAAATCGGGTAGTGTTGGCATTCCATGTTTCCTACCGTATTGCAATCTCGCGCCTAATCTCTCGGTTTTTCTCGAACTCTTTTCCGGGACTTCTTCATTTTTCATTGTCAGATCTCACGTGCCGATTGGTGCGAAATTTCCATAGCCACTTCATTGAAATTGCTCGCGCATTGTTTTCGGCGACATCTTTATTGCTCCATTATCGTGTCATTAATGCCGGCTAGTCTGCTCTGAAGCTTTGCTTCTGTCGCCCCGGCTCGCGTACTTCCTCTTCGTTTCAGACTCGTATTCGGTCTCCGAGATGACAGCGCGGCCATGGCATCGACATCATAGGTAGGTCTTAGATTTACCGTGTTTCTATTGATCCGACAGGCTTGCTCCGGCCGTGGTGAAAAAGGCGATCGTGGCGAAGAAAGTTCAACAATTTGAATAGAGTCTGAATTCAAAACTCGTTTTTCTTCATCTATCGTCCAGCTCCTTGATGTTTTGCGTGTGCAAAGATCGGCACAAGTTAAGGCCAACGCCAAGGGATTCATATCATGTTTCTGATATGGTGGACTGGCAAAACAGTTTCGGAAAGCCTCTGAGTTTCCCTATCTTAAATATAGGTTTTTGCAGTGGTCGCTTCGTACACTACACTGACAGATTTCCTAATGTCCAGTTGTATAGTTTTAGGTATCTAAGAATCTTTTTGCGGCAGTCCGATGAAATTGTTAGCCAGCATATTTCTACACCTATAACGTAGTTGAAATGATAGTGAAGATCTAACGGGCATTGGCAACACCTCATTGTCGCTTGTTTTTAAGAGTAGTGTGCTCAATGTAGCGCGTATGAAGCACCAAAAGATCTCCGTTCTGCGGCACTTTGAAAGAACACCGAGAGTATTCCTTAATCCATGAATAATAGTTTTGTGACGATTAAAGCTGTGACTCTGCTAACAATACCCTTGTGCCACGAAGTTGGGATGGATTCATCGGCCTGACGTGTTGACAGCGCTTTTGATACCAAAGGCCTGAGAATGGTTCGAGGTGATCTCTCTGCGCAATGTGGAAATGAATTGAGCTGTCTCGAAGGTGAAATCCTGTTATTTTCCTATCCAGTGGCAGTGGTATAACTGCAAACTCCCTAACCGAGATGCGTGTGGAGCCATTTGGCAAAGAGTGGCTAGTGCAGCAGATGATAAGACCGTCATCTTAACATCAACTTCAAACGTAGCAGTTGGTTACACATAGAAAGTGCGAGGAGACGGTAAACAGGAAGGAAAAAGGACGACGTTACTCAATCCATTTTGGATGTGCCGCGCATTCTACTTCTCACTTCTACGGGATGTCGAGGCGATTTAAGGGTAGGAACGAAACGAATGTAAGAATTTTTTATTCTTGTTTATTGTATTGTTTTAATTGTATTTGACCACACAATGGCCAGCCGATGAACAAGTCAGCGCTTTATCCTTCCCAGACAAATCTTCTACCAATTCACCGACCCCGGAGGGATGAAAGGCTAGGTTGGCCTGGGCGGGAAATCCGAACCACGAACGGTGCATATGACCACCGGTTCCTCCTCCGCTGACTGCGCTACACGCGAGAGGAGGCGACACGCGAGAAGATTCCCTCTGATTTGTTATGAAAGGTTGAGAAACTGATGCTTTGTTTGGACCAAGACGAGAAACTTCACCGCGTCCGTAGAAGGGTGCGTGCTAACAATAGCCGGAAATTTTGACCAGAAAACCTAGAGACCAATGGAGAACCGCAGCAAGTGTTACCCTCATCAGCAGTGATTTCTCACCGTTAGTACCGCACTGCGAGCTCTGAAAATGACCAAAAGCTTCGTCTAGCTACCCTTGTGTGGCGACTGCACGAACTGATCTGTTTGCCACTGGTTCACTAACGAATGGGAGCGCAGTCGCTACAATCAAACGGCTGAACATCGTACGAGTTCGCCTTCAACATTCACGCTTTTCGTCTTCGTGCTATTATCGTCTTAGAAATCAGAAATGCTAGTCGGGTGCGTGCTTGGTTGTGCATTTTGTAAAGACAGCACTCAAACAGTCCTAGGCCTCTGATGGTCGAAACGTCATGCCAAAAAAGAAAGCCACCTAGAAGCCTGGTGACATACGCTTTGTAAACAGTTTTCTTCGTTGAATAAGTGCCAAGACGAGAGGAGGTGGAAATTGTTCTATGACCGTTTCTTTGGACATCCGTTATAATCGACTTTTCAAGATAAGTTCTTTGAATGGGAAGCGTGTGTGCGAGATTCATAACGGTATCCAATTTTATTCCGTAGTAGAGGTCCACTTTGGTTTGGCAGCTTTTCACGTTGATTTGAATAGAGACAAACTTTAATTGAGGGCAGTCAGGTTTGAATTGAGAAGGCTTTAATTAAGTTTGTGTAATTTCATTATAAATAAAATATCTATTTTTCACGTATAATGGGGAACAGATATATGTACGTACACATCGGCAAGAAAGCTCTTAAACGCCATTGTGTAATACTTTCTTGATGCACTGATACTTTGATGGTCCTTTTGTCGGCTGGAGGTCTTCTCAGCGGGGAACACAACCCTTCAGGACCGCTCGATCTCTGGCAGTTTGCATCCAGTGAGGCAGACTCCGTTCTCTGAAAGATCTTGAGAATGAGTCTGCCCATCGCGTTGACGGTCAGTGGTCTCTTATGGTCTCTCGGGAGCCATTCTGTGACATGGTGACTCCATCTATCGCCCTTCCGCCGAAGCAGGTGTCCGGCCCAGCGATACTTTGGACTTCTTCATGTACTGCAGCGGATCTGCTAATTGCGACTTCTCCCGTAGCTCCGAGCTTCGTAGGCCTTCTTGCCATTGCTGACGAAGGCTTGTCCTTAGAAGACATCTCTCCAGTGCACGATTCGTAGTTTGCATCGCTCTGGCGATTGTCTTGTCGGGCCAGGTTTCCGTCGCGTAACATATCGCAGGCAGTACAGAGACGTTGAATATCGAGGCCCTGAGGCAGGCATCCTTGACCTGATCGGTGACTTCGTGAATCCATCTGAAGGCTGTCCATGCTACGCGTCTCCTGCGGGTGATTTCAGGAGCGAGGTCATTACCCGTGTTCAGCTTTCTTCCCAGATAGACATAGGGACCGACCTGTTGTAGAGCGACTCCATTTAACCTTACGAGTCCCGTGTCACACCACTGGTTGACCATAAGTTGTCTTTTGGACATATTCATGTCCAATCCAATCTTCATATCTGCCACATTGAGCTCGTTCAGCATTTCCTCGACTTCTGCCGTGCTGGTAGAGATGAGAACAATATCGTCGGCGAAGCGAAGGTTGCTGATCCGTTTATCGTCCATAAGGTAGCCTTTATCGTCCCAGTTCAAGTCCTTCATGGCACCCTGGACTGCCGCTGTGAATAGCTTGGGAGAAATCGTATCTCCCTGCCGTACTCCTTTCCCGATAGGAATTTTAAGCTTTCGATCGAACAACTGGATGGTGGTCGATGTGTTCGAGAAGCATTCGCTGACAAGTCGGATGTAGCGCGATGGTATACGGGTGAGGGACGTTTTGCCTGAAAGCGGCGCGGGCAAAGACGGGGGACAGTGCCTGCGGAGCCAATTAGCGTCGACTCGCGCAGTGACACCCGCCGCTTCGCGCTCAGCCAGACAGCCCTCGCCGCGGAGGCGATTGTGACCCAGGCAACCACGGGAGTCCGCAGGTAGACCAGATTTTGTGTGATTACAATCGATAGAGGGATAGGAGGCTCAGACGGCTTGCATTGGCAGTCCAAAAATGTGGATTGATCTGAACCCTACCATCTCCTATATCAGAATTTCGAGCTCTATTGAATGAGACAGGAAAGAATCTTGCCTGAATAACCCTTACAACTATTTTTTTCTCGCGCTTTTATCTTTCGTTAAATATCAGTTTTTATTTATACCAGAATTAACTACGAGGCATGCTTTCAACCTACTGATGTGAACTATATCATCTCCTTTATTAGAATTTCGATCTCTATCAAATGAACTAGAAATTATACTGTCTAAATAACCCTTAAAGCGCATTTTTTAGGCGTTGTTTAATTTTCGCTAAATATCGGTTTTTATTCACATATATCATGAATAAATGCAACACTTGCTTCGAGGCGAAAATTGCACAAGGATTCCTATTAGATAGACGAGAGATTTTTTAACAGAAGTTTAAAACGTTAGCTTCAACATAGCATCTCTTTAGCATTTCCTAACTGATTTTTCCATGGAACTTTATAATACACACATCATATATTTCGAAAAAAACATTGAATAGGTGGTTCTTCAAATCTAAAGTTCACCGAGAATAAATTTCATCACACAATACTTAAAATTGTCCGTCCAGTCGTTTGTGGCTTCTAGCAGTTTTTTTGACTTCGCGTTCCACAGGCAGTGTACCTGCATAGCCAATGTCTCCTCCCCAATTAACGAGTTAGGAAACACTGATGAAATGCTTTAAAAAAACTGGGTACTTTGGTGTTCTTAGGAGATCCACTGACTATCAAATTGAGCTCGTTGGGCAATTTCAGACTGTGAACATGCTTTACGCACTGAAGGATCATAATGTCGTTTTCAAAAACGTTGAGCACTTGTGGTGCTCTTAGAAAATCTCTCGTCTATCTAGTTATATTCCTAGCGCAATTTCAGCCTGGAAGCATGCCTGGCAATTAATTCTGATATAAATAAAAACTGATATTCAATGAAAACAAACAACGCCTAAGAAGTCGCCTTCAGGGTTATTTAGACAAGGTAATTTCTAGCTCATTCGATAAGGATCGAAATTCTAATACAGGAGATGGTAAAGTTCACATCAGTGCCTGGAAGCATGCCTCGTGGTTAATTCTGATACAAATAAAAGTTGATATTTAACGAAAGTTATTTAACGCGCCTGAAAGTATTTGTTTAAGGGATATTGAGGAAAGATTCTTTTCTGGCTCATTCGATAGAGCTCGAAATTCTAATATAGGAGATGGTAGGGTTGAGATCAATCCCAATTTTCGGACTGTCAATTCAAGCCTCCTATCCCTCTATCGACTGTAATCGCACCAAATCTGGTCGACCTACAGTCTCCCGTGGTTGGCTGGGTCAGCATCGTCTCCGCGGCGAGGGCTGCCTGGCTGAGCGCGAAGCGGCGGGTGTCACTGCGCGAGTCGACGCTAATTGGCTCCGCAGGCACTGTCCCGCGTCTTTGCCCGCGCCGCTTTCAGGCAGAACGTCCCCCTCCCATGGTGGGGGACGTAGCATGCACAAGCATACCAAGCATGCACAAGCGCATTCAGAATGGCGTTGATTTCCACAGAGTC
>OX377201.1:67648074-67727170 GCA_947396885.1 Heligmosomoides polygyrus polygyrus | reverse complement strand
AGCTTAGGTTTGAAATTTTTTGCACAGCTTTTTATAGCATTTAGAAGACAGTGTTCTGCACTACAAGAACACGTGTTGGCCCTATTTGTTGCTTTGTCCTTTATTGATTTTTAGGCCATCAAACTGGGACGTCTGAAGGAGAAGGTTTATATTTACGGACAGCTCCTGCTATGTGGTAGGACTTTTTTGCTTAAAATTATATGTCGTTCGGAAGAGAATGCTTTCCTCTATAAGAATTTGTGTCGCGTTTATTAGCCCATGCTGATTTTTGTCGAATATCAATAAAATGCCAAAAAGAGAAAAATCACCTCCACCAACAACTCCTCCTTGTTCAGTCGGTCTTTCCCAGTTTTATATGACACTCGAAAGTGAATATCCTGCTCTACCAGAATACATAATTTGTTCTTTGGCCATTTAAATTTTTGCTAATTTTCAGGTAATCAAATATGGAGTGCCAGGTCGACGAGGATGAACCCTTCTGGCCCCTTCATCTTTCGTCTCTTTGCTTTCAACCAGGGTTCTAGGGTTTCTAAGGCTGCCCGAGAGATGGTGCTTCATGTTCTACGACGCTCTGCGACAAACACCATTTTTTAACGCCAGTTACAATTCTGTTCAAAAATCATTGAATATGTCCGTGTGACGAATGATGACTGGCAAGCAGGCCGGGAGGTATCATTCATCACATCGACATATTGAACGATTTTTGCACAGAATTGTAACTGGCGACGAAAAATGGTGATTGTCGTAGAACGTCGTAATACATGAAGTACCGTCTCTCTGGCAGCCTTAGCAGCACTAGAACCCTTGTTGAAAGGAAAGAGACGAAAGAAGAAGGTACCAGAAGTGTTCGTCTTTGTCGACATGGCATTCCATATTTGATGATCTAAAAATTGGCAAAAATTTAAATGGCCAAAGAGCAAATTATATATTCTAGCAGAGCAGGACATCCACTTTCCTGAGCAAGGCAAAGGAGTTGCTGGTGAAGATGATTTTTCTCATTCTGGCATTTTGGTGATATTCGGCGGAAATCAACATGAGCAAATAAAAGCGACATAAATTCTTATAGAGTAAGACATTCTCTTCCGAACGACGTATAACTTCTAGCAAAAAAGTCGTACCACATAGCAGAGTTTCGGTAAAAATTGGGACGGAAAAGTCGGACGTCCCAATTTGATGACCTAAAAATCAATAAAGGACAAGTGAGCAAATAGGATCAACACGTACTCCTGTAGTACAGAACACTGTCTTTCAAATGCTATAAAAAGCTGCTCAAAAAATTTCAAGCCTAAGCGGATAGAAGCAACTGTCGGCGATGGCCACTTTTCACTTTTTCACTTTTCAATTGAACGACCTAAAAATTCACAAATTCAGGAAGAAAAAGAAATGCAATACACGTTCTGATAGTGCAAATCATTCTCTTTCGACAGCTGTATAGCGCTATGAAAGTGATCGCCGGCGAAATCCGCAATGAGCCTTTGAAAAAAATGGCTGGGACTTATGGGACAACCTAATATATCTATGTCGAAAATTCAATATGACCAACGATCTAGTGCTGGAGCTGGGCAGGAGGAGGCAAAGCGGCTTGGGCTTTCAAGCGCGTCAAAGAAGTCGTGGAAAAGACGAGGAATGTCCTGGTCAGTGCCCATTGCCTGTCCACCCTTTTGCTGTAGCCTACGTTTCAGAGACCTGGGCCATACGAAAGCAGGACGAATATGCGATCAGCGTCGCGCAGCGAAGGATCGAAAGGACGATGCTCAGAGTGACACGGTTCACGCCAGTGAGAGAAAGCCTCCGGAGTTCCGGGCGTCGTAGAGGCTTGAGGATCCGAAATATTAGGGGAGCACCGCAATGCGTTCCGCAGACACCTACAGGAAAGGGACCGTTACGGGAGTCCGCGAGGTGTAAAAAGAACAGGTCGCCTATCTTCGGGTCAATCTGGCACGCGATAGGGCGAAGATGTTGCTTAAGCTCTCGAGCAACTCGGCGATCGACAGGACGACAGGTGATACAGGAGGCAGGCGTGTGATAGCACAGCCTAAGAAGACGAAGGATGTCGTTTTCACCCCAAATTGCTTCGGATCCTGCCTACGCTAGCCTTCGGGATCCCTGAATTTAACAACTTCAGGGTAGGATGAAACAAAGAGATGTCCATTGGCTGATCGCTGTAAGTCCTGATAGCGACCACGTTCACAAAAGCACTGCTTGGCTTTCGATACATTCTTTATTTTTGTTCAACACTGGATATTCACAGTGATATTCACAAATCTTCATCAGCAACGGCATGAAGTGGAGATGCTGGCGTACGCTCAGATATCCTGATATAATTGAAGTGATTGATAATGAAAATGCCATTTACAATGCCGTGAAGGAAAGTCTGAGACTTTGTGTTTGCCCTTGGTTATAATTGTGGAGAAGGCCAATAATGTGGTAAGGCCAAGCTGCTGGTTTCATTGGCTTCGCGATAGTGTCAGATATGCTAGGTCAACGTCACCATTTCATTTGTATATGCTGATTTCACCTTACCGTCATTGCCGACTGATGAGTTTGCTTCAGGGTCGATTCCATGGCAGCAGCCACCTCTAGACGCCTTGCACTCCTCGATGAAGCGTTCCGGCATCGCCACCGAGTGCTGCGAAAACCGATGTTCGTATAGCTATCTCAAAACGTACTGCTGCAATACCTGATCTAGGATCGAGTGCTAGACGTAATCCTCCACCCCTAGAGAGACGACTACGTGCTCTTCGTGCTACCAGAGTTCTGTCTGTATAATTGAATCCGATTGTGGTCTCCGCTGATGCGATCCGCTCTGTAGATCTCTTCGCTTGTTCTGTTGTGCTTGCTTTCTCGGTGCATCCTCGCAGCTTAACTCGGCCGAAAATAGCCAGATCAAAAACCTTTGGCCGTCATCATTTCACGAGTAACCCACTTACATCACTGGCTATTTGTTCTGTTTGAAACGTACGATGGTGATGACTACATGCGCATTTGTAACTGTGATTTGTTAATACAAATCTTTTTGTTGACGGCTCACCTCGTTATAGCATCAACGCCATCCACCACCTTCTTCCGTTTTCCTTTCTTTATCGACACAATGCATGGAGATCACTAGCAGTGACAAGCTGAACAAAAATCGATGTTGAATTCGCTAGCTCAAAAACACGCAACTGTCGTCAGACACGAATGGAACGCTTTAAATATTCCCCTCAATCCCGACACCTTCATCTGCAATCAGCACCACCGCTTTGTATGGACTGCGTCTCTCAAGATGGATACCTCTGCAAGAATCAATTTCACTGGAGGTCTTCCTCCTCAGTATGAGCACAGGTGACGATGCTTGTGCTTCATCACTACAGTAAGCATCTACCACATGAAATGTTTTGCTGGTGTCGTGAAGTCTACTTGTAGAATTTTATTCGCATCTCAGAATCAGATAGAAAAAGCCTCGAGAATTTAATAGCAACACATTGAAGCCTTCAGTATTGCTCTTGGCCTTGAAGAGACTGCTTTATTGTGGCGGAGCCATGGCGTTGGCTTCCTCCCTTGCTGTGCTGCATCTACTATACTCGCAGCTCAAAATCGCGCCATAAAGTTCTTGATAGCCGAAACTCAAAATGTGCTTGGAACTGATGCCATGGCAGCGAACTTCGATTACCAGTGACCAAAAGTTTGTGAGGAATTCGGTCCTAGTGATCAAATCCATTCAGACAACGAACGGCTGCCTCTGTCGACTATCTGCTAACCATCTAACAAACCTCCCTGATAAAGAAGTGCGAGCATCCCTCGATGGTCTCCTTCGGATGACTCCGTAGGAAGTATCGGACGAGGTCTTCCACTCCGCTCTTTTCTCAAATACTCAACTAGCCGATACCATAAAAAAAATATGCGACTAATACAGTACCTGACGCGTCTTTTGAATAGACGCAGCAAAAACCGCGATTTTGCTGCGCCTATTCAACATTGGTATACATTGTTCATATGGAGCCATGAAAATATTCGAAATTGAAACTTGCGCTCCATTGCGAAGGGGGTCGCGGACGAGTTGTCGGTCACAAGCCCTCGAAAACCGCTGCGTGCTCACAATTCCTCTAATTTGAGGTTTTTTGAGAGAAGGTTGGTACCGTTCGATTCGTCTCTTCGGGTCTACACAAGCTTGTATGTCTTTACCAGACCATCGCGTTTTCGCAGTGGATGCTCAAAAATGACTGGAGCAGACTTTTTGCGATTGGAGAAGCTTGTACTCCAGGACTTGCATTTCTCGGAGTATCTCAAGAATGGCGTAAAGTGTTCTGTCATGCCGGGAGTTCTCTGAGAGTGCGCCGTGCACAATGCATATAGGATCGAACCTATCAATCGAGGGGGGAACAGTTTGTAGAGTGAGCATTTAGAGAGTTTTATGAGAAATTCTCAGCCGCCCTACTCAGGAATTGCTGTACTCTGTCTCAACGAGACTTTGGAGTGCGCTGTGCACAATGTATAAAGGATCGAACCCATTAATCGAGTGGGAGTGACAGCTCGCAAATTGCACCGCGGGCGTGTTTTGAGCGCAATAACTCTGTCACGTCTGAATACTTCCGGCTGCAGCTTGTGGATTTTGTAAGCAGTAGAAAGTTCAGAAAGTGCGCTGAAACACAGCTACGTAGCTTATGAAACACAGAAACAAAGCTCCAGCGGTGCGAAGATGTAGGTAAACCTTGTGTGACACGATTTCTTCCGATTTCAACCAACCACGGTAGGAACACGCGATCAGCTAACGGCCTACGAATCCTAACCTACCGTGATTGCGTCGCTCGATCAATTTGGCCACTACGCATGCATCGCATAGCGCGTCGCGCGCATACTAGGGCCTATGTTATACTTCGGCGACGCGTTGGCGAAGCTGTGTTAGGCCCCTGTTATACTCCCGCGGGAGCTTCCGCGGATGGGCGGAAATCGCGTCGGGACCCCGCGCCGGGCCACTCGTCGCGGCCCGCCACGCCCGCCGTCCGCGGATCGCCGCCGACAGACGACGAGAGGGGTGTTATACTTCCCGCCCGCGGGAGGGCAGCCGTCCGCGGTGCACTGCACCACGGAAGGCTGTCGTCCGGCGGAGATCGGCGCGGGAAACGCGCTCCGATGCGACGCTAGCCGCCCCGGGACAACGACGACCGTCCGCGGTGCACCGTCCGTCCGCGGACGTCCCACGGAAGCTCCCGCGGGAGTATAACAGGGGCCTTAGGCCGTCTATACTTCCGACGCCGCGCGACGCGATAGTATGTAAAGTGGCCAAATTGATCGATCGCGTCACTTAATCAATGTGGCCAAAATACGTGGTGTGGCGTCGCTGGGCGTCGAAGAATAAACGGGGCCTTAGGCCTATGGTATACTTCCGTCCGCTGCAGCGACACGGGAGTGCACAGCGATGCGATGGCTCGCGATGCGCGTCGCGAGCCGTGACCATCGCTGAGGCTGACATAGTTTTGCAGACGGAGACTTTTGCAGAATTTTAGCCAATCAGCTGAATCAGCATGCCTACGACTTGTGGTCCCTTTTCATATAGTAGTGTGAACACGCACTCCTCATAAGCCTTAATTGTTGGAGCGAAATGAAACGCAGTACTCTTGGAAATGCCAAAGAGAGCGCGGACACGAAAAAACCGAGTTCAAAAACATTATTTTTAAAGACTTGGAGCTGAGATGGCAGAAATTTGTGATCAACGCGTCGCGATAACCCTCTAATGACCTGACAAACACAAAACTGTGCGTCCTCGTGCCTATGTGGAATCTGAGAGTCAAAAGAAATACTGCAGTCAGCGAAGATGCGGAAAAAACCCGCTAGAAAAACATGACTTCGAAAAAATCGGTGTTCAGTTGGAACACTTCTGTGCCGGACATGTCAACGGGACCTCCCTGTGACTTGTCCGGCGCAGAAATGTAAATTTCGGTGAAGAAGCTCAGAGGCGAAAAAAAATGCGAGGATCGGCACAAAAGTGGGAAAACAGCCTAGAAAAATATCTCCTCAAAAAACTAGCCATTCAAGCCGTCGAAAAAACCCAAAATGGGTCTAGGCACGACGAAAACCCTACGAGGAGAACAACAGAGAAATCAAATAAACTATGCGTGGCGTCGCGTCGCGCCGCAACGAACTATAAACGGGGCCTTAGGCCTCGTTTATACTTCGACGCCGAGCGACGCCACGCCACGTATTGTGGCCAAATTGATCGAGCGACGCGATCGATCAATGTGGCCCCAGTACGTGGCGTCGCGTCGCTCGGCGTCGAAGTATAAACGGGCTTTACGCGAGCTGCTACTCAATGCGTAGCAGCCTGCGTAACACTACCGCCGATGTCGCCGACAACAGCGTCGCCGAAGTATAACATACATCTAAACAAGGCCTAAGTCCCAGCTGCTACTTTAGAGCAACGGAGGGCAGCGGTGAAGTTTCTTCCGACCTTACTCATTTGAGTTTTCGACCCTCGAAACGGTACCGTTCTGTTCAGCCCGAAAAGCTCTATCAAACGGTATCAATCTCGGTCAATTCCGGGAACATTGATTTTTTGACAATTTCCCGTCGAAGACGAGGGCGCTCATCGCGATTACGAGAGAAAATGACCGAACCGCGTCGCCTTTTTTTAAGCCTTCGTATATGCCGCTCTGTTGAACGCAGTTTGTAGTGGGTAATGAAAATAAGTGAATGTCAATCATTGGGTAACCACAATAAATAAGAGTGTTCATTTGATTAGTCGAATATTCGACTATTCGAAATGCGATTACTCGAAATTCGAAATTTTGAAAATCGAATAATATTCGATCATTCGAAATTCGAAATTTTGGAAATCGGATATTATTCGATCATTCGAAATTCGAATTATGAAAATCGAATATTATTCGATCATTCGAAATTATGAAAATCGAATGATATTCGATCATTCGAAATTCGAAATTTTGAAAATCGAATATTATTCGATCATTCGAAATTCGAAATTTTTTCCCAAGGACAAAGGTATAGTAAACATGCATTTCAGATATGAAATGCTTACTTCATAACGAATCCTCTTCTTGGTCACTACAATCAGCCCAGGAGTTCCGCCAAAGTTTCTATGGAACTCGAGATAGCTAAGAGGTGATAGTGCGTGATACACATACGTGTACACCCGCCTCTGTTTCTGTGTTTTTATCACATTTGGTGCTGAATAGACTATATCTTCGGCCAGTGACTTGTCCACGGAGAGGGACAATGGACATGATAATATCCAAAGGCGAGATCTTTGGAACAGAACTCGTTCGAAGAGGCTGAATCCTACGGTTTTAGGAGATGTTAATCAATCTAATTAATATTCTGCTCTATAGATGGAGAAGAACTCCTTCTCTTCGAAGGTCAACATAGCGCATATCTTACAAGAAGGAGATTGTGAGGAAGTGTTGCAATGTTCCGATTTCAAAATATTTTAAGATAGATTTGAAATGAAACGATAGATCCGGAATTCATTGGAGTCTTAAGGATGCGCTTTTGCTTCGAGGGATGATTTAAACAAATGAGTAGAACCTAGGGTGCAGTTCTCTGCTACAAATCTTTCGAGCCTCCTTTCGAAACATAGATTATTTTCTGAGCATGAAAGTTTTGCTACCAACTCCTTATTGGAGCTTTGATTCGAATAAAACGTTGCCGATATTGACCAACAGATTAGCGATACATCCGGTCAAGCCTTTCCTGGTGAACGGTTTTCCCTTCCCTGGTTTTCCCTTTTTTCGAATTTATTCCTAATTTCCTTAATGTTGTTTACAGCCGAAAGTTGGTTTCTTTGTTACGGCGCTTTTGCTATTCACCACAGGATGGTGTGTTCTGGTGTGCTATACGTTCTTCTCGTTGATCCGGACATCTTCTTTCACGGTTGTGGGCATTTTCTCCCCCGTTTCGGGCATTTTCTCTCCCGTTGTGGCATTTTCGCCGCACGCAACGCGCGCAATGAGATTCGGGCATTTTCTCCGTAGATCTGCCCGGACAATGATGTCATCGAAAGTCGACATTTTCGAAATTTCTTGCCCAAACCTCGTCCAAAATCGTCTACGGTGTCATATGGAGAGCCGATTACGAATCCACTTTTGAAAATTCCACTGATTTTGGCATGTTACAACCATTTGAGGTTGGTAGGGTCCGGATCACTGACCACCCCCAGTTACCGGTACGGGTAGTCTCCTGCCATAATCGGCCAAATGAACTTCGGCATCGTATTCGGCACCCTGAATAATCCTGCCCTTATCATTAGACGAAGTTTGAGCAAAATCGGTGTTCCTGACCCGACCAACCTCAGTTATCCAGAAGAAAATCCAAAACTTAGTTAAATCGGCGGAATTTTCAAAAACAGACGTCGGAATCGTAATCAGCGCCTCAAATAACCCCTAAATTATTTCAGATGAGGACATTTGGCCAATTTCGAAAATATCGATTTTCGATGACGTCATCGCCCGGGCAGACTCGGCGAAGACTGCCCTCGTCCTCCTATAGGGAAAGTGTCAAAAAATGAATTTACCTGGAGTTGGCCGAGATTGACACCGTTTGATAGAGCTTTTCGAGCTGAACAGAATGGTACCATTGGGAGTGTCGACAATTCAAACGTGGGCGAGTAAGAGCGGAAGGAACTTCACCGTTGCCCTCCACCGCTCTAAAATGGCAGATTGGGCTAAAGCATTTTAGGTATTTGGAGAACTGCGAGCATGTCGTCATAAAGTGCTTTCAGTCTCGTGCTCGCGCACGAATTTGCATGCGTTAGCTCTCCTTGTCTTCCCGCAGTGGTCGACTGAACTCGGAAAAAATCGTGTTACCCAAGGTTTACTTGCATTTTCGCACCGCTGGAGCTTTGTTCAGTCATAAGCTATGTCGCTTGTTTCAGCGCACTTTTTGAACTTTCTACTGCTTACAAAATCCACAAGCTGCAGTCGGAAAGAATCAGACGTGACAGAGTTATTGCGCTCATGCACACTCCAAAGTCTTGCCGAGACATAGTACAGCAATTCCTGAGTAGGGCGGCTGAGAATTTCTGTAAAACTACCCAAATGCTCACTCTACAAGCTGTCCGCCCCCCCCCCCACTTGATTGATAGGCTCGATCCTATATGCATTGTGCACGGCGCACTCTCAGAGGATTCCTGGCATGACAGAACACTTCACGCCATGCATTAGATACTCCGGGAACATGCAAGTCCTCGAGTACAAGCTTCAATCGAACGGTATCAACCGTTTCTCAAAAACCTCAAATTAGAGGGATTGTGAGCCCGTAACGGTTTTCGACGGCTTGTGACCGACAACTTGTCCGCGACAGCCCTCCGCAATGGCTCCATAAGAACAGTATACAACGCACGATAGAGCTCGAGCTCCTAAGCTCAAATATATCGTTAGTTTTTGAAATAATGAATTTTAGGTGAGTTATATAAAAAAGACGCAAAAACCGCAAAACCGCAGTTTTTGCGGCGTATATTCAAAAGACGCGTCCGGTACTGTAATTGCCTAAAAACCTCTGGTTCAATGCAGGGATTCAAAGTGTTTTCCTCACGTATCTTATGAACAAGTCCACCGGTTCTCGTCACATAGGCGTCCAACACTTGCAACCCCTGGGGAACTGTTCATGTTACCCCAATAAGTCCAACCAAAGGTGGCTACCCCTGAGCTCTCATGCTCTCTGCACAACCTTGACGTCTTCAGGTTTTACGAGTAGCTAGCTCGTGCAATGGGAAATCATTGTGCTGCTCAGAGGGCCTCCTACGAGCACGGCGAAAGATGATGAAGGACTTTTTCTGTCGAGAGCATATGGCGGCAACAAGTGCTACTTACAAGCGCTGTTTGCTAGAGTGTATATTGCCCATATTGTTATTTGCACCTCCACTTCTATAGAACTGCAATTTCTTCGTCGCAAATTGTGCCGATGCCGCACACTTTTCTAGATTAGCCACCAATAATACGTCGCATAGAACCCCGCAATGTAATTGCTTCCTCCTGCAATCCCGCCCTGATGCTTCTTACCTTCTAGGGCTCTTCATTTTTTGAAGGAATGGGTTTTCATGGTTTTCGCAAACAGTTTAGGATTAGAAAAAAGTGAAAGAGTTATTACGATACGCATGTTAGAGCATGTAGCTTCTGCTGAGACTTTATCGCAGTGGGATAGCAAAAGTGATTATTACCTCCTTTAGAAACATAGAATGCCGAATATGAAGTTTCAGAGTTACCTTACTCCCTTACTCTAATATTTTTATGGTCCATCAGCAGGAGTTGTTCTAGCGAGGACTACAGCCCTCCTATACCACTCGATTTCTGGTGACCTACATTCAGCGATATAGACCGTGCTCCTATCGAGAATGGGTCTGCCGATCCTTTTTCCATGTCTATTAGAAGCCACATGGCAATCTGTAGACGCATTGACGTTTCGTCGAAGTGAACACCTCAACGAATATTCGTTGTTCTTATGCTCTTGAGGTCCGAGCTTGGCGACCTGAGCTCCCACTGCTGACGCAGGTTTGTCTTCAAAAGACTTATTTCTAATGATCGACAACTGCATCGAAGAAGTCAGTCTAGCCTTCCGCAGCACAACACAATGACGGTAGCACAGACGCGTTTGTGATCGTATCCCCGAGGTCAGGACCTCTTGTCTATAATAGGTTCTCGAATCAAATCGCAAGCTACCATCAGCGATAAGCAGATTAGTCGGTATCTCTTATCCGGCTTTAGTGATGTTGACCTATCTGCTAGTCCTTGGTTATGTCGGTGATTTTTCTGCCGGATAACGGACAATGGACTAGCTTCTCTCAATGTTTAATGTTGAAATGCTTAAATAGTCGACCATAACTACAACAGTGAATGTGAAGAGCGGTAATCCTACCACATATCGTGTTATATACAGTCCAGCTAATCCACAGGTCACATCTCTACCGCGACGAAGCGTGACTTAAGAAGACGACCTACCAACCAAACATTTGAATTTGCACCACTGATTGACGTTACAGGTTGAGTTGTTCATTGGCGTGTCACCGACACCTGGACCACACACATTGGAACTGCATCCACTACATCACTCGTTAGAGACGAAGGGCCTAGCATATCCCAAGAGAAATTTAACAACGCTGACTTCGTGTTCCACTTGCTATTATTCCAAGACAGTAATGCGTTGCAGGCTCTTCAGCGCCGCTCTCGAAAACGTCATGCGCGAACTAAATTGAACAAGAAGACATGGGAGTGAAGGCCGACGGCCGGCAACTGCTCCATCTTCGCTTCGCTGACGACATCGTGCTCATAACACCGAGCATCAGTCAGACGTACCGAATGCTGGCCGAATTCGATCGTGTATGTGGGAACGTTGGACTGCCGCTGAATCTTACGAAGACGATGTTCATGAGGAACGGACAAGTTTCTGGTGCCCCATTCTCGCTCAGCGGAACGAACATCTCAGAATGCTCCAGCAACGTGTATCTGGATCGCGAAGTCAATATAGCCAGCGACCCAGCGCCGGAGCTGAGCAGGAGGAAACGAGCGGCTTGGGTAGCTTTCAAGAGCGTCGAAGAAGTCGCGAAGAAGGCGAATGACTTCCGACTCCGTGCCCACCTATTCGACTCCACTGTTCTTCCTGCCCTAACATACGTCTCAGAGACGTGGGCTATACGAAAGCAGGATGAACACGCGATCAGCGTCAATACTATGCATATTCCAGTGGTCCGTAAAATCATGAACCGACGCGACTCTCTTGAATCATCATGCTTCACGAATTTAAATTGAGACATTCTGAGGTACATAGAGGTATCCCGTAATCTTAGCATCGCTTTTGGGACGCACTGTCCTTGCAAACGAACGGTGAGGGTCTGCTTCCAAAAATTCGCTTCCGGCGATTTTGATCTCGAAGGAAAACTGGGTCGCGGGCGCAAGCCGTCGCTTGACGATGAAGTTTTGAGGATAGCCATCGAAGCAAATCCGGAGACGAATGCATAATACGTTAGAAGAGGAGCTTGGCATCTTACAATCTTACATCTTACAATTAGTACGGCAGCAAGAGATTTGGCGAGAATCGGCAAGGCGAAGATATCGAAGTGGGTGCCTCAGAAGCTGACCGATTGGCAGTGTTTGGCACCCACTTCGATATCTTGTCACTGTTGCTGTAACCTGCTAGTTCGCCTTAAAAATCAGCCTTTTGTAAGCCGTATTATAACTGTAGATAAAAACTAGGTCCTTTACGATAACAGGAAGCAGGGATTTGTTTGGGTAGATGAGGGTGATCCTCCAACATCCTTTCCTAAACCCGCGGCCTTCACTGTTAAAAAAGTTGTGCTCACTTGGTGGTAATGTTGTCAAAGTGTAATCCATTACAATTTTATGCAACCTGGTCAGGCAGTCACAGCAGAGTCTTGCTACTGTGATTTAGACCAAATGAATGAAAAGTTGCAGAAATTGTGGCCGGCAGTGGTGAATAGAGGAGGGCCGCTCCTGTTGCAGGACAAATCAAGGCCACACTTCTCAAATCACTCGGAAAAAATGACCCATTGAAGTATCGAAGTTCTCACTCATCCACCGTATTTCTCCGACCTTTCTCATTTTTTTTCGAGTTCTTCATTCTTATTTGCGTCGGAAGCAATTCGCTAATTTCGCCAATGTTGAATGTGCCCTCCTTGATTCCGTTAAATCCTGTGATCTACGTTTTTACTGTAAAAGATTGGGTTCATTATAGTTTCGTTGGCAAAATGCGTAGATTCAGGTGGTTCTTACTTCTGTCAATAAAGTTGTACATGAGCTGAGTTATAGCAGTTTGAAGTAAGCGGCCTGTTTCGGCGATTAATTCTGCGACGGCCTAATATTTTGGGATATTGCGGCTATTAGGGGCGCGTGTAGCGCAGTCGGAGGAGGCGCCGCCGGTCGCGTGCACGGGATACCAGGTTCCTCGTTCGGATTTCCCGCCCAGGCCAACCAAGCCTTCCATACCTCCGGGGTCGGTGAATTCGTACCAGACGTGTCTGGGAAGGATGAAGCGCTGACTTGTTCATCGGCTGGCCACCGCAAGTCATTGTATGGCCAAATACGCATTCATGTCGCCTCCACGACTTCCCTAGAAGTAGAATGCGCTGTCGCGTCCCAAAAGGATTGAGTAACGCCGTCCTTTATCCTTTTATTTATCCTTATCGCGGTTATTGACTGATGGTACTTTGTAGCTCACCCCGTAGACACGAGTCAACAGAACGTAGCGTTAACTCTCTGGCTACACTATATGGGGTCCTCACTAATTCTTTCGCGCTGCGCGAGGGTGGCATTTTAGCAACCAACAAGAACAAAGCACGATCTCGCAGCACAACGCCGCGCCAGATGCCGTGCGAGTGCACTGTACTTTCGTCTCTCTTATGTGGGTATGTGCTTAAGCACTTAGGAGCTGAAGCCATGATATGCCAGAAGTGCGCTTGCGCAATTCGCATCACAGGGCGCCGACGCTGTGAACATCTGCGGGAAGGGACGAGATCGACCTCTAGCGGAGACCTCATACCGAAAGTGACACGCTGGATGCTTTCCTCCTTATGAATCATCGGCACCTAAAGGCCCTACTATTCAGGTTAGCCGCCTCAGATGGTGTGAACTCCCACCAGTATGTTGAAACCCGAATGTTGCCATGGCAGTCGAGTTCCTTCCTCATTTCATCCTGGCTTTTATCTCGCCGTACACCTACTGCCGTAAATTATCACTTCATTACGTGGGGTCCCATTGTAAATGCGGGAAATGAAAGGAGGTCCGCGGTCAGAGCAGACGAGCGCTTGCGTTCTCACCAGAAGCACGCTCTAAGAAAACGTCGTAATTTCCCGCAAGTGAGGCCAGGCATGCCAGAAGGGCACTCTGCAAACAGCACAGCAACACTTCGGAGAGACTGCTTACGAGGCACAAAAAACTCTCTTGAGGTCTCTTCAAAGAAACTTGTCATTAGATCCGTGCTCTTTGCTCTTTGGTATAAATACGTTCTTCCTTTCCTTCGCTTTCCGTTGCCATAGAAATTATAGCTTCACGAGATAAACGTAGTTAACTCAAACCCGCTGGGACAAACGTTCTTCGGTGCCATTCGCTACAAAGGACGTGAAAATTTTCTAGAATAAACATGTCCAATTATGTTGCTACCCTGACTTCAATTCGAAAAATTCTGCTATCAGTTTTTCGATAAGTATTGAAAAGTTGAGGATGTATGAGAACTACTTAATAGCAAACCCCCTTTTCTATTAGGTCTTTTATGGAGGTGTGTAGCGCATCAAGAGAAGGCAACTGCCTTCGTTTGAGCTCCGAATCCGTTCAAGGTTTGAAGCACAAACGACAGCAGGCAAGTGTCTTACTCTCGCCTGCCAACTCCTGTCTTACTTTCCAACTCCACGGACTCGATCGTCTGGTTCCAGACTTGTCTGGGAAGGACACAAGACACTGGCTACAACCGGCGATCTACGAAAATCCGCAGTGTGGGTCGAACGCGCTCCCCTCCCTCTGCGACATCCATTAAAGGTGTAATTCGAGGCGAGTCCCACAAAAGCATACGCACCGATCCTTTTTCTGCTTATCACGACCTTTAAGATGCAAGTTACGCAGGTAGCGTGAAACCTGATCTCGGCGGACTCCACCACGCATGATTCCTGGTTCTACTCAACCAAGCTTTTCATCTTCCGATGTAAACGAACAGATGGCTGAAATTAAAACAGTACTGCATTTTTCATCGCTTTATCACTGCAAGCCACTAAGAAAGTGATTTATTTATTTATTTATTTATTTATGCGCGCATGGAGGCCACGCTAAATTCCAGTGATTCGTGGCTCAACAACAAGAGAAGGCAAGCAATAGGTCAAAACGAAGAAAAACGGTTGTAAACTGGTTTAAAAAACCAAAACAACCAAACAATATAAAAGACTACAATTGTGAAATGCTAAAAAGTAAAATTAGTCCTACGCTAAAAGCAAGTACTAGTTGACAGATGAAGGAAATCACTCGCCAAATGGAGCGAATCGGTTCACGTGTCCTAATACGATGACCTTTAGTTACGGTTTTTTTCTCGTGTTTTCCCGGGGATGAGGTCAGAATATCCTCTTTGGTTTGACAAAACGACCGTGGACTGTAAGCCTGCTTGGTTCCCTAAATAAGGAGCTTATCCAAGGGTGGTGAATGCAGACGAAGTTAAACCACCGGAATGACATCGAGTTCTTCATTGTTTAAGCACCGCGACAAATTCAACAAAGCAACAGCATACATAGCGCAGCAACAGCATACATAGTGCAGGCCTATGTTCCTCGTTGACGATTGTTTGTTTTGTTGGGAGGGTTCAACCATACCCCATTGCGATCTGGATGCATATATACCTAATTTCGTTTCAAAGGCATACTGAAAGGTCTAGGCGGACAACGGGTATCTCCGCTTAATGTGTTACCTAGGAACCTCAATTCAGCTACAACAACGGACCCACTCAAACAGAAGAGCTACATTCAATCTACAAAGTCCAGCAAAAGGGACAACGAGCAGCTACAATGGAGGTCAGAACAACGCGGATGCTTATTTGGTGCCGCTTAAAACAATGTAGAATTTGAATAACTCGTCACAAATTATTCCAGGCGTTTCTGCCTGTAAAATCTATTACACATTGTTCGCAGCTATGTGGAAATGATTTCAAGAACGTGCGAAAGCACTACGGGGGCACACCAGGTGGCACATACCGAATCCAGGTCGAAGTGAGTCCAGAAGCTAGACTCCAGCTCCTCTCTTTCGCCCTATCATACTAGAGTGGTGGACGGCTATCGCCTCTGAAGACGACAATCTCGTCGAAGCGTCAGGCCGCAGAATGAAGTTCCACCATAAAAACCTCGTTCGGCACACAAGAAACTAACACAGATCACCAGTTGCTAGAATTTTTGAAAGCTAGCGGTTGTTAAAGTGGCGGCGCACGTTTCCGCATTGGTGGAAAAACATGGCGTAAACTTTCTCGTTCTCGTGTTTGAGCTGCGGTCATGACCACCGCCGTTCTTCAGCTTGAAGTTGCCACTGTTCCGCCATGGTGCGTGGTAGCGAAATTGAAGGAGGCAGGAGGTCTGCGCAGCAGACTTCAAGTTTCTGGATTCGGGTCCGGCCAATGCCAGACTTAGCCTTCCATCCCTTCGGTGTCTGTGAATTGCTACCAGACTTGTATGGGAAAGACATGGCACTGCGTTGCCAATCGGCTTTCAACAACGCCATTACATAGCATTCAAACACGCATTCAGAATGCCTCTGCAGGTCCTTGTAAAAGTCAACTGTGTGGCGCACTCTATGAAGGGATTTCCATGGAGGGCCTACTTTTTGCTTTAACCGTTCCCTCGTTGCATTTGACTGAACTATTCTCGTTTTCTCCCTCACTGTTCTTCTGCTACAAAATAAATGAAACGATTCAGTGTTGAAGTAAAATATGTCTAATCACTACATCATCGCATGTATTTCCTTAAACCTATGGATGGACGGTGGAGATACTCAGTGAAGGTGTTCTGCAGCAAAAGCCGAGCAGGACTGCTAGTGAACGACTCAGGAAATAGACGATGGAGGCCCGAAGAAAGTTTTCTCAAACCTCACATCACTTGTAATTATAAGAAATACAGTAAATTATTAGGTTGTCTGGAAAGTTCTCAGCGTTTTGTGCTACTATTTTTCATTCGTCTATTACTAAGTAAAGATTCAACTTGCATTGCGCATTAACGCCATTTTTTGTACAAAATTTTTCGCCCTATCTGTCCAAGTAATTTAAGTTTCAACGCTGTTTTGTATTTCTGTTCTTGAAGGGGTATTGAAGAATGTCGAAGCAGCAATTCCGAACGGTATTTTATTTCAGCTTCAAATTGGGACAATCCTCAGCTGAGAAAGCTGGATAAGTCAATCAAGTGTGGGGCCTAATAGTGTTGGAGAAAGCACTGTGCGCCAGTGGTTCAGTGAATTTCGGGCCGGAGATTTCAGCCTCGAAGATGACCCGCAGAGGTCGACCTCGAGCAATCCCGGACGACGAGCTGAAGAAATTGGTGGAAGCCGAACCATTCCAAACAGTTCGCGGGATCCCGAAAGAGGTAGAAGTGAGTAAAACTGCTGTTGCGGATGCATTCAAACGCCGTGGAAAGGTGAAAAAGCTCGAAGAGAGGGTTCCCCACGAGTTGAGTGAGCAGCAAGAAATGTCACGTTTCGAGATTTGTTCTTCTCTACTTTTACGCAACAAAACTGACCCGTTTTCGGATCGAACCATCACTTGTGATGAAAATTTGCCTCTATATGATAACAGGAAACGTTCCGGACAGTGACTGGACGCCGACGAACCGCCTAGGCTTTTTCCAAAGGCGAATCTCCACCAAAAAAGGTAACGGTCACTGTGTGGTGGTCTGCAGCTGGTGTGATCCATTACAACTTTTAGGCACCCCGCCAAACGATCACAGCCGAGTCCTACTGTAAGGAAGTCGACGAAATGCACCGAAAATTGCGTCAACTTCAGCCAGCATTGGTCAACAGAAGAGGCCCGATTCTTTTGCACGATAACGCCCGCCCACACGTTCCACAAATCACTATTCGAAAATTGAACGAATTAAGGGTTGAAGTTCAAGTCCTCACCCGCCAGATTTTCCAGACCTCTCGCCAACCGACTATCACCTGTTCAAACACTTTCAGAACTTTCTCGCTGGTAAAACCTTCACCAATCAGGACAAAGCCAAAGCAGCTTTCGTGAATTTTGTCGAATCTCGACCACCTATTTTTTTCGCTGATGCAATAAGCCACTGGTGGCCCGTTGGCAACGTTGTGCTGATTCGAACGTGCTCATTTCGACTAGATCCGATAAGATTTGAAAAAGTTATGGTAGTTCAACGTGAGGCACTCGACACGCTGAGAACATTCCGGACAACCTATTAACTACTCGATGAATTGCTCAGTGATCATCCTGAACGATAATTCCTTTGGAGGGATAAAAACCACTGCGCTCCCAACTGATTTATGCGTCTGTAAAAATCTCACGTTCAGGTTAGAGCAATGTGAAAAACGGTTCCTGTCGTCAAAAATCTCTTTGGTGTTCGGATTGGATCCCTCGAACTTAAGAACTGTTGCTAAGAGCATGGAATTTTTTCTGACCTCGCCAAACACGAGCGCATACTAGATACTAGATGCATACATGCCTGGTTAGTTAAGTGAATGGAAACGATTTGGCAGTGTCGAATAATTCGAAATCCGGCAGAGAAGAATGTCGTCGAGCTGCCGTGCTAAGATTGATATCGAACCTTCCGAAATCCGCTGGGTGAGAGCCTCAGCTCGTGCTTGTCCAACCACCTATCCAGCCACCTGAGGTCCAAAATCGACGTCATCGGATTCTGACCGCTAGGTGGTCCTCGCACCTCATTTCTGGCCGAGTGAAGGCTTATAGGCGCTTGCGTAACGCGGTGTCCTCGTTCGCTTATCTCTTTATGTCTTCTAGTTGTTTTGTGGTGGCCAACGCCCGCCGGGTGACGCAACCCCTGCCCAAAGGCGCCGCCATCCGCCCGGGTCACCTCCATCCACCCACTGCCTCGCCACTCTCGCCATCTGCTTGAACCACCGACGGCCGTTCAACCTATTACCGTACTCCTCACCCGCATCCCTAACCGGATACGGTCTCCCGCTCCCAACGCGCTTTTGCTGCTCCCGTGATCCACATTTCTAGCAATCCTTCTGCTCGACTGGCAATTCGATTTCTCTTATGAGATTGCTTTATTCGCTTCAATCGCCTCCAGTTTATAATCTTGAATTTTGCAATTGAGGTCAGGTTGAAGAGGTCGAGAGAGAATATGTCGTCGGACATCCATCAGATGGGAGGATTCTACGATGCAGCGACGCAGCAGAATGCCTTCAAAGCGATGAGTCAAATGTGGCAAATGGATCAGTACCAGCAGGGCTACTCGATGAAGGATGTCCAAGTAAGTTGCCACATGTGCTTACGGATATTTTTTCATCTTTTTTATCACGATTCACTCACTCTATTTTTACTCAGAAACCTGTTAATCTGTTCCTATAATATCCCTTCCACGCGACAGGCTTCGAAATTTTTTAAGCACTGGAGACATCTGAAGAGTTAGCAAGTCATGAGACGAAGTATGCAGTGTTTTGTTCTCCATCAGCAAATCGCTAATTTGTGAGAAAGATATCCTACTTGCCTGATTCTATATTTCATTATTTATTTATTCAAAGGGCGCGTGTAGCGCAGTCGGAGGAGGCGCGACTGTCGCGTGCACCCGATACCAGGTTCCTGGTTCGGATTTCCCGCCCAGGCCAACCAAGCCTTCCATCCCTCCGGGGTCGGTGAATTGGTACCAGACTTGTCTGGGAAGGATAGAGCGCTGACTTGTTCATCGGCTGGCCACCGCAAGTCATTGTATGGCCAAATACGCATTCATGTCGCCTCCACGACATCCCGTAGAAGTAGAATGCGCTGGCGCATCCCAGAAGGGATTGAGTAACGCCGTCCTTTATCCTTTATCCTTATTTATTCATTTCATCGTGTATTTTATTCGCTATTTTCTGGTTTACGTTGCTTAAGGATAGTCGTGTATTTTGGCGGCTTTGATTGTTTAGTAGCATATTTGTATATTGCGATCTTAACGTTGTTGCGTTTTTTGCTATCCGATGGTGACCTTAAGCATCATCAACAATAAATCACAGACAAAACAAATAAGAAAATGAATAAATAAATAATAAAGTACAGAATCAAGCAAGCAAGATTTCTTTTCGTGTCGCTCACCGGCAAGGCTCCTGTAAGCAGTGAAATTCTGAGGAGCGGGAGTTTTTCTAAGCCTGAGTATAGCTGAACATGAGCCCGCTCTGGAAATATGTAGATTAGCTTGCTCTCATCCCTTTCAGAATGCCGTGTAAGATTCTTCCGAAGCAACTGCCTGCTTTTGTAGTTTAGAGGCGAAGGAATTTACGACAACTTGCACCTGTAGAATACATTCACTTATCTTGAAAACCGCACAGGGGTTCTCGTGTCTTCTCTGCGAGCCAATGCACGTAATCCGAGCTCCGCTTGCTGCCTTGCAGGGAACGCAATCTAGCGCACCCAAGCATTCCTGTTCCTAATCCCACCTTACGAGTAAGAATCAGAATTAGATAAAGAATCTGCGGAAAACGACTGAAATCTATATAGGCCCCTCATCAGTGGAAATGCAGAAACGCTGCGTCACGCGAGAGCCCATCCTCCACTTCCATCTCATGACGCAAAGGCGTTATCCACCGTGCCCATGCCGCTTGCGGAAACGGGCATCGAGGGCATATAAGTGAGTGCTCCTGAGCGCCGCAGCCACGACTCTACCTTAAATTCGCGAACCCCCTATCCGTCTGGTTTATCAAAAACGAAACCCACTTTTATCCTAATTCAGGGATACAGATTCCTCCTATATAACTTGTTTTCCCCAGATCACGCATATACTTAAGACCCTTTCCTTGTCGGTCCCGCCGTTTTTTCCAACATTTTATTCTGAATTTTGCTGGGAGTTTTTTTTTGCATAATATTTTATAACATTCGAAAGGAAATAACCTGTTCTATTCGCTTTCGCTTTTATCTCATCTCGATTTTGTCAACTTTGAGGTCACTAAGGTGGAAAGTCAAGAAGCCTTGGCTATCAGCTCATTTTTCTGTTTACGTTTGAGTTTTTTGCAACAAGTTATACATCACTCGAAAGAGGATGGTTTGCTATACAAGAATACTTGTTGTATTTTTCGTTTATTTTGGCTTTTGTTATATTTCAGGGCATTAACTTTGACTGTCCAGGTGAAATAAATTATTTTTGCCAACAGCTTCTACCCTTCAGTTAAATTTTTTACTTGATTCTGATGACTCGAAAATTTAAAAAAATTCAAAATGACCAAAGAGCAAAACATATATTCTGATAGAACGAAGCATTCCCTTTCAAATGACATATGAGATTGTGCAAAAAAAAATGGGCAAGAGAAGCTCTTTGTAAGGGTTATTTTCCTTTTTATAATGTTGACAAAAGTCAGCACAAACAAATAAATGCAACACATTCGAAGGAGCAAGACATTCTCTTTCGAACGACACATAACACTGTTTAAAAAATTAACCAAAGATAAGGAGCACTTGGTAGAAATAATTTATGTCTTCTAGACACTCAATTTAATGTCCTAAAAATTAACGAAATCCAAATGAACGAAAAATCCAACACATGTTTTGTATAGCAAATTATGCTCTTCTGAATGGTGTACACCTTTGTGCTGAAAAAAAAACTCAGACGTAAGCAAAGAGAAGAAGCACTCGGCGGAGACCCTTTTTCCTTTTTGACTTTCCACTTGACAAAAAAAATTGGCAAAAATCGAATTGAGAAAAAAACGAAACTTACAGTCCGATATGTCAAATCATTCCCTTTCAAATGATTTATAACTTTGAGGTAGTTTGTGTTCTGTTCTTTTTTGTTAGGTTGTAAAGCGAAGACTCATGTCTTCGCCTTGAATACGTAAAATAAGCCTAATGAGTTTTGGTGTTGTCATTCGTAGTTTTCTGGCACTATTCGCTGTTAGCCTTTTGCTTTGTATGCGCTGTTGCGTTGCGTTGCACAATTCTCTTTTGAAAATAAAACAGCATGTCGCATCGGCCGTAGGTCGCGAAGTCAACATGGCCGAGGACCTAGTGCCGGAGGCAGGCAAAAGGAAACGAGCCGCTTGGAGAGTTGTCAACAGCGTCGAAGAAGTCGCGAAGAAGAAGGCCGTCCCGACTATTCGACTCCACTGTTCTTCCTGCGCTAAACTTCTCCTCAGAAACCTCGGCTATACGGGAGCAGAGTGAATTCCCGATCAGCGTCGCGCAGCGGGGAATCGAGAGGACGATGCTCGACACCGCCAACGCAACTGAGAGAATACCTTCGGAATCGCAAGCTTCGTCGACGCTCGAGGATCAGAGACACAGTCGCATAGTCCGAGTCGTTCAAAATTACGAGAACAGCCGCACAATGCTTTCCGCAGACAAGCACTGAACGAGAATCGTTAAGATAGGATTCCTCGGGATGTCAAAAGAACAGGAGGCCTACCTACGTTGCTCGTGCGACGATGGCCACTGTACACGTCTGGGTCGCTATAGGTGCAAGTGGAAACTTTGCTGACGCCCGCTCGATCAACTCCGCGATCGGCGGGACACAGAACACAGGCAGGGGATGGCCATCAAGCCACCTTTGCTAAGCCATTAACTTGAGCTACAAGATTGCTTCCCCAAGAGAGTTGTAATTTTTGAGCCAGTTATGTTATTTATTATGGAGTGAGAGTAGGAGTTGTGTGACCACGTTCTATCCCCGTTCTAGAAAGGAGATTTTTGACTAAAAGGTCTCTGCATATGTTTTATAGGCAGCAATGATTCATGAAATACTCCAAAATTCGACAGTCATCTGCTCATCAACACAAAGGATATTCTCTATTGTAAATTATTGTATCATCGTGTCCCGAACGATGATAGTGAACATGGGAATGGCTGGCCATCTGTAGCGTAATTCATAATTCCTGTTTATCTTCACCACATTAAAAAACAGGTCAAGAAGCATCTCTTTCGATTAAGGAATTATCCGTGTGTAGAGTTTTTAAGATTAACCTGGGTAACTGAAATCTGCGCTTAAATTAAAGGGTCAGTAAAGCCAGACGCAAACAGTCGTGCATGCCGACTGCGAAGTTTCATATAAATATGCAGCATGTTTGTACTGCACTGCATAGAAGTGTGGCGACAGCCTGAGCAAGTTTTAGGAGCGATACCGAAATCTAACACACTTAAGATTTTCGCCTTCTTACACTTCAACTAAAGCTAGCTATGGTGTCAACATTTTTGCAATACCTGTATTAAGGGTAAAGGATAGAGATCGGTGTCGATCAATAAGTCTTTGGGATGCGCCATGCATGATATGTACTATCACGAGATCTCGTGGAAGCTATTTGAATGGCTGCACAATCACTTGCGTGGCCATTGGATAGAAAAATTTTGTGTAATTTAAGCGCCACTGCACCAGAGGAAACTGGAGCGAAAAGGACATGAATGTACCTGCGTATCGGCTGAATATAGTAGGCTGACATTGTGTAGCGAACAGCATTAGCTTAATAAGAGTGTAGCTTTGGAATAGCTGGAGATTCCACCTATGCGAAACGCGTCAGCTCTGGAAGCAGCAGCAGCCAGTACCTTATCCTTGCATACGAGTATGGCAGCAGTTCAGCGACCAGGAAACGAGAATGATTGGTTTGACTCGGCTAGACGCCAACCATTTAACTCAAACAGAGATACACGCAACTATGCGCTAACATACTGTCGGGAGATCTAATTGGTATGAGAAGCTGTAAAAGTCATTAGATATTCATTTTGAAGAACGGTTATTACATTACTATCCAAAACTTCACGTTTATTTGGTAATAAGTGGCCCATTTAGCTTTTAATCTTTAAAGAAAGGATACCCGCTACAGTAAAGCGCAGACTCACTCCACGGGAAACAGTGCGGACTTTTCAGACGCCTACTGCCTTCCCGCATCCATTCGCCAACTTTGCACAGCAGCTGTCGACGATCACGCAGACGATGAGAGAAACACCGCCGTGCTCGAAGAAGAAGCCGAACCCGGTTCCCGTCGAAATGAAGGACGAGGTAGGTAATTTTTGCGCCACTGCACCAGAAGAAGTGAAGCGAAAGGGACGTGAATGCACCGTCGTATGGGCTGAATATAGTGGGCTGACATTGTGTAACGAACAGCATTAGTTTAATCAGAGTGTAGCTTTGGAGGAGCTGGAGACCTGCTATGCGAAACGCGTCAGCCCTAGAGGGAGCAGAGGATTAGAAGAGTTTGTCTTCAAGCTAAGTCGGGTAGCATGCTTGCGTTCATAAAGTCATTGCTGGTCATTAACCTCATTCAGTTGCCTAGGCTTCCATGTGAGCCTTGAATGGAGTTACAAAATTGGCTCAGCAGGAACGTCGTCACATATTTGGACTATCCTCTGTACCCCCATTGCAACCGCCTTTAAAAGCTGGTTCCTGTGAATCTCCGCAGAGACTTCCATCGTCAGTAGCAGCGGCCTACGACGGTTTGGGAAATGTGGCTTCTAAAGAAGATATCTAAGGCCCTCAAAAAATTAAGAGGCGAAACATGGCCGGGCTTAAAACTGCTGCTTCTTTCACATGAGTACCTTTCTCAAACAAAAACAGGAAGCACCGTGCCGGTCTTCAAGCGCGTCAGTTAGCTTTCTGAATATTTTTTTCAAGAGTTGGGTCCTATAACCTCCTGCATGTCGATTTGCCCGTGGGAAAAAACTTGGCAGATGCTATAACACCCAACACCAATTGTAACGATGTCAATCCGTCACCATCAATTTAATCATCGGAGTTAGGACGTCGAAAGTTTTAGGTCATTTGGTAAACATGTCGTGTAAATCAGACCACATTTGGCGGGCACAATTCTGACCACTTCGCAAAACTACACGATTTAATACGTGGAAAAAGCGTTGCTTCTAAAGCAGACGTTCCTCGTGGGAAAGCACTAATCGACCATATACTGGTTTCGCGTTCAGATCAACACCCCTTCTATTATATTTATCCCGGATCCCGTTGAATCAGAAGAAATGCTTCAATTATTTTCAAGCACTAGCGACTGTTATAGAGGAATCGGACTGCCACAACGATGCTTCGCTGCGGTCTAAACTGTTCTGCCGGGCGGGACTCGCACCTACACTAGCCAAGTCCCAGAAGGATGAAGCGCTGACTGCTCCAGCAACTGGCAATCCCCATTCATTCAGTACAATCATGATTGAAGCTGACACGGCTGTAGAAGCACATTGCCTGTTGCATCCCATAAAAGAATTTACGTACTGATGTCGATCTTTGCCACTTTCACGGCTGACGATGAGACATCTTTAGATGGATTCGAGATGCATTAGTTAACTGCTGAACATTTCCATTTTCGTCTTCATATTATCTGCGGCAGCGAAGGAGGAAGATCCAGCTCGCCTGCACCCGAGTCGAGGTTTTTCACTTGAAGATGGGTCTTGTCCACTTCACCCAAGCTCTCTATCCCTCTGGGGTCGCTGAATTAGTGATAGTTTTTTTTTTGGGAAGGACGAAAAACTGATTTGTCCATCGGTTAGCGTCCGCTAGTTATCGTATAGGCTTAACAAAAGATAAAGGACTGCGTTATTCAGTCCCCTTAGGGATGCGTCACGCATTCTTCTTCTAGCGACCTCGTGGAAGCAACTCGAATGCGCACTTAGCCTATAATATGAGGTGCGATGGCCAGCCGATGTACAATTCAGTGTTGCATCCTTCTAAGAAGAGACTGGTACCAATTCACCGACACCAGGAGATGGAAGGCTTCGTTGGCATGGACGGGTATTCCGAACCAGGAACCTGGAATGGTATGCACGCGACAGCCGGCGCCTTCGCCGATTGCGCTACCATGTGCCCTTTAGGCCTAATACACATTCAATATCACGTACAGTACAATGCATAGCATCCACAGCAACGATTGATCGACGCTGACCTTCATCTTTTTCTCGTTAATTATTTTCCTGTTAGAATAACTATTGACTATGCATTTCGGAGAACACTTGCAATTCTTGTCGACCTGCATTGCATTGAACAGCTTAGTTCTGATTATGGGATTGTATCCAACTCGCTTGGCTTGATGGTCCGCCACGGATACGTGTCTAGTAAATGTGCATGGAGTGTAAGCCGCCACACTGTGGCATTTGAGAAGGCTTTAGAATGCGCATCAAAGCGCGCTATCCGTTTCAGGTGCGATTTAAAATTCGAACCTCGAGACAGGAGGGGTCTCCCGGCATATCTTCTATCTGTTATGCATTACAGTAATGTTGTGCTATGAAGACAACTTTCAGTGCAGGAGGTTTTTCTTTGCCAACAAAAATGCCCCATGGCGGAGCAATGAGAAGGCCTGTTCTCATTATTGACAGCGATTTCTCTTTCATCAGGATGTGGTTGATTTGTAGCCGATTTATCAGCACCCCCCTTTAAGGCTTACTTCGAGAGACGAAAAAGGAACAACGAATCCGCTCGTCGATCACGAGAAGCCAGGAGACAAAAAGAGGACGTAAACTTCCGAAAGTTGGAAGTTGTTCAGCAGGTGAGATCCACATATGTCTCGGCTTTAAAGTTGTTCAACCCCCAATATTTCTAGGTATTTTCACTCTTAACAGTGCTCGGTATAAGAAAGGTCTATGCAAGTACAACAGAAGCCAAGCAACGCAGAAGTTAAGGCTCTAAGAGCACACGGACAGGGGTGACTAGCTGGCTTGCGAAAATGTTATCGTGGGAGTCGGCAGGCATGCGAATGAATTAGGGGCTCACGGGCACGTGGTAGCGCAGTAGAAGGAGGCGCCTGCTGTCGCGTCCACCCGATTCTTTCTTCCATCCCTCCCAGGCCAACCAACCCTTCCTTCTCTCCGGGCACGGTGAATTTGTACCAGACTTGTTTCGGAATGATAGAACACTGACTTCCATATCGGCCGGTCAGAACAAGTCACTGTGCAGGCCAAATGCGTATTCTACTTACGCGATATCTCATAGGATTAGAATGCGTGGAGAATCCCGCAAAAGGATTAGCTGATGCCGTTCTTTATTCTATATCATCTTTTACGAGGAAGGGTACTGCCTTAGGAAGCTGTACTATAAATAAGGAAAGAAGATTTGGAGATGTCTAACAGTAGTTTATGAAATAAAATGAAATATGAGCTCATTTGTGAAATGCATAGCTTTTGCGGATCACTTGAAAATTTGCCATAGCTCACCAGTCCATAATCAACCATTCTGAGCGAGCTATAGATGCTGTTGATCGCTCGTCCCACGAGTGGTGGCTCCCTTTGTCAATAGAAAAAACTAAGGTGCTCCACTGAGGAAGAACAAACCCGGCTACACATACAAGTTAGCCGCAGATGAGATTACAAGCACTGATCAAACAACAGATCTTGGGTTCCTCCTCGATGCAAATTTGGCTTTGGACGCTCATTGTAAACAAATTGCAAATGAAGCGATGGCTGTAGTGCACAATCCTTTTAGAAGTCTCTCCACAAAAACCATCTGTCCTCATCCAGGCCTATAAGACTTACGCTAGGCCGATACTTGAGTATGGAACAACAATTTTTCCCCACTTAAGAAGAAAAACATACTTGGACTTGAAGTCTGAAGCTTCACTATAAAACTATTCATCAGGAAATGTGGGTTTGATTACCATGCTATTCCAGATAGTGAAGTAAGAAACAAAAAGCTTGGACTACAGACGCTTCTATATAGATGAAGAATATACGATCTGTGTGGTTCACAAAGTTATCTATGGTTTCTGTGGACTTGATAAGCGTGACTTCTTCATGGTAAGACCATCTAGAACCCGAAGTGGAGGTAAATGATTCTAGGACATAACGGGATCTTGTGGCAGAGCCCTTCTTAGTTTGTTCGTCCTTTTACGCTTCATTTATCTCTGGGTGTTTGTTATTGCATGTTCTTTCTAATCATTCTACTTTGGCCTAGATCGTTACCCAACGTCAAATGAATGTCATTCTATATATACCGTTTCTAATTACATTGTTCTTCGCATAGATTTTAGCCATGTATTAAGTATTAATAGTAATAAAATGAAATATCACTCTAGGGTTAAACGCTATGCCCCGGACATGTTAGGTAACTACACAACTATGATTCACCTTCCGGAGTCTTGAATATAGAATGCATACAATTCCTTTTCCAGATGCCCAACGCGTTTTACTTCCACGGCATGCCATGTTTACAGTTTAACTGCTTTCCTTGTCCCTACAATCACTTACAGAGTTATGACACATAGGAGATCCGACAGAGAAGGGGTTATAAGTTCTTTCCAGCCAAGTCAGTCGTGAGCGCGACCGCTAGTCTGTATCCCATCCCTCGCAAAAACTTTACTTGCCAGCCAAATAAAGAAACACGGCTTCAGTCCTTCAGGAACTAAATATTGGAATCCAAACTTCAGGAGGAACATCTAAACAATGAATAATTAAATAGATAAGCCGATCGGAAACAAAGTCTGGCTAGAGCATAGAGATGCACCCTTTAGCACCGAAGCGTCACCGACGAGCTGGAATCCTGGGAGGAGAAGTGGTCGTGGTCAGCGTGAGTTGGAGGTGGCCACATGAGTGGATTCGATTTGCTTTTGGGTCGTCTTGAGAAACGAAAAAATGTGGAAGCTACGAAGCCAACTTTCGCTCACCTGAGCTCAGCAATTAAGAATTTTTCGGCGATCACAAATTATGCACCCTGAAAGTGAAGCACTTTACACTCGAAACTCAAGTTACATCAGCGGAGAGGAGCTGTTTGTCGTTAACACAGTCGTTTTTAGGACAACCTTCGACTCAAGGCCGAGCTGCAGAGGGTTCTAATGGAGCTGGAGCGGCTAAAGTACATGGCTGCTGTGCAGGGAGTGCAGCTCTGATCTGCTCTGCTCACCTCTTCACCTCCCAGCACGCACCTGTGCTTCGCGCTTCTCAACCTACGGCTCCAACCACGTGTATCGCCTCACCCGCAGACCAAAGACCGTGTGAGGCGGAGTCCTCGCCGCTCAGCAGCGCTTGCCTTTTCAACGTCTCGTTGTGTATAAATGGAATTCCCCTCAAAATGGAGCTTACATATTATTATTTCTCAGTGATGCTTGTGTGAATAAACGTTTTATTGCTGGAAGCCCCAATTTTAGCACTCAGCCGGCTTCCACTCGCCTACCGTCCCCTTCAGCGGGAAATGGTAAACGCTGATGCGTACACGCCATCCAGCACGGTTAGATACACTGCGATCTCCATAAGCTTGCCGACCTTCACAAAATGTTTTTGGATCGCAATTTAAGAGTCTAGTCGGGCAGTATTATTCTCAGCGGCATGTGGAAGGGAGGAGCCGGCCATCTTGTGCACCGTGAGTCGATGTTCTTGATTTGGCTCCCGACCAGTGCTACTAACGGTAGGTATTTTTCCCTTCTGACTGTGAATGCATGGATAGATATCAAACTTGCCTGGCGGGGATATAATATGAACTCACTCATCGGCTGGCCACCGCCATTTGTGTTGGAGCCAAATGCGCATTCAAATTCCCTCCACGATATTCAGTAGAGCGTGGGGCGCATCCCATGACGGAAGCAGCACCGACCTTGTGCTAGGGCGCTACATACTTCGAGTATCACAAGCAAATCATGGTTCGGTTCTGTAGAGGCGTTGAGTATGTAGTGTGTAGGATAAACCCGCCCACAAATGATAAACGCTTGAAACGCTTGACATTACCTTGAGAAGCTCAAAGCTAACCATGTAGCTGTTGTACTATTGCCAATTATAATTGTTTTCAATCTTTAAATGAGCCTCGACTTTCAATTTTCCCCTTTTTTCGGCAACAAGAACTTAAATAGAAAATGCGAATAGAACAATCAACGTCGAAAGTTTCGTTCCTTAAAGAAAGACGTCAACCCCAACTGTTAGGTTGGTGCATAAGTTCTCGAACATTTGGGGCATGAAATGTTTATTATCACAACGTACGAACAACAATATCAAATCATTTGAAGTAACCACCCTTTACATCAATTGCCTTTCGCCAAACTCATGGATGCCTTTTCTCCAAAACGTGGCCGGTTGTGATTCGAAAAATGTGAGCAGTGCCTACTTGACATCCTCTCGGTTCCTAAATTGCTGGCCGTCCAAATAGCGTTGAAGGCTTGAAATCAAATGATAATCAGAAGGAGCGAGATCTGGTGAGTAAGATGGATGTGGAAGAACGGACCATCCGTAGTCCGCCAACTCAGCTGCCGTCGCTCTAGCAATATGCGTGTCGTGTTGAAAATACACCTTCACTTGCTCTCCTCGTGTGGTTTGAAGGTGGGCCCTCAACTTCCTCAGTTGGTTGACGTAAACCTCTGCCGTCACTGTTATCCCTTCGTCCAGCAGCTCCCAGTATTCTACGCCAAGAACGCTCCACCAAATGCCTAGCATCACCTTTTTCACGTGAAGGTCGGGTTTCGGAACGTCCTGTGCCTCTCCAGCTGCGTCAACCCACTGCACGCCGGTGATAATTAGATTAGACTATCCACTTCTCATCCCCGGTGACAAGGTTGTCCAGCCATCCGTGGGTACGTCTGAGGGTAAGGAGAGACAGAGCGGCATCGGCTCTGCGATCCATGTCATGTTGTGTCAAGTCGTGAGGTACCCAGCGACCCAATTTTTGCACCTTGCCAATCGACTTCAATCCTCGAACGACTGTTGAGTGACTAACACCAAGAGCGCTTGATAGTTCGCGAGTGGTTTGGTATGGGTCCGCTTCCACTCTACTTCGGAGGCCATCCAAATCCAGTGTCATCGGGCGCCCTTCTCGTTCATTATCTTCAATGGAGAATTCACCAACTGCAAACTTCGAGAACCACTGGTACACAGTACTTCGAGCAGAAGCATGTAAACATCCTTCAGGCGACGATACGATTCGTTGGCATTGAGGCCAGATTGATGCAGGAATAACACGACGTGCCGAATATGCGTCTCAGTTGGGATGAATTGCTTAGCCATAATCACCTGTCACCTGTCGTCCCGTTGATCATCGACTTGCTCGAGCGGGCGCCAGCAGCGTCTCCATTCGTCCCTGTCGTGTGCCAGAGTGGTCCAATGGATCCTCCTCGCTCCAGGGACACGAAGAGCGTCATATCGGTCGTTCAGGGCTTTCACGAAGAAGTCCGACCAATGCGTTGGTGGGCGTCCTGGTGTTCTTTTGACATCCCGCGGAATCCAATCTGTGACGGCTCTCGTCCAGCGGGTGTCTGCGAATCGCATTACGTGGCCGGCCCACCTAATTTTCGATGACTTGGCCCATGCGACAGCGTCTCTGATCTTCGAACGTCGGCGAAGCTCGGAACTCCGGAGGCCTTCTCTCACTTGCGTGAGTCGTGTCACTCCGAGCATCGTCCTCTCGATTCCACGCTGCGCGACGCTGATCGCGTGTTCATGCTGCTTTCGTATAACCCAGGTCTCTGAGGCGTATGTTAGGGCAGGAAGAACAGTGGAGTCGAATAGGTGGGCACGGAGTCGGACGTTCTTCGTTTTCTTCACGACTTCTTCGACGCTCTTGAAAGCTCCCCAAGCCGCTCGTTTCCTCCTGCTCAGCTCTGGTGCTAGGTCGTTGGCCATGTTGACTTCGCGACCCAGATACACATAGCTGGAGCATTCGGAGATGTTCGTTCCGTTGAGCGAGAATGGGGCATCAGAAACCCATCCGTTCTTCATGAACATCGTCTTCGTAAGATTCAGCTGCAGTCCAACGCTTCCACATACACGATCGAAGTCGGCTAGCATTCGTTCCGCTTGACTGATGCTCGGTGTTATGAGCACGATGTCGTCAGCGAAGCGAAGATGGTGCAGTTGCCGGCCGTCGACCTTCACTCCCATGTCTTCCCATTCTAGTTCGCGCATGACGTTTTCGAGGGTGGCGCTGAAGAGCTTCGGGGATATGGTATCCCCTTGTCGAACCCCTCTCTTCACGTCAATGACGACGTCGTTGTAGAATGGTGAGATCTTGGTCGTGAATCCACTGTACAGCTCTCGAAGGACTCTGATTTACTGAATAGGAACGCCCTGGGTGAGCAGGGCTTTCATGACCGCTTCAGTCTCGACGGAGTCGAATGCCTTCTTCAGGTCGATGAACGTAAGGCACAGCGGCATCTTGTACTCTCGCGACACTTCGATGAGCTTCGTAATGGTGTGTATGTGGTCGATCGTGCTGAATCCTCTCCGAAATCCTGCTTGTTCGCATGGCTGTCCTTCGTCCAGCGTTCTACTAATCCTATTCAGGATGACTCGAGTGAACAGCTTGTAGACTACGGACAACAGGCAGATCGGGCGATAGTTGCCAATGTCGTGCACGTCTCCCTTCTTGTACAGCAAAACGGTCTTGCTGATCTTCCACTGAGATGGAACCTTGCATTCGGACAGGTAGGCGTGAAGAGCCGCGCCAAGGTGTTGATGAGCGCTGGCGGGAGGTTCTTCAGGTGTTCAGCTCTGATCCTGTCAGAACCGGGTGCTGTACGTTTTTTCACCGACGAGATGGCATGTCGGATTTCGGAAGAGAGAACAGAGGGGACGACGTATCAATCCTGCGGAAGATGGCATGGGGGCAGGTGGACGTGGCTATCGAAGAGATCGGAGTAGAAGTCGTGGATGACTTTCTCCATGGTCCTTCTGGAAGAGGTGATGATTCCGTCAGAACGTCGGAGAGCGATCATCTTGGTCTTGAAGTTGGCGAAGTTCCGGCGGGCATTGCGGATGCTCAGCCCTGCCTCTACTGCTTCAGCCAACACTTCCGCCCTTCTCTCCTTGAGATCTTCCTTTATCGCCGCTCTGCATAGCTTTGCAAGCTCGGACGTCAGTTGGTAGTTGCCTGACGCTTGTGCTGCTCCACGCTGGCGTATCAGCTCGAGAGTTTCCGGAGACAGGCGTCTCTTGGTGGTCTTCAAGCTCTCGGCTCCCTTAGCACTATCGTGGAGATGGTGCACGAAGCGATCGTATTCCTCGTCGTCGTTGTCCATGACGGCATCTTCCCAAAGGCCGACAAGAGAGGTGTAGAGATCCCAGTTGATGGTCGTTCCGGGATTCCTCTTCTTGAACTTCGCGGCCTTCTCTCCTTGACGCGAAAAGCGGAACCTCGCGCGAAGGAGGCGGTGGTCCGATCCCGTGTAGAACTTGGGGACAACGGAGACATTGGTCAGGCAATACTTGCGATTGAAGATGATGTGGTCGATCTCGTTGTGGAACTGGCCACCGGAGGAGTCCCAGGTCCATCGTAGGGAGGGAGGCTTCTGGAACTGCGAGTTTCCATGGATGGTCTTGGTCGACATGATAAACTCAGACAGCCTTTCACCTTGCTCGTTCCACTCCAAGCCGTGGGTTCCGATGTGAAGTTCTTCCGGCGACCTTCGTTGCCCGACCTTGGCGTTGAAGTCGCCGACGATCACCTTGTAGAAGGTGTGATCTTCCTCTTAGAACTTCTCCAGCTCCACGTAGAAGGCCTCGACGTCTTCGTCGTCGTAGTCGGATGTTGGTGCATACGCGACGAATACAGTCAAAGCTGGCACGGAGCCACATCGCTTCAGTCGCAAACGTCCGATTCGGGTTGTCATAGACTCGTACGAATCGATGTTCATGGCCAAGTGCGTGTTGACGAGGACACCAACGCTGCCTACTCCCCTGCTATCGCATGTTCCGAGGAACAGTTCTTCTCCGGAGTCGTAGGCGGCGTGTAGAGGGTGGTGTCTTCTTGTCTCGGTCAGTCCGATGACATCGTACTTGATCTTCCTGTCTTGCATCATCAGGTCCTCAACGGATGCTTCCGATGCAAGTGTGCGGACGTTGTAAGTACAGATCGTCATCCTAGTCCTTCTCAATTTGAGCAGCCTGGTTATGCCCTGAGATTTTAGCAGCCTCTCCGTACTCGTCCTTCCCCTCGCTGCAGAAATGGGGGCTCTTTCGGGGTCATGGGAATGAGGCCCTTTAGTGCTGCTGTGTTTGACTTCCATACAACACGGGTAGCTAGTCAGGCTCTGTCGTGCGGGCGGGGTACTCCGGGCAGCCAGCCAGACTGCCCGAAGGGACGGGGCGAGACTTAAGGCGGCCTCGAATCGCCTTACATGTACTCCCAGTCTACCGAGTGCAAGCTTTTGGCCGAGCCGACACAGTTACAATCCGCACAGTCACGGACACATCCACGCACACTGTGCACGAACATGCCGCTCCCACGCACAAGGAACGCATCGACCCGACACAGCAGGAGCAAGGAGTCCATCCTCTGCATCCCACATGCGTCTCTGGGCAGTACACGGTCGCATTTGGTTCGCATTTAATTCCCCTATCCACCACCCAGGGACGCGCCACGTGACCCTGCGACAAGCGGCCCGAGATCCCCCTTAACAAGAGAGCCCGAAGGCTCTCTATCGAGGGAGATCCGTGGCTTAGCCATAATAGCTGACGTTAACAACGCAGAAGTAAATGTTAGGAGCAGTTTTGTAGCCCTTTCCTATCTCTATCGATCGACATTTACGCGTTGACACATGTGAGAAATTTGGCGGGAAAATGCGCTTTCAATTCAGGAAGGATCAAATGTCCGAGAACTTATGCGCCAACCTAATATTTTGTCACTGGTCGCCTGAGCTCACTAGCAATTAGACTTTTGTTCGAACTTAGATGATTGTTTGAGCAAGTCCTCTGCGCTTTTACAGTTATCTCGACCGCTGTCGACGCTGAGAGTTCATTATTTGTCGCTAAATCCTTTGACGTGGCAGAGTAGGCATAACTCTACAATACCGCTCACGTCGCACAGTTAAAACTTCGGATTGCGAGGGAAAAATCCGTTGCAAACCGTCGGACGCTCGTAACTCCTTCGGTTTTGGGTTTTTTGAAAAAGGTTGGCAACGTTCGATTCGTCTTTTCAAGGTCTACACAAACATTTATGCAGCATCACCAGAACACCCATATTTTCGCCGTGGGTGGCCCAAAAAGTGACTGGAGCAGGGTTTCGCGATTAGAGCAGCTTATTTCCCAAGAGATGCGTACTTTCGGAGTATCTCAACCATGCCCTACGTCGCCAGTGCGCTGTCATTGAATGCTCCGAGAGTGCGCCGTGCACAATGCGTATAGAATCGAACCCATCAATCGAGTGGGCGAAACGTGTCCACTGCGTTTCTATCTTCTCTTCTAGGAAATGCGAAGCCTTCAAGACTATTTGGAACCGTTTGTGGAATTTTATCCCAAATTTCCATCCGCCTTACTCAGTAATTTCTCCTGAGTAAGGTGGATGAAAAAGGCTGTCCTGATTGCCTTTAGAGTGCACCGTGAACGATGCATATAGAATCGAACCTTTCAATAGAGTGGGACGACAGCTTGTAGAATAAGCGTTTGTGGAGTTCTATCAGAAATTTCCAGCCGCTCTATTCAGAAAAAGCTGTACTCTGTCCCAGCGAGACTTTAGAGTACGCTGTCAACAATGCATATAGAATCGAACGCATCAATCGAGTGGAGCGACCGTTCGCGCGCGGGCGAGTTCGTAGTGCAATAACTCTATCAAGTTCGACTCTTTCCGGCTGCAACTCGAGGATTTTCTAAGCAGCACAAGTTTCTTGACGTTCTTTAAAGCACAACGGTGTAGCTCGTGAATGGATTAACAATGAGAGCCTCAAAACTGGCGATGAGCTTTTGCGATGCAATTTTTACAGGATGTAGCGTCCCGTGTGGGGAATCCAAAACCATAGTTTTTTTTCGGAACGCTCTTTTGCGGTCGAAAAAAAGCGTGTGGACGCGTGAGCGCGAAGTTCATGACGCCCTGGTGCCACCCAGAGCAATGTATTGATGTAGTGGTAGTGTTGTAGCTTAACAGGAGCGCGGTCCTGAGTTCAATTGCCCCTTGTAATGGTGTTTTTGCACTTTGCGATTAATCGTCAGTGGAAACCTTTATCCCCATTTCCGACACATTTTTGAGCAAAAACATGGCAACAAATGTCGTTTACGTTCATCGATCTCTTTGAAAGTGGAAGGGTGAGAATTTTTGACTTCCAGGTTAAGCAAGTCAACAAATGATGGCAGATTCGTGATCAGCATCTAAAATTACCCCCACGCACAAAGTTTGGGCGAAATTGGTGCTTCTGACCTCACCACCCCCCCCCCCCCCCTCCATCCTGGGCTTGGAGCGGGCTTTGCACCTCGGTCTTCATGGTCAAGCAAGGGCGGTCATTGAGGTGTGAAGCCATTCGAGGTGGAAACCAATTGAACACGTTAAGCGGTGGAGGGCTAGAGAAAGTAAAATATCGGTGATACTACGTCCTTTTTGAACGGGCGGTAGATAGAAGCGAGATATTCAGTTTGTGAGCAGTGTACTTCGCTTTCATGCATTTTTGCAATCCTCCACCATTGTTGAAGAAGGTTGGTACATCATTAGCAATTCCTACCAGTTGGTTACTACGTTTTTGACTCCATCCATGTAAAGAATATAATAGAATTTGCTATCTACCACACCTTTTCTTTATGAAGCAGCTTGACATCGAAAATCAAAAGAAATCCAGTACTATCGATGTAAAAAAATAGTTATTCATACTTCGGTTACGGGTGTTAGAGTGCTGATCATAAATCTAACATCGGTTTCTGGATTTTCCGTTTTCTTATGACAGGATAGAGAAGCTGTAAGGGAGGATGGTGAGATTGGATGCACCAATTTCGCCCAAACTTTGGCGTGGGGGGTTATTTGGGGCGCCGATTACGAATCTGGTATCAGTTTCTGACTTGGTTAACCTGGAAAATTCCCACTTTCCACTTTCAAAGAGCTCGGTGAACGTAAACGACATTTGTTCCCGCGTTTTTGTTCAAAAATGTGTTGGCAATGGGGATAAAGGGTCCCACCGACGATAAATCGCAAAGTGCAAAAACACCAGAACAAGGGGAAATCGAACCCATGACCTTGCTCCTGTGATGCTACAACACTACCACTACGCCAACCGACCACATTGCTCTGTTTTTACAGGATGTAGGGTGGTAATAGCGCGTCATGAACTTAGCACTCACGCGTCTTTTTTTCGACCACAGAAGAACATTCAGAAAAAGTAGCTATGGTTTTGGTCTCCTACATCCTGTAAAAATTTCACCGCAAAGGCTCACAGCCAGTTTGGAGGCTCTCCTTGTAAGTTACAGCGCAGCGAAAATGCGGCGCTGAGGCTTGTGTGGCGCATTTTTTCCTATTTCGTGGGACCACTGCGGGAAGACGCGGCGAGCTAACAACCTTAAAATGGGTGAACGGGCAGAGCATTGAAGGCACTTTACGAGCCTTGCTCACGACTCCCTAGCTGCGTAAACAGCCTTAGCCCCATCTGCTATTTTAAAGCGGTGGACGGCAGCGGCAAAGTTTCTTCGGCCCCTACTCGCCCTTGTTTGCATTCTCGACGCTCGCAATGCTACCATTCTATTCAGCTCGAATAACTCTATCGAGCGGTACCAATTTCGAGCAATTTCAGAAAAATCGATGTTTTGACAATTTCGCATCGACGATGAGGCTGTTCAAGGCCGCGGAAGGCGGACGATGAGGTTATCGAAAATCGATACCTCCAAATTGGGTCATGTTTGATGCCATTCTATAGAGCTTTTCATGCTGAAATGAATGGCTTTATTGAGAGTAGGGAAAACTGTAATATGGCGAGTAATAGCGAGGACAACATTGACCGTTGTTGTGCTAGATTGCACGCACGGGCGTGTTCTGAGCGTGATAACTCTGTCATGTTTGAACCTTTCCGATTGCAGCTTGTGGGTTTTGTAGGCAGCGAAACGTTCTAGTAGCGCGTTGAAACACAGCAATGTAGCTTATGATTGGACATAGTTACACCGGTGCGAAAATGCATGTTAGCCTTGTGTGACACGATTTTTTTCCAATTTCAGTCGACCCCTGCGGGAACGCGCGGAGAGCTAACGGCTAGAAATGCGCATGCGAGCAGAACACTCTAGGTGCTTTACGATGAAGTGCACACAACTCTCTAGCTGCCCAACCTGCCTTAGTCCCAGCTCCCATTTTAGAGCGGCCGGCTAAGCGGTTGAAGTTTCCTGCACCCTTACTCGCCCAAATTTGAGTCCTCGACACCAACAATAACACCATTAGCTTCAGCACAAAAAACTATATCGAGCTATGTCAATCCCGACCAATTTCAGAAGATCGATTTTTGACAATTTCCCGTCGAGGACAGAGGCCGACCCTGTGCAAACGATGACGTCATCGAAAATCGATATTCTTGAAATTGGCCAAATTTTCTTGTCCAAAATCATCTAGGGGTTATTTGGAGCGCTGAGAATTCGACGTCCGTTTTTGAAAATTTAGCCGATTCGATAGGTTTTGGATTTTCTTCTGGATAACTGAGGGTGGTCGGTTCAGAATCACCGATTTTGCCCAAACTTCGTAGAGGAGCAGGGGCTTATTCAGGGTGCCAAACACATACCGAGCACTAGTTGGACGACTACAGCAGGAGCATGCCGATACCTGAGGGTGATCGGTAATCCTGATCCGACCACCTTCAAACGGGAAGTAACCTACCGAAATCGGCGGAATTTTCAAAAACGGACGTCGGATTCTCAGCGCTCCAAATAACCCCTAGATGACTTTGGACGAGAACATTTGGCCAATTTCAAGAATATCGATTTTCGATGACGTCATCGCTTGCACAGGGTCGGCCTCTGTCCTCGATGGGAAATTATCAAAAAATCGACTTCTCTGAAATTGGTCGTGAGTGACACCTTTTAATAGAGTTTTTTTTTTTTGCTGAAGCTATCGGTGTTATTGTGAGCATCGAAAACTCAAACATGGGCGAGCAAGTATGCAGGAAACCTCAACCGCTGAGTCCGCCGCCCTAAAATGGCAGCTGGGACTAAGGCAGGTTGGGCAGCTAGGGAGTTGTGGGCACTTCATCGTAAAGTACCTTAACTAATTTGTTTGAATGCGCATTCGTAGCTGTTAGCTCATCAGATCTTCCCCTAGTGGTCGACTGAATTCGGAAAAAGAACGTATCACAGAGCACTACCCAGCATTTTCGCACCGCTGAAACTTTGTGCAATCATAAGCTACGTCGCTGCGTTTCAGCGCGCTTCTTGAACTTTCTACTGCCAACAAAATCCACAAGTCGCAGATTTCAACTTGATAGAGTTATTGCGCTACGAACTCGCCCGCGTGCGAACAACATTCTCTCTACAAGCTGTCGTCCTACTCGATTGAAAGGTTCGATTCCATAAGCATTATTGGCGGCGCACTCCAAAGGCAGTCAGGACAGCCTTAGAGAAATTCCTGAGTAAGGTGGCTGGAAATTTATGACAAAATTCTCCAAACGCTTCGAAATAGCGTCATGAACTTCGCGCTCACGCGTCCACACGCTTTTTTCGACCGCAAAAGAGCGTTCCAAAAAATTAACTATGGTTTTGGACTTCCCACACGGGACGCTACATCCTGTAGAAATTGCAAAAGCTCACCACCAGTTTGGAGGCTCTCCTTGTTAGTCCATTCACGAGCTACACCGTTGTGCTTTAGAGAACGTCAAGAAACTTGTGCTGCTTAGAGAATCCTCGAGTTGCAGCCGGAAAGAGTCGAACTTGATAGAGTTATTGCACTACGAACTCGCCCGCGTGCGAACGGTCGCTCCACTCGATTGATGCGTTCGATTCTATATGCATTGTTCACAGCGTACTCTTAAGTCTCGCTGTTACAGAGTACAGCAATTTCTGAATAGGGCGGCCGGAAAATTTCTGATAAAACTCCACAAATGCTTACTTTACATACAAGCTGTTGTCCCACTCGGTTGAAAGGTTCGATTCTATATGCCTTGTGCGCACTCTCGAAGCATTCCTGGCATGACAGCGCACTGGCGACGTACGCCATGGTTGAGATACTCCGAAAGCCCGCATGTCTTGGGAAATAAGCTGCTCTAATCGCGAAAGCCTGCTCCAGTCACTTTTTAGGCCACCCACGGCGAAAATATGGGTGTTCTGGTGATGCTGCATAAATGTTTGTGTAGACCTCGAAAAGACTAATCGAACGGTGACAATCTTTTTCAAAAAACCCAAAACTGAAGGAGTTATTATCGAGAGATGGTTTGCGACGCATTTTTCCGTCGGAATCCGAAGTTTTGACTGTGCGACGTGAGCGGTATTGTAAGTACTACACTTAAAAATGTGATGCGAGGCCCACACCGAAACGAAGATGTCTACAGCATCTAGCTGTAATTCCGGTGACAACGAGAAGGTGGCGCTCGAAATTCGAGGATTTGCTTGTGTTGACACGATCACCACTACAAGAAAGCTTTCATTTCCCGGTTTTTTTTCCTGGCTGCCAATTCCTGCTATAATGTTATTATGATGCAGTAATTTCAATGTATCGATCTTCCCAATGCAATTTCAGACACTCGTGCCTGGGAAACTCGCTGCAGAATACTGAACTCCTCAGGGCTAGCAGAGACACGCCCCTTGCGTCGCTGTCGCCGACCGTGTCGAACTCTGATAGTCACGCTGAGCTCAAGACAAGCTCTCCAAGCATGCTCGTAACATTTGCTGACGCGAGATCAGGCGGAGAAGTGGTTCGTCCTCATCTCTCCTTAACCCGCACCAATAAATGGGCGCAAAACCTGCGAAGTCATTCTGCAAACACAAGGTGTAAAGCGCTGTAGGCATTGCAAGCATGTTCTGCTTAAGATCAACGACGTTAATCAATCCTATTTCGGATGCGCCACGTCTTTCACTGCCAAAGCATGCCGTGGAGACCTCTCGAATGAAAATGAAGGCGCATCTGGACATTACCAATGACTGCGGTGGTCAGCCGATAGACATGCCAGTATTTTCATCTTCCCAGACGAACACAAATTCAACGATCACGAAGAGATGGCTGGAATAGACGGAAAGTCTGAATGATCGTGAGCATGCGGCGGCCGCTGGTTTGCCATATAGTGACTTCATTAAGGAACTTTACGCTGCATGAAATTCCTGCGTTCTCAATCCAGCACTACTGCCCTTATACCTTAAGAAACAATTTGATAGAGTAGTTCGCAGGGAGAACGCACATTTAACGGGGCTGACTGTATACGCTCGCTAGTGGGTGTTATTCTGAACTCCATTTTGATTGGATATTGTACATGCTACTGTTACCAAGTACATTCAGAGCAATAGCTCTCTATAGACAGCTTTTCCATTGATGAGAACCCTTGATGCTCCTAACGTAACTAATCCTGATCTGGATTTTAGCTTTGAGATTCTTGCTTCTTCTGAAAGGGAAGAGAGCGATGCTCACAACTGATATTTAACAGTGTGATCGCAGGGGACCCCTTGTAGGAAGCCTTTGGTGCCGAACAATGTTTGTTCGTTCCCAAAAAGTGAACTGTCAACATTTTCGAAGATGAGTAACGTCAGGGCGTACTCGGGCTGTGGATAGCCAGGTATTAAAGGAAGAGTCGAGTCGAACTGAAAGCAGTCCACACGTGGACTCGCAAGGAGGTTTGGCTGTTTGTCATACCATTACCGATTATTTGTACGCAACATACATTGGATCCGAATGAATCGTTTTCGGACTTCTTATCGGATATCCCTATCCGAATCATTCAACTATCCGGTCCCGCGAAATTGCCCTTATCCGAGTCATCCAAATATCCGGGGTCTGCGAAATTGCCATTATCCGAATTACCGAATAATCCGGACCCTGAAGAAACGTGATGATTCTGATAAAATCGGATGACCCGTTCAATTTCCTCGCCCATTTTAAAACCGCGCACCTTGGATAAAAGCACATTCAAAACGAATTTCGAGGGCGGGCGCGCAGCCGAGTCTACGTTTTCGCGCTCCACTGTGAAATAATGTCGTAATGACGTTGAATACAATTAAGGCCCCCACAGACTTCCTCGGCAACGCCGCTCTCCGCTGTGGTTAAGGATAGGGCAGGGACGCCGCTGGCGGCGAGCTCTGCGTCCTTGCCCTATGATGAAGGATAGGGCAGCGGCAACGCCGCAGAAGTCTGGGGGGGGGGGGGGGCTTTTAGAACGCTGTTGAGCGTTACGTTGATGTTGGCATCTTTTTCCTCAAACAGCGTGTTGCGCTGCCGGGGGACAGGAAGGACGGGGACCGAGGGAGGGGAGGGATTCAGCACGTACTCTGATCGGCACTTCGCTGTGTAGAGCAGCCCCATACCGCACTTTGTGCTGCACGAAATTGAAATTATTATTCAACACTGGTGTGTCCTACCTCATTAGTGAACTGTGTTAGGCTATTTCTGGTGTAGTTTATCATTCATGTGCATTGTCACGGAGGGAAATCACTGAACACAAGGTGATCCCCGACCCAATTTGCGCCCTTCTTTCTTGCCATAATTCTCTTAAAGGATTCCTACTGGTAGCTGTGGATCGAAAATAAATACGGATGAAGGAAATACGCGATCCTCCACCACACATCACCCCTTGCAGATAAGCTTACAAATGGTAGAAGGTTACTACTCGTTGCCCCCCATAATTTCGAGTTGAAATTCAGGGTAATCGTTGCTGTACCTAACGTAACAGGTAGCATCTGTTGACCGCTGTCGGTCCAAATCAATTTAAGATAAATCGTTGCTGGACCACGCAATCATTGTCCCTTTTGTAATAAGCTCTCGAGGTCCGTCATCTGTGAGCCTGAGAGAGATACTAACGCATAGAGGAAGTGTGCTCAAACAAAAATGGGCCTTAATTCAAACGACTTGACTAACACACTCCACATGCTATTCAGAGCACACGAAAGTAGGGCATATTTGTTACGAAATCGAATACGTAATAGTAATGTAATAGTAGTAGTAACGAAACTTGGAAAGTTCGCCAATTTGTATGTGTAAGGCGATAAAGCATGAAGTCCTGAATGTTTCCTTCCTTGACGAGAAGTGAGTCTTTCGATGCATGCGCTGTTGTTGTCATTGTAGTTGCTGTTAAAGAATGGGTTCCTCTTTAAGGAATGATAGTATTCTGATTAACTGCACTTTGCGTTAATGACTCGGAAATCCGGGATCCGCGATATTGCTATTATCCGAATCAACCGATCATCCGAAGTTTTTCGATCGGATCCAATGTGTAGTATGCAAGGTCAAATTGGCGTAGAAAATGGGTGACTCATCAGCGCAGTGACACAAACAAGACAGCATGAGTCGCCATCGCTGCAATTCTCATCCGCAGAACCAAGAACAGCGGTTTCTGCGACCCCGACCCCGTTGATGAAGATCATTTTCGCCGCTAAGGAGCGACTCTATCACTTGTTCTCTACGTATGCTCAGCAGACCAGCTGCTCAGAGCAAGCCAAGGATGCGTTTTGGAGCCTACTTGCTGAGAAGACAGCAGAGGTACCGTCGAAAAATGCCATCATAGTCGCTGGTGACCTTAATGGCCACGTAGGAGCTACGAAGGACTGTCATGGTGGATTCGGGCACGGATCACTTAACGCCGATGGTGAGTGTATTCTTGATTATGCGGAATCGCATAGCCTCACCATTGTGAACACCGTCTTCCGAAAACGCGACTCCCACCTCATCGCATACCATAGTGGGGGCACCAAAACTCAGATAGACTTTGTACTTGTGAAAGATCGCGGCCGAGGCCTTGTCACAGATGCTAAGATCGTGCCGTATGACACGATCGGCCCACAGCATCGACCGCTAATCACTGCTCCGCTGTCAATGCAGATCGAGCGATGCAGTGCTGCAGGAATCAAGAGGTGGCGAATGAAAGAGAAGGAAGCAGCTGTGATTTCTCGCGTGCGGTTACCAACAGTCACAACTGTCGACGAAACTTGGAAGATGGCGACCGACGCGATACGTCAAGCTGCACAGTCGGAAGTCGGCATTACGAAGCCTGGGCGACGAGAGGTCGTCAAGCAGGCATGGTTGTGGACAAACGACGTGAAGGCAAAAATTAGAGAGGATAAGTCGCTCTCTCACGTGTTTGCCGGCGAAAAGACAGCCGATAACTGGCGGAGGTACCAAAAAGCGAAGAATGCTGCAAAGAAGGCCGTGGTTGTTGCAAAAGCTACTCATTATGGAGATGTCAACGAGAAGCTCGAGTCACGCGATGGCGAGCGGTATCTGTACCGGCTTGCTAAGAATCGCCATCGGCAGACCGAGGACATCGAGAAGTTCTTCGGCATCAATGATGAGGATGGCCGTCTTCTTATAGATCGCAAGAAAGCATTGAAGCGATGGCGCGAATACTTTGGGGAGATCTCCACAGCAGAATTTCCTCATCTAGCCATCCGTTCAACGGCTCCAACCCACGGCCCCGTTCAGAAGATCACCGTGGAGGAGATTGAAGCGGCTTTGAAAAAGATGAGGCCAGGCAAGGCAACTGGGCCCGACGACGTGGTGACTGATTTATGGAAATCCAAGTGCTGGTACCCTGCTGAGTGGTTGGCGAAGTTCTTTAACCTGGTTGTGCCGGAGAAGAAGGTGCCTGAGTGTTGGCGCCAAAGCACGACGATTCCGATTTGGAAGAAGAAGGGCAGTCCTGCTGACTGCTCCAATTACCGTCCGATTCGCTTGCTTTCGCACAGCATGAAGATCTTTGAGCGAATTGTCGACGGACGAATTCGTGACATCGTCCAGCTTTCCAGCAATCAGTGCGGCTTCGTGGCTGGCTGTGGCACCATTGATGCCATACACGCCGCCCGCCTCCTGATAGAGAAGCATCGCGAGAAACAGAGGCCAGTGCATATCGCCTTTCTCGACTTGGACAAGGCTTTCGACCGCATACCGCGTGAAGTGATATGGTACGCCCATGGAGTTCCTGAAGAGCTCATAGAGTGGGTGCGAATCCTCTACCCTTGCCCAAAGAGTAGAGTTCAAGCTGCAGCTGGAGTACCTCGATGGAGTTTACTATCTCTGTCGGGGTACACCAGGGTTCTGTGCTTCCCTCCCCCTCTTTGTTGTCGCCATGGATGCCATTACACGAGATCTTCAGAAGCCAGTCCCCTGGACACTGCTTTATGCTGCTGACGTGCTTGAGATCATAAAGGTGAACTCGAGCGAGAGGTGCAAGCCTGGTGTGAATGCTTGGAGCGGTTTGAACTCAGATTGAACGTGAAGAAGACTGAGTATCCAACGACGGACGTTAGTGAGTCCAGCTCCATCAAGGTTAACGGCATCGAGCTCCCACGCACTTCGGTTTTTAAGTACTTGGGATCAGCAGTAGCATCTGATGGCAATCTGGTGACTGAAGTGAACTCACGCGTGAGTGCAGCTTGGTCCAAGTGGCGCTCGTTGACCGGCGTGCTCTGCGATAGGAAGATACCAGAGCGCTTGAAGTCAAAGATCTTAGAACCGTCGCCCGGCCGGTAGCGACCTACGGCGCTGAGTGTTGGCCGGCGACTAAGGAAGTTGAAACACGCCTCAGCGTTATGGAGACGAAGATGCTGCCTGGACCGCATTCGAAACGATGCCATTCGGCAGAGGTTTGGTGTCGCGCCGATAGCGGACAAGATGCGCTTACGATGGTACGGCCACGTCTGCGTGGAAAGGAAGACAGCGTCAGCAAAGTAGGCCTTAAGTTCGAGGTGGTAGGAAAGCGGTCCGAAGCAGCACTGTCTGCTACGTTACATGTGGACAGAAGGGTTGCTGGTGTCCACCCTGGTCTAGCACTGGATCGGGAGCAGGGGTGCACACAAAGTTCCGTGCGTTAAATTTTTTAACGGAATTTTTTAACGGAAAATTTTCGTTGAATTTTCGGTAAATCGTTAAATTTCGTTGAAAAAATACAATTAGGTGTTTCAAATGAAAAAAATCATGGAGTACGTTATATGTTCCATCTCCAACAGATCAACAACTAAAGTTCAAGGAATGAAGAGTAACACTACAATGTAAAATAAACAATTCACAATAAACAAGGTGAGGACAGCAAAATAAATAAACTTTCAGCAAAAAATTATTTTCACGGTCATGAATAAGAAAATGTATGGGATTATCAATTAATAGAATTAGTTGTAAATCTATGCATAAAATTCTTTAAACATATATTATGCTATCATTTATTGAAATTAATATTGTCTTTTTTTAAATTAAAATTGTCTTTTTTTAAAACTATTTTTTTAATTTTATATGTATAGCTCTTCAACAACATGAAATACCATAACATAACAATCGTATTTTAAGGACAATAACATTCAAAACAACGAAACAAACTAATAAAGTCCAAACTAACAACAATTCAAACATGTTTTGTTTCGCCTCTACCTTCATACAAAACATGTTTATAATTAGTCACCCCGAGGTTCATCAGTGAAGAAGGTGACTAATTAATTTAGTTGTTAGTACTGTATTAGGATATTGTTTATAAATTGTACTAACAACTAAATTGTACAAACGAAATCATAGCGAACACTTATGTTCTAACACAAGTGTAACAAAATTCAAAACTATTAACACATTGTTACTAACCACTAAATAAATTTTATATAATTATGTATACATATACACATATACATACATATGTATATATACACATGTATACATATATATGTACATAAATGCACACACATTCTTGTACATACATAAATACACACACATACATACACATATACATATGCAAATACATACCTATCCAGATATATACAAACAAACACATATACACATTAATGTATATACATTATTTAATTTTATAATTTATACTTATAATTTATATTGTTTTAATTGTTGGTTTACATCCTTTGAAAGCAAATTTTTATGATTTCAATTTCTTTGTGAAATTATTATATTATTAAAATTAAGTAAAATATTATTTAATTTATTCATTCATTTATTTAGAAAAGTTTTATTATATTTTATTATTATTTTTTATTCAATGTTTTTAAAATATTTTTTAAAATTATTTTTTTAATATATTACTATTTTATTTTATTTTCAAATTATTTTTATTTTTAAAACTATTTTTTTAAATGTATGTATTGTAACTTAAGAACTTACCAATCGCTGTAAGAGATAACAATAAAATGAAACCGACTATGTTTATGTTAAAGTATATCAACCTATCCTTATCACTATCCGTCGAAATACACTTTCTGCTTTCATTCTAATGTTATATTTAACTACAAAACCTTATATTATTTTATAAGAGAAGTGTTTCTATATCGGTATTTAAAATTATTTGCATTATAATTAAGTAAATTGGGTATAAGATGCAATATATTGTGTTGATTATATTTATATAATAAATGCTTATTTTTATTTAAACATTTGAATATATTTCTTATGACTATATCTATTGGATAGTTATTTTTAATAAGGCGAATTATTAATTTAATAAGGTTTTCAATAAAATCGTTAAAAACCGTGCAACATCTAACTAATCTTAACGTTTCTGTGAATATGATTGATTTTCTAACTTTTTTAGAAATGCTTGAGTTGAAATGGGGAAATCTAATAACATAAAATTTAAAATTATCTGTTTTATTATATAATTTTGTGACTATCCTATTGTCAATAATTTTGATAATCAGATCAAGATAATTGCATTCGTAATCTGACTCATGTGTTGTCTCAAATTTAAGAGAATTTTCATATGTTTCACCAAGTAATTCTTGTATATGATGATTGTTTTTATTGTGAATTATAAGAATATCATCCATGTATCTAAATGGATGTATGTTTATATGACGATTTTGTGTTACTACCTTTTTACAAAATTTATATTCAAATATTGATAACGTAAGATCAGCAATTAATGGACTACAATTACTACCTTGAGGTACTCCTTCAATTTGCTTATAAATTGTGCCTGCAAAAATTGTGAAACTATTCTTAAGTAAATATTCAGTAAAAAACATTAAATCTTCTGCTGTATAATATTTATATTTACCTTGTGTATTATTATTAGTGTAATAAATGTTATTGTGTCCATTGTATATATTTCTTACTTGCATTATGAAAGCATAGTTTTATTAATTCTTTTATATTTTTCAATATAATATTATGAGGAAGACTAGTAAACATATTAGTAAAGTTTGCTGAAAACAGTTAACAATTTTTGATATTAATTTTACTTATTTTATCAGATATATTTATGTTATTAATAGACCAATAACCAGTGGAATTCTTATTTCTGGATGTTATTACATTAATATATTTAATAAAATGTTGTTTCAAAAACGTAAAAACTGCAGTCATTTCTTTTGAAAGAGGTTTTATGGAACTATTATAAGCTCCAGTAATAAATCTAAATTCTACTGGATTTTTGTGCAGTTTTGGTAGACGATATATCAATGGAACTCTTTCTGTTCCATCAATTTTAATTTTATTATTCAAGCATAATATTTTATGTCTGTTGATAATTTCCAATTCGTTTTCTTTGTTATATATTTCATATGTTTGATTAAAGTTCGAAATTTTTAATTCACTATTTTCAGAAACAATTCCCATTTCTTTTGCTAAAGTGATTAAATAGAATTTTTTACAAATGAAACTGTAATTATTACTTGCTTTGTCAAGAGGGCATATAACAAAATTTTCTTTAAAAAAGTTCAAGTATTCTATATTATGTGCATTTAATTTTTTAAAAGAACTGTTATTCTCCACAGTAATATGATATAGTAAAGATTTCCATATCTTTTTCTTTAAAATACTGAGCTTTTGTTTTATCAAATTAAGCTGAAAATCTTTTAACCTATATTTATTTCTAATTTTATCCAGGAATAAATAAAAAACTTTTTCAAACCAGAGTTGATTGCTCTCTTTTAAAACATTATGTTTAGGAATAAATTTTGCTCCTTTTGAAATTAAATTTCTGCTGACTTTATCTGAAATTATTCCTAAATTACCTGTGATAATATGTTCATGTGTTTTGTCTACAAATATTTTATATTTTTCTTCAACACATAAGCATTTATTATTAAAAATTGAATTTAATCCTGACAAGTTAGTAATTCTAATTAATGTATTGTAATTAAACATTTTCTTGGAGAAAGAAGGTTGTGATTTAAAAACGCATCTGAAAGGCAACATTTTTTTTATTTGAACTGTTTTCTATAATTTCACGTATATAGTTGTTGTTAAATATCTTATTCAAGTTTACTTTATCTATAACATTACCGATATATGTGACTCCAAGGTTAATATAGTTATTGTGTTTTTGTTGTGGTTTTAAATAATTACTGTTATTATTGTCAAAACAGAGTTTACGTAACATGCTATCAAGAATTCTATAATTATTTGGATCTATATTAACCAGACTTCCTTTATTATATGTTATATTTATACCTTTTTTAAGATGTTTTTTCTTAAAAGTATTAATGTATCTATACATTTCTGCTATAGAATTTAATTGATTAAATCTATTAAAAAATTCACACATATCGAATGTATTGTTTGTGTTTTTATTTCCTCGTTTATTATTCTTTTTGCCATTTCTTTTCCTAACTTTTGTAATTTTTAATTTATAAAACGGATGATTTTCTTTATATGCTAAAGGGTTATCAATATCAGATATATTTCCCTAACCTTTAGTGTGGTCATTAAAACCAAAAGGGTAAGCTGTATTAATTAATTTTATCCAAAAAAGTTCTTTTTGTAAAAGAATATCCTTGTCTACATTACCTTCTAAAGAGTCTAGAATTGTTATCTTAATAGACAAACTGTTACAACTATTTTCAAAATGTGTATATAAATATTTATTAATTTTAGGGTTTTTAATTTGGTACAGATGTTCTCTAATTCTGTATTTTATTTTTTTAGTTTTCTAGTTGTGATTCCGATATATTGTTTTTCACAATCGTTGTTATACAGTATACAACATTACTTACATTGCAATTATCATTGTTTTTGTTATAAGTGTTAATCCTTAAATTTGTGACAGAGGAATGAATATATTCAGTTTTATTGATTATTGTGCAAATATTACAATTTTCAGAACAATTAGTGCATTTGTTTTCATTTCCAAAATATTTAAAATATTAATGCCGTTGACCTTACTTTTAGTAAAATTATTATTTATATAGTAATGATTTGGGTTGGAAGGGTTACTAGTATGTGTTCTTTGAGCAGGCCGAAATAATAAAGTGTAGAACAGGCCCAAGCTCTACACTGTTTTGAGTTAGGGGAGGTATTTAGTGGGACTGCCACTGGGTTACCGCCGGTGTGTGGTCCATACCACCCTATTAGTGTTCCTTCAAATAGAAATAATTGTTTTTGATTAATTTTTAAAACGCATATGTATTTTAAAGGAACGGTTCTTTTGGAAGCACAGGAGTTTTCCCCAGCAAACTCCTGCTTTTATCACTCCTTCAAAAGAACCCCTTTTTTATTAAGGCAAGAGGTGCGGTCCTCTTATCCCAAGATTTCAACTGAATGCATGAATTAGAACACATATTAGAATTAAGTTTTATAGTTGAAAGAAACTTTAAAAGTGAAATTTGCGTTATTGTACGGATATTTTTAAATTTGTTGTTTTCTTTATTCACTTTAAAAAATATTTTCTCTATTTTCTTAATTTCATTTTCAATAAATATAAACTTGTGAAGGTTATTTATATACAAAATAATAATTATACACTTTGTTAGTTTTTCTTATAAAATCTACCATTATATAATTGAGTCAGCTCCCTGCTCTGTAGATGGTGAGGCGTATCTCACTCAGGTTGGAAACCTGACTGAGATACGCCTCGTGGAACCACGCGCAATCTCATGGAACCCCTTGCGACGCCTCCGCGTACCTCGCGCGGGCAACGTCTGCCGTTCAACATGGGATGTTGTTACAGCAGAGGACGCGTAGCCTCCTCCTGCTTGACACAACGGCATCTGCGCGCGTTTCTGAGTGCCTGAATCCAGAAGACGGGTTCCCTTCGTCGCATGACAACCTTCTGGAGACAGAAGAGGAGACACCGTCGTCCTACGACGAGGGATCGCATTCAGAATTGAGCATGAGGTGCCGATACAGCGGAGGACGACCGGCCGCATTCAGAACTCAGCATTACCCCATGTTGAACGGAGAACTTTACTGCTGCAGCAGAGGAAGCACAACCTCCTCCTGCTTGACGCAGCGACATCTGCGCGCGCTTCTGAGCGTCTGAATCCAGAAGACGGGTCCTCTTTGCCGCGCAACAAGCATCTGGAGTCAAAGGCACCGTCGTCTACGACGAGCGGCCGAATCCAGAATTCAACATGGGATGCTCCTCCAGCCGAGGAAGCACAGCCTCCTCTCTATTGACACAGCGACATCTGCGCGCGTTTCTGAGCATATGGATTCAGAATACAGGTTCCATACTTCGCGCAACAATCGTCTAGAGCGAGAAGCGGTTCACCGACGTCGTGTGACGAGTGGATGACATTCAGAGTTCAGCATTATCCCAAGTTGAACGGAACATTTTACCCGCGCAAGATACGCCTTTGCGTACCTCTCGCGGGCAATGTTTGCCGTTAACATGGGATGTTGTTACAGCAGAGGACGTGTAGCCTCCTCCTGCTTGACTCAGCGGCAACTGCACGCGTTTCTGAACGTTTGATTCTGAATACGTGTCACTGACGTCCGCCTTGAGCGTGAGAGGACCACTAAGGGGTGGTGGAGAAGGGAAGTAAGGGCCCTTAGTGGGGCAGGTGGGCGTCCAGGAAGGAAAGGAACAACCTGAAGGAGGGACCAGGGCGGGGAAGCCAGCAAGAAGAGACCAGTAGGGGGTCAATAGTGAAAACATGAAAGTGGGCCAGGGGATGGGACCAGGAAGGTGGGGGGGGGGGGGTGGGGGAAGACCAGCAATTAGATCTAGAAAGAAGAAACGAGTGAGGGGGAAGCTGGCGCTCGGATTCGGAAGACGTGTCAACAGTGGAGGGGCCGAAGTACCTCGCAGCACAAACCAATGATGTTACTGGACGGTGTGGAGAAAATGTCTATGATGAAAGGTACCGAAATGGTGAACGGCTTGATGCCGATGAAGTACGCAGCGGGTCCTAGATGTTAGCGAATTTTAAGTTTGACAAAAGCTACTTTCTTTAGGTCAGTGATGGTGCAAAGTCGCGCGAAGCGCGCAAGTGCGAGACACGCCGTTAGGCGTGTCGGAGCACTTGTGTTTATATAATTTATATACATAAAGAGAGGAGGGAAGGTCTAAAAAAATTTATTTAATTAAATTGAACTGACTTGCTTATTACATTATGGGATAATAAATAAATGTTGGTAAAGAACTGACTTGCTTATTACATTATGGGATAATAAATAAATGTTGGTAAAGTTGAAGAAAGTTTAAAAGAAAATGACAACCAATATCTAACACATATTTATATTATCAAATAATTATATGTCATTTTAAATATTAGTAGTTTGATACGGGTAACAAAATATAACATAGCTAATCGATTTTATTATTGAAATTGCATAAAATATTGCAAAATAAATACAAAAATTCGTCTAACGCGACGTGGCCACTGGCCGAGACAAGGTTTTAATGTACCTTGTCTTATTGAGAAAGTAAAATTAAATTTACACTTATTATTACCGTCTTGACTACAATATAAATGTAATATCTTTTGTTAATTTTTTGCCAGTCGTTTAACGCAACGCTATTCGTTATTGGCAATTCGTTATTGGCAATTCGGTAAGTCAAGACCCAACTGAATGTTTGGACAGTTAGAATAAATCAATTAGTTGTCAACTTGACGTGGCCACTGGAATCAAGACAGCGGTACTGAATGGGCTGGTGCCGCATCGGCAATGCATCCTGAAATCAGGCAGACCCCGATCAGGGATGGGCGGAATTTCTGTTTTCTGTTTTCTGATTTTCTGGCCATTTTTGACAAATTTTTTCTGTTTTCTGTTTTCTGGGAAAATGGCCAGAAATTGGCCAGAAAACAGAAAATAGAGTTACGAACAAAATGTTATCACAGAAATCTAATGAAAGGAATCCAAAAAGTATTATAGAATAGTGAGCTTCATTCCACAATAGTATTTCTAGAGCATCTTAAATGGAAAGCATGTGGCGTTTTTGGATGTGCTCGTGTAGTAATTGCGCCGCATACTCATGAACTATCACTAAAAATTTTATATTAAAACTTTAAAACTAGTATTCTGAGGGCATTAGTTATATACTAACTAACCACTTGTCCTAGAGTTACTGTGGGTAGGGTATTCTCCACCTCCGGTTTAAAAATTGATCATTGCTAGACGGTCATCCCCAATATCGCTTTCTGCGGAGCCTTCGTCGAAGCTGCTTTTCTAACTATGAGGATTCCCCCTTGGTGTCACAAATTAGTAAGAGGCAGAAAAGTTTTAGTTACCTTCGATTTCGCTGCTGTAATGATACAGTACTGATACACGAAATTTCTCATTTATCACTTATATCATCTGTCGTCCCATTGATCATCGAGTTGTTCAAGCGGGCACCAGCAGCGTCTCAACACGTCCATGCCACGTGCCAGGGTATCTAAAGAATCCTTTTCGCACGAGGGACACGAAGAGCGTCATATTGTTTATTCAGGGCTTTGACGAAGTCCGACCAACGCTTAGGTGGGCATCCTGGTGTTCTCTTGACATCCCGTGGAGTCTAGTCGGTGATGGCTCTCGTCCACTCGGTGTCTGCGAAGCGCATTACGTGGCCCGCCTAATTTTCGACGACTTGGCCTATGCGACAGCGTCCCTGGTCTTCGAACGTCGGCGAAGCTCGGAAGTCTCGAGGCCTTCTCTCACTTGCGTGAGTCGTATCATTCCGAGCATTGTCTTCTCGATTCCTCGCTACGCGACACTGATCGCTTGTTCATCCTGCTTTCGTAGAGCCCAGGTCTCTGATGCGTCTTTTAGGGCAGGAAGGACAGTGAAGTCGAAAAGGTGGGTACGGAACCGACGTTCTGCGTCTTCTCCACGACTCTCTTGACAGCTCCTCAAGCCGCTCGCATCCTCCTTCCCAGCTCCGGCGCTAGTTAGCTGGTCATGTTGACTTCACGACCCAGATACACGTATCTGGAGCATTCGAAGATGTTCGTTCTATTGAGTGAGAATGGGGCGTCAGAAACTTGTCCGTTCCTCATGAACATCGTCTTCGTAAGATGCAGCTGCAGTCCAATGTTCCACATACACGATCGAAGCCAGCAAGCATTTGCTCTGCCTGGCTAGCGCTCGGTGTTAGATGGTGTAGGTGCCGTCTGTCGTCTTTCACTCTCATGTCTTCCCATTCTAGTTGTCGAATGACGTTTTGAAGGGTGGCGCAGAAGAGAACCGGGGATATAGTACCTTCTCATCGAACCTCTCTGTTCACTTTGGCAACGACATTGTTGTAGAATGGCGAAATCTCTGTCGTGAATCCACTCTGCAGCTCTCGAAGGACTCTGATGTACACAGTAGGAACGTCCTGAACGAGCAGGACTTCGACGACCGCTTCAGTTTCGACAGAGTCGAATGCCTTCTTCACGTGAACGTGCAGCGGCAGCTTGTACTCTCGCGACACTTCGATAAGCTTCGTAATGATGTGTATGTGCTCGATCGTACTGAATCCTCTCTGAAATCCTGCTTGTTCGCATGACTGTACTTCATCTAGCGTTCTGCCGATCCTATTCAGGAGGACTCGAGTTAACAGCTTATAGACTACGTACATCAGGCAGACCAGGCGATTGTTGCTAATGTCGTGCACTCCTCTGTACAGCAAGGCGGTTCTGCTGGTCTTCCACTGAGATTTAATATGATATATAGATATGAGATGAAATAATAATGTAATAAAGAGGGTATATGCTCGGTCTTCATTATATGGTGTCTACGCATTCAAAAAAAACCCTTCACCTAAGATCTGTTGTGCTGACAGCCCCTTCAGTCAAAATCTCGTACTGTACTGTATGGCACCCAGCCAGTGCACATCATCTTTAGTCGGCTAAGCAGTAACTAGGTGCTGTAAAGAGCATTGGGAAGTTGGCCTGAGAACTTTCAGTTACGCGGAAACTAGGCTACTACAAGGAAAGGTATGACCAAGAACGAAACGAACTAGGAATACAGATTCTAGCGGAGCCAGTAATACTCAACGAATCTCTGCACAGCTTTAGAGTATGTTGCGAGAGTGGGTCTACAAACTCAAGCAATTGAGTTGAAATATGGAAACAGTGATCACTGATTCATCGTGTTCGGTACTCTAAAAGTTTCTTACTAGTGGGACCATTATCTGATTGAGGCGCTCGCGGTGAAACGGGGCTGATGAGTAATGTTGTGTACTTCACGTGTCGAGACTCCTAGGATCTATCAGTCCAGATTTACAACTTGCTGATTGCAGTAGACTGGAATGTAGTAGAAATTTTTATGAACGCTTTCAAAATAAAACGCTGGTCTACGACTACATTTCTAGTCATATAAAAGCATTTGCTACTGGAAAAATGAATCTTTGGGTAAAATAATTAGATCGTGCGATAATTTCCAAATTTTCTGTTTTCTGATTTCTGTTTTCTGATTTTCTGGCGTTTTTGGCTTTTCTGTTTTCTGATTTCTGTTTTCTGACGAAAGCGATTTTCTGTTTTCTGTTTTCTGAGAAAATTTTCAAAATTTCCGCCCATCCCTGACCCCGATGTTCCTCCCCTTTCCTGGTTTGCGAAATCGCTTTTTTGGACTGCTATACGAGGGTGTACAATCTTGATGCGGACAGAAGCTCGCTAAGTACCGAAAGAACTAATAAAAATACAATTAAGAGCCTATCAGTGGAATTTTAACACGTTGACGAACGCACGATTTTTCCGTGCCTGGTCCGTAGGACCAACCCAGTTTTCTACAACGTCGGTCGTGTCACTCGGTCCCACACGGCCGAAAGGGTGTCACACAGTCGTTAACGTGTTAACATTCAGAAAAGTAGCTTTTCAAAATTTTCTGTTATTACGGCACGTGTAGCACAGTCGGAGGGAATGCCGCCTTTCGCATACATCCCCGATACCAAGTTCCTGGTTCGGATTTCTCGCCCGGGTCAACTAAGCCTTCCACCGCTCGGTGCATTGTCGGTCCTTGAATTGGTGCCAGACTTGTGTGAGAGGGATAAAGCGCTGAGTCGTTCATCGGCTGACCATCGCAAGTGATTTACTATATGGCCAGTTACGCATCCACGTAGTCTCCAGGACATCCTGGCAGAAGTAGAATGCGTGGTGCACGCCAAAAGGGATTGAGTACCGCTGTCCATTATCCCCTTACTGGCGTTTTTCTAAAATCGTTTAAACTACGTCCACCGACTAAAAACATACCTTCCTGCTCAGCTGTTTTAGGTGGCGAACAAAGTATTCATGGATAAGCAGTGCCGAGTGAGAATAGGCATGTCTTACGAGGAGATCAAACCACTATCTTTGTGGATCTGTTGACGTGCTTGGATGCTCGGTGAAGAAATTTCGGGTTGCAAAATGCATTATTTCCAAAAACTCAAATACGCCGTAGAAGACATGAGAATAGCATATCGAAATATTAAAAAACTCTTGCTGATTGCAATAGTTTTGCAGGAACAGTCCTAATTGGAAGAATGAGGCCGGCTGTTATCAGTGAATAGTAAGGGAAAAAGTAATAAATGTATTGGGAGAAAAGTTCGTTAAAAATCCCGTTAAATTTCTGAAAATTTTCGTTAGGTCGTTAAACAGGATTTTAACGGAAACCCCGTTAATTCGTTAATCCGTTAAATAGTTAACCGTTAAATGTGCACCCCTGATCGGGAGCAGAGGCGTCATGATACCAGAATAGCGCCCCCGCTACGAAGCGGGACAGACGTTCAAGAAGAAGAAGAAGAAGAGATTATTTTATTTTCATTATTTGTTATCTATTAAAAACAGCAACTAACGAAGTTTCCCATGGACCATCTTGACCGCAGGTATTAGCGGACTCAGGGATCAATAATGTGCTACTAAACGTTCGGTAGCTTTCCTTCAACTATTTTCATGATGGCGTCCGACGACACCGTCGGACAATGTCGTGGAAGGGTTGACCTGCTGCTCCGCGTTCTCCGCTGCCAGTTCATCCCAACTTCTGCTGCATTCACTGCCGTTCATGGCGACAACGACCGCGCGGACGCGCCCCGCCGTCGTCGAACCCGTGTGGCCGGCGCGGACGGGGGCGCAAGGCATTAAAGGTCGCCGCCGCGGCGCCGCCGTCCCGGCACGATCGGGCGCCGCGCGCCGCCGCGGCGCGGTCGACTGCAGTCGGCTGCGTCGCGCGTTTGAAATCGCGCGCTGCGGACGGCTGCTTCGGCGCCGCGACTTCGATCGTCGGCTGGCCCGGCTGATCTGCCCGTCCCCCCCCCCGGCCGGCGGCCGCTGGCCTCCGCCCTCCCCGGCCGACTCGTACTGTCGTGGCCGGGCCTTCCGCCGCTCCCCGTCTTCGGCTGCGGACCGAGTGCAGGGGAGGCGGGGGCGCTGCTCGGGCCGCTATCCGGCGACGATCTGTCCGGATCGCGGATGCGCCGCTATCGTCCGCCACCCGCGCCCCTCTGACCGATGACGCCTCGCCTCCCGGGTCTTCTGGCCGGCGACGCCCGGCTACTTCTAATCGAACTAGCCCTGGCCGCGATCGATCGCAGCCGCGCTGTTTTTTGCGATTTCACCATGCTAATCTGGCGGCGTGACGCCCTCGCAGTTACTGGCTCTACTTCTCTCTTATGGTTTCTCCTCTGTCTTCGTTCCTGAAGTTCATCAGAGACTCATCGGTAGCATGGTTCGCGCCTGTGTTTCCCAAAGATGGTGATTGTTTCCATGTGTTGCATTAGCTGTTTTCGATGGTTGTAGACTACAAGAAGTGTGGAAAGAATGGAAGTGTTGCCCTTTAGCTCCTTGATGGACGTATGGTGGCATCCACCCCGATCTTAGATAGTAGTTTCATCCTACTCGTGACAACCTCCAGCAGTGCTATATTCTCCTACTCTCATATTTCATCTATGACACGTTCGGTACTTTATCGATCAGGCAGTTTTGTATTTCGGACTCCCGTCGGCTGTGAAGAGCCGTTGGTATTTGTTGGTAACTGACCTTGAGACAGTTGGAGGATAGCGGGGAGAGGGACCCGTGGAGGATGTTATCCCTACGACGGCGGGTTGTTTCCTGCAGAATGCGATACTGCATGTGAACTTGTCTTTGAGATCTTATAACTGCGGTAACACGTTTGGAAACCCTGTTTCTCTGAGATTTGGTTTCGTGCCATTCATCGGTCTTCCAGTGACTCATTTTACGAACCTATCGACTTTTTCGAGCGCTTTCGTCGAGGTCCAGTGCGGATAAGGACATTAGTTAAAAATTCCGACTCCACCGACACGACTTCGGTCGAAAAAAATTTCGCAGAAACTTTCTCAAGGGAGGTTATTTGAGGAGATGTAGGAAAAACGAATCTGACATCCGTTTTCACTGTTCGGTCGGAGACCACCCATAGCGTTAACGAGGGTCTCACCGAGTTCGCGGGTTATTAAAGGATTTTTCACCTTGAAAGAAAAGCTGGAAGAGGTACGGTGGTGAGAACGATGAGAATGAAACAATGATGAGTTTTATCGATAAATATTGTGCCTAAAAATGACCAAACTACCTGAAATGTATCAGCGGAGGAATAAAAAGGCAAGAAAAGCATACTTCAAGGAATACTCTACCAAAAAAGGAGGTTAGCAGAGATACAATGACGCAACCTGATTCCAGAAATAGAACGCTGCCTATTTTCGATCCCCAAATTGTCTCCTCCAGAGGAACTCGCTCAAATAGTCTCTATATCTACGGTTGTTGACACGCTTAGCCATCTATTTAAACTTTTGCCAGTGACGCTCGATGATCTGAGTGTGAGCTCCTGTGTTAGGATCGACGAAGTTAAACTGATGGTTCACGGTCAAATGGGTCTAACCTTGCGGCAAAGCTTAAATTTGGTTGTAAGCGCGCCAGGAATCGCTTATTGGTTGTACCGGAACGAATATATCTCGTTATCAACCTCAAAAGCGCTCCGACGTCTCGCTCACGTACGAGAACCAGGAATGGTATTCCGCTTCCACGTTCGTATCCGCCAAACAGCCATTGACGCTTGCGAACCCAGCTCCTCGGGTGTACTTCCATTTGATAACAAGCGTCTCGTCAGTTTCTACCGTGTAGCCAAAATCACCTAAAATTGGGTGATTACTGTGGTAGTATTCGCAACACACGTCTGGGAAGTACTGTTCCCATTGGATGACAGTAGGACGACTAACTTCCAGTTCATATTCCTTAACGCCAGCGTTACAGTCTCCTGCAACCAGAAGAAGGATAAAGCGAAAATTTTTCCCTCCGTCAGGACACTGCGATCAAAAAACGATCCTTTCGTAATAGCGACGGAAGGAGTGGTTTCTGTGAATGGTTCACTGCGACACATCCTTCTGTGTCATCTCCATCGGTCTGCCGTCTGACTAAGTGTCAGCGAGGCATTGGAAATGGGACAGAGAGGCGTCGGCAGCAATCCCATATTTCTCAACCATTCTTGGAAAACAGAGCTGTCCAGGTCAAGCTTCTCGTACGAATTCTTAAATCTGAAGTCACACAGTTCGGCTTGACATCGATTCCTCTGGGGAGCCTGAATTGCCATGGTTGTAGCGACTTGAAGTATCAGCCACTTCTTTTCGTTTTTCCCATCAGTATCGCGGATTTCGTAACTCGATGAACCGACCACTTACCCATACCAGCCTCTATCTGCCGTCACCGGCAGAAACTTTAAGAATGTAATTCTGTGCCTTCCTGTATCTATATTATCTAGCCGAATCGTGAAAAACGGATGTCAGATTTCCCCAGATAACCTCCAGATGAAGTTTCAGCGAAGAAATTTTTTCGACCGAAGCCGTGTCAGTGGAGTCGTAACTTTTAACTAGTGCCCAGAAAAGATTATCACCACTTATATATAAAAGAATATGGGGGGATAAAAGATGATGTTCGGGTAATGCCTCCACGTCTCACCGTATCGCGCACGGGAACAATTTCCATTCAACATTGGATGGAGCGACGGTTGGACAAGCGAAGGCTCTTGATGCTCAATACAATGGCCACAGCGGACATTTCTGAGGGTCGAGATTCAGAAGACGTGTCGCAGTTCAATCAGGCAATCAATAGTATACCGACACCTATTTTTTGTCATCTAGCCGATCGGGTGGGAGTTGCGTGATTACGATCCCCTCGGGAGGGCTTCACCGCTAGGAGGAGGGTAATCAATGTCGGTCGACATTGTTGATTTCTGACCGGTGGTTTCAGTTTTCTCTCAGCCGATCGGGGTGAAAAACACTCGTGTACTACGGCCAACGGAAGTAGTTCGCAAGATATGGAACATTTCTATCGGGAGGCCAATATCGATCGATAGGTCTTGATGGCTTCATACCGTAAAACTACCAGGCTGTCCAATAATTCTTGTCCGAAAATTTCACCATTTTGAATTCTTTTCAACTTTATTGAAAAACAAGTCTAATCGACAATATAATCACCACAGTTATCCACAACAGTGCCCCATCGATTGGGCAGGTTGCCGAAGCGCTTCGCCCAGAACTCCGGGGGCTGCGACTCGAAAAAGTCCGCGATGTCGGATTTGAGGTTGTCGTAGTTGGTGAATTTTTTTCCGGCCAAATGGTGCTTCAGCGGGCGGAACAAGTGGTAGTCGGAGGGGGCGAGGTCCGGGGAATACGGCGGATGGGCAACCGTCTCCCAGCCGAGCGTCGCCAACTTCTGCTGGGTCTCCTTCGCCACGGCGGGCGACGGTGTCGTAGAGGACCCAGCTCTCATCCCCAGTGACCAGGTCCTCGAGAAACTCCTTGCGATGCGGACGAAGGAGGAGGGACTGGCAGACGGCCACGCGGCTCTGCTTGTTGGCGTCCGTCAGACGGTGGGGGATCCAACGGGCCAGAACTTTGTCGTAGCCGAGTAAGTTGAGTCGATTGTGGATGGTGGACTTGCTGCAGGCGAGCGTCGTTGCCAATTCAAGGGTAGTGGCTTCCGGCTTCTCCTTGATACAGCGACGGACTTCGTCATCATCCACCGTAGAAGGCCTCCCGCTGTGCTCCCTGTCCTCGAGGCTCGTGTCGCCGCTCTCGAAACGATTGAACCAGCGCCTGACTGTGCGCTGGGACACTGCGTCGTCCTCGCACGCTCTGCAGATGTTGGCGACCGCGGTGCCCGTGTCGTTGCCCAGCAGCCACTTGTAGTACACGAACGTACGAATTCGATCTTGGTCCACTAGCTTGTACTGGTAGAGACGCGGCGACTGCGCCTTATATACCCCTAGCGTGGAACTCTGGAGAACCTTCTAGAAGGTTTTTACACTTGCCTGATATTACAACACTTCTAAGAAAAATTATAGAATTTTGAAAAATTTCGGGCAGGAATTATTGGACAGCCTGGTACTCAGCTGGCCTTAAGGAATGTAGACTAAGGTTGGAACATACTAAGGTTTTCGAATATTACCTTTTAGTTATGCCACACGAAGTTTTGTAAATACTATAAATATAGTATATATTTTGGGTACTTATGAAGCAGAGGGCCCGTGGTGCCGTGGGGCACCCGCAAAACATGTTAACGCGGCGACGGCAACGGAAACGTGGCAACCCACGGCACCCGAGGACTGGTGCTTCATAAGTACGGGCCCCGTGGTGCCGTGGGCTTGCCGCGCTAACATGTTTCCCGGCAACCGCACGGCACCACGGGCACTTTGCTTCACAAGTGCCATATTTTGTAAATAAATGTTAGTTATGCCACACGAAGTGTTGTAAATATTATCTTTTGTAGTGTAAGAAGGCTGTACAAGAAGAGCAGATAGAGCAGATAGTTTGAAGTGAGTGACCTTAGCTTAATGATACTGCGACATCGCGCGAGGCGCACAAGCGCAAGACACGCCGATAGGCGTGTCGAAGCTCTTGTTTTATTTGATAACAAGCAGCTCGCTATTTCAGGTCCATCAAATGCATTCGTGTTGATCCTCAAATTTGTCATGGTAACGTTCATAAAGATCCGCCCTGTTCCGGGGACCACGAAACTGAAAAGTACGTAACAAAATGGATTGAGACTTGTCGAGCGGCTCCTATGCAACGAGATGGTACCTAAAACAAACCAAAAAACGAACGAACAAACAAAAAAAAATCGCCGTGGTTTTACAACCGTCTCGGCGGGCAAAGAGCGACGGAGTGGAGGCATGCCGCTGCCGCCGGCTGACATGTTATAGCCAAGATCTAACATGGTGAGGAGGGCACATAACTTCACCTCCTTCCGCACCAGCCCGCTTACTACCGTGGACTTCCTCAGTGGGAATTTACACGGAGCTCGGTATCAGAACGAAGAGCTGAATGTAATAATTTTTGAGTTGTTTTCTCGTACTGCTATAACGTCGTCGTTGTCTATACTGTTCAACGCTACTGGAACATGGCGGGGGGGGGGGTCTATCCGTCCAGGTTTTGATATTAAGCTCTGGCGCTATGCCGGCGTGGATTCAGATCGTCGCGCGCGGGAACATAATTTGAATTGCACATGTGGATATTTTTTCGTAACGTTGTAGTATGAAGTTGCTGGAGTCAGCTCCTCTTCAAAACAAAGTAGAAAAGTGTGATTCTCCTGATATTGGTTGCGGAAAGGTTCTCTTCGGCAACTTAAAAAGTCAGTCCTAGTGGGCTTGTAATTACGGTGTGGTAGAAATGGTTTTAGAAGAGTATAGAAAATCAGGGTTTAATTTTCTCCAAAATGTACATGCCGGGATTTTCATCGTTTGAATGTTTCAGAGAAGTACTGCATCCAAAAGGTGTAGAACTGAAAACTTGATTGCGTTGTTTTAACTGAGCTACACGAGGGATTATACAGATCTTCATTGGCTAAGTGGCGAATTCGGCTACATTGCACCATGGCATTACACGGCCTGTCGTAAATTTGGGTGTGTGATGCACCACACACCTAAATTTACGACAGGCCGTGTAATGCCATGGTGCAATGTAGCCGAATTCCTAAGTGGCTACCGCGTCAGACGTCGTCTCAACCTTAGAAATTTAAGATTACCTTTCGGTCACGTAGGCGATAGAGAGGTCGAGACCCTTACCTTACAGGAAGCCAGACGGGCCAAGTCGGTCGGTAGCAGGGCCGTTTTCGAGACACAGGCGCCCCAATCAGAATGCCAACCTGATGTAGGGCGTGAAATCCCGCTATATAGAGGCACTTTTCCTTCCGGATCCGGAAAACTTGAGTGCGGCTCCCGACAGGTAATACACAGACAATTTTTATCATATAGTGCGTAAGGGACTTTCAAGGTGGCTCCCTCAGAAATCTACGTTTCTTTTCATAGGCACCCATATTTTTCGTTATCATCGTATTCGTAGTAAGCTTTATCGAGCACATGTGTATTGGACGCATTCTCCATCTCTGCTGTAGATCCACGTCCCATAAACGATAACAAATTGCTTCTGTTAGGTTTGTATGCATTCTTTATTGTCGAAATTTCTTCCAAAATGGCGCTGTTAGTGGTAGTAGGCCAATGAAATGTACTGGGATATGTCTGCATGTGAGTTGCTTTCTTGCAGCTTAGCAGTTTCAGCTTATTCTGAGCGACTGGTCAGCGTGACAAATTATACAAATCCTACTATATCGCTTAGCACTAAGCAATCGCAGGGCCCTCACGAACGCTGCCAGCGTTCTTTCTTTTGGGAGCTGCTCCTAACTTGCGCATGCGATATGCATGGCTTTTGAACTAACTTCGTTCTGCATAGACTTCGTTTGCTACTATGCGAGTTATTTCTGAAGGAGGCGAAATATGGAAGTAATATAACATCACAAGCCACATTTAGACAAACGTCGCACCAGTCATGCTCCGGTAATGGCGTGGTCCACCAGTTTCCTGTTCCGCAAAGAAGTCTCGAAAAACCTCGGGTGCAGCGAAGCGAGTTTGGTTCATCCCCTTCAGATTAGTGAATCGCGTGAACGGGACTATTGATAGCTTTCACGCTAGCGCACTCTCGAGATGTCGCGTGTTCGTTTAAGGAACTTCTCCCTTTGCTGTGCGCAGAGCGCGGTCTCGCGTTTTCCGGCGCTCGCTGCCTCATTCCTCAATAATCAATGCTTATGGAGCCTAGCGCTTGCAATATCATGGGAAAATCTGCCCGCGTCAACTGACACTGTTGTCGCCATGCGTGCGCAATCTCTTCGTTAGAAAGTCGCAGCCATCGTCGTGTAATCCTCTCTAACTGAGCCTTCCTCGAGCAAGATAAGACCATTAGTTGGTTTTGGCTTCTCCGTGAGTACTGGCTCGTGCTCGAAGCTAACTTTCGTCGCAGTGTAGAAGCTAACCTTATAGCATTTGTCGCTCGTTCTTTCCCCTCCTATTGTCGATAAGTGAAAAGATCTGGCCTAATGGTGGTAAGCTGTGTGTGCACCTTGGGTATTGGTCGTCTTGCCGTCGTAAGTATTTTTTATGCGGCTTTCTAGGCTAGATAAGTATGCCATCGAAGCTGCTATATTAGTACTAATCGAACACGGATATTTCCTACACGATCCGTGGCTCACAGACCTTGACCGACAGTACATGGCAAAGCAGAAACCTGTTTCGTTTACATCTGGAACCAGAACTTCGATTCCGTGAATGAACAGCTACCATTTAGTGGTGCACCATACGTTCAGGAAGAGATACCGTTAGTCGGGGGCGCGCTACATTGAGCCAATTTCCTCTCGCAAGCTCAAAAAAGGGTTAGTGCGATGTGCTCATGGAATGAGAGGTGTCCCGTTGCTTGATTACATCTAAGCGATAAACCCAACTAGCTGTTTATCCACCTTCTTGTTTGTTATTGCTTGTTTTCCAGCTCGTACTTTGCGCGCTATATGCGTGATCGTTTTCATGCTTTGGAGCTATTTCTTGAAGCTCCTCCTGGCCTTCAAAAATTAAAAAAAAACAATTTGGTTTCCCAGAATTACGCGTTTTGTGCAGCGCTGTAGGAAGAGGCGCCTTGTTTTGCATGTCCCATCCCCCCCCCCCCCCTCCCCGATTTAAGGCTCATGGCTCGAGTCAGGTCCAGGTTGATCAAGTCTTCTTTCCTTCTTGTGTAGGTGAAACACACCACTAGTTCTATAAGAATAAAACACTAACTTAACGGTAAGCCACTCACCACATTTAACTCATCGTGGCTAATTACGCATTCAAGGTGTGCACGGCATTCTCTAGACGTAGAATGCGTGGCGTGTACCACGAAGAGTTTGATCAACGCCGACATCTCGTTTTAAATCACAGTCAGGCAGGGTTATGGTGGACATTAAATTCGTTTCTGAGATATCTTAAATTTCCATCCGAGTTCCCTTTCAATAACTGTTTGCATATCAGCAGAGCACATTCTTTAGAACAAGATTCGGCTTAGCTCTACTAAATGTGAAGAGATGCCCAGTGTTGTTCTAAATCGAATACCATCTCATACAGCCGCGTCAAGCATTCGATTAATTCGTCTCCCTGCACTGCAGCTTCGAACGTTTTGTTTTACAGCGGATAATCATTAGTCATAGACGGTGTACTGTTAGCGCGGAATCCATTCTTTCTTTCAGAACATGTACTGATTATTAGTTGTCACAAGCTGCCGCCAGTGAGCTGCTCATTCTGATATATTTTACGAAGCTGAACAAATTCAGAAACGTAGTACGAGTTTTACCGTGTGTTAATGCAGAGGAACTCAGAGATCTCGAAGTTCGTACAAGAGGACGTCCGTTTGGTTGGCATCATCCCTTCCCCGAACAACCGTGGTAATCTAATGTACTCTTCGCAGTTCATGTTTGGTCCCCATTTCTGCATTTTCTTCCACCCAGAATAGCACCATTCTTCACAGCATTGCTGCAGTCATGTTAATTCGCTGGCCATGTATAACAAGCATAAGCGCTACTGCGGCTTTTAATGAACGAACACCGGTTGGACCTAATTGTTTTTCATCAACGTTGACAGCGTTGGATGGAGTGGTGGTGGTGTTACTGCTATTCATAACAAGACAGCAGGAGAAATTTCCTGTTGTTACCCTATGCATAGACCTAGTCCGGCGGCACCTTTGCTGGCACTAATGTTGTGGTACGCTTTCATCGGAGGTCGACTCCTACTAAGTTTGTTCCCCAAAGAAAGCGGTTTTTTTTCCTTCCCAGACGCCTTCACAGACTATTTCGGCTTGCTTTCCATATGAATCAGAGATGTTAGAAGGCAAAGTCCACTCAGTTTTGGATTTTGGAGTTTAATAAGATAGTGATCCGTCGAAAAAATAACACTAGTTCACACTAACATTAGTTCGCATAAGTGGATCTGAACGCTACTGAATGAATCGCGGCTCTTCGCCGTTCGATTCCAGCTTCTTCTTTTGCTTGTATCCCAGTGTCTTTGGTTATGGCTTGTATCGGCGCAGTTCTCTGTTTAAAACGTCAAGGCGTATTCATGTTTCTTTTGTTTCGCTGAGAACTGGTATAATAGTTATTCCAGGTCTTCATGCTGCTTTGATTTCTTGAGCAGTTGCTTTTTTCAACGTCTGTAAAAGAATCGGAATCATATTGCTTAACGATAGGATTTACTAGAATACAGTTTCCTGACGATTTTAGTGCGGTTTTCTGGTCCTACCGTTTCTACAAAAACGGCACAGCTCGGAGATAAGCAAAATCGCTCTCAGATCTGTCGCTTGTTCGCTTTGCAAATAATTATTTATCCATTTTATCAGATCAGAAGAGCAGAAGCGAGGATGTTAACAAAGGCGATGCGTTGGTGCTTCTGCGTATTCGTACAAGATGGAGAACGGTGTTAATCAGCCTATTTTGGGATGCGCCACGCATTTTACTTCTACGGATTGTCGTGGAGGCCGTTTGAATGCGCATTTGACTTATACAATGACTTTAGATGCCCAACCGGCGCACAAGTCAGTGTTTCATTTTTCCCAGATGAGTCTGGTGGCACTATTCACCGACACTGAAAGGATGGCAGGCTTGCTCTGGGAGGAAAATCCCAACCAAGAAACTGGAACCGGGCGCACGCGACAGCGCCTCCTCCTTCTTCGCTACTACGCACCTGCTCCGGTTCATACCACTAAACAAAACGTGTTATGGACTAGGAAGATCGTCGATGTGCTTGGTGTGCTTAGTACTAGTTAGCCGCAGTGCGTCTTTGGGTGCCCTCTGACATATTCCATGTACAGCTTACAGTTGGGTAGCATGCTACGCATTTCTAGCGGCGCCAACCCTAGCGGTGGCACGCGTGCTGCAATTGTTAGCTCTAACGTGAAAACGTAAGCGATGTCGGCACAGACGTGCGCCCCTGACCTGGATTGCACCGCTTCAAGGCGTGTGTGAAGTGTTTCACATATATTCGAAACGTCAGCACGTCGTTCTTCTATATAGTAGGCTCCCCAATATTCGTGCAACATCATGGGCCACATCAAGCACTGAACGTTGGAGAAGTATTCGGTCGGCTCTGTCGTGTCTTAAGGTGTAGGTGCTTCTTTCGGAATACGATTACTGAAGGCGAGGACTCCCTGTCGAACGTGCTCGCCTACCCGCTGGGACAAGGTGGCCGGCACCTCTGGAGCGACCGGGGTCGCGTGCCGGGAGCTAGCTGCTGCGGTGACTCCTGTGCGGTATCGATCGATCATTGCTTGGGCGGGCGAAGCGACGGCGGCTCTCTCCGCTTCGATGCGTCATCATCTCGCTGCGGCTCCAGTCCCTCATCCCTTCGCCACCGTCATCTCTTCGTCATTCCGGCATTCCGCTGTGTTCAGTTCCGCTTCTCTTCCAGGCATGTGTTCCAGTGTGGCACGTCCGTACTGTGCCCTTGAAGTCGCGGCGCCGATCTACATGAGTAATTGCGTTTGACGCAAAAGCGGCTCGCAGTGGTGCAGGCTTCGTTTGTCCACCACCCCACTGTTGGCCTCATCATAATCTCGTCTGGGTTTCTGACGTTTGCCGTTCGCGTTTCTCGAAGATTATGAACATGAAGGAAAGCAGCCCAAGAATTCTCACGCTAAGCAGAGGATCACTTGATCACTGGACACTGGCTGTTACCAGAACCATGGGGCACTTCCTTTTCTTCTCATAGTGATTAGCGTGACATCTGCTAAATGCACTGAGACACAATGTTGAGCGTGTATGCCGATAAATGATCTCCCTTATTCTATGTAAGTCTACTCACAGACTTGCTCTAGAGCAAACTGACCTTGATTTCCCTCCAGAAACGTCTTTGATTTCCTCCGTAACGAAACATAATGTCGTGTCACGTAGGTTTAACAGATCCTTGATTTCTCTTCTCATAAGATTATCTTTGTAAGTCGCAGGTCTTTTGGTTTTCTGATCATCTAGGAGGTCAGAAGGGTGTCCTCATGACACTCTTGAATTCAGCACAGGCTTGTGCTATACAGTTTAGAGGAAAATTGCAGGACTAAGCTACAACAGCAAATTACTAAGCTAAAGACCAATTCGTCTCGAAAGCTTTCTCCGTAATGGCGTTGTGGGCGTGGGAACTCGACTTAATAGGGACTGTTCATGCGAGAATGATTCTCGGCCGGGTAAAACACGCAAATCGATAAAAACCAAGCGATTGCCGTGAAGCCTGTTCATACTCGAGCGCAGTCGCCCCCATCGCTGTCGTGGCCTCTCATACTTCTCGCTGGCGACCCGAGCGGGTGCGGCAGCGCACCCGCGCGTAGCGTTGGAGCGCGTAATCTGCCGCCGCTGAAGGTCGGAAGGGTTCGAAATTGGCACATACGCTCGTTCAATTCAATCTATTATCCAGAGTGGATTGTCGATGAGTTTTAGCTTGAAGGGCGATAGTGGTACCGTACGCCGTGGCAAGAATGCACACCTCCAATGCTCTTTTAGATTTCCGTACCAAATAAAAGAAAATTAGCACTGCTTCCAGGATTCGTACCTTTCAAACCATTATGATCCCCATATACCGTAGACATGTAGGGTAACTGCTTCAGTCGAAGTGCAGAAAAGAAGTATAGGCAGCAGGAGGGTGCTTTAAGTCCACATCTCAACGGTTTTCTCCTGTGAGATTCGGTTCCGTACATAGTTACATGCATTACGCTCTATTGCCGCTACCATCGTTGTCGTCGCGAAGTATCAACAGGTCCATGGTAATATGTGTGATGAGAACGTTCTCGTGAATGGAACTTATCTTCGTTGTTCATCATAAAGCCCATACTGAAATCTGAGTCCTCATCTTCACTCTCAAGGAGATCTGACTCCTAGTTTATGGAGCAGCCTCTTTTGTCGGCCTTGTATTCGTCGTTGCTCCTTTTGTCTGAATATGAATCAGCGTGTACTGTGCTACCTAAGGGCCTGTTCATACTTCGCGACAGCAGCGACAAGAGCGCAGCGTGCGCGTGCGCAGCGCGCGGAAGTATGAACAGGCGACAAGAGCGACAAGAGCGACTGGGGCGTCGGGCGTAGTGTGGTGTGCGTAATTGCACCATAACGTCTACTTCGTGGCCTAAAATATCAAGTGAATAGAGGTCTTCACGTCTATCTTCAATTGCGTTAGTTTTTGGAAGCTGAAACAGACACAAGCAAACAGTTATGTTAGTAAAAGGTTTCCGGAAACTGGGACAAACACAAGCAAACGGATATATTTTTGGCCAAAAAAGTTGTTAGAAACTGAAACAGACAGAAGCGAACAATCATATTACTTGCATCGTCAGTCTGGCACTGAAAATAGACATAAAAGCCCTCCTTACCTTTGTGTGAAGAACTTCCGAACAGGAATCGTTTCCTTCCAGCACTAGTGCGCCTTCCAGCACTAGTGCGGTGTAAGGCCCCGTTTATACTTCGTCGCGGCGCGACGCGATGGCCACGCAATGAGGCCAAATTGATCGATCGCGCCGCACAATCAATATGACCACTACACGTGGCGTCGCGTCGCGCCGCGATGAAGTATAAACGAGGCCTAAGGCGCGAAGTATGGACAGGCGACAAGAGCGACAAGAGCGACGGCGCTGGAGCTCGAGTATGAACACTTTTCGGCGGCGCGCGCTCGGTTTTAGTCGATATGCATGTTTTGCACGGGCCACGAGTCGCTCTTGTCGCGAAATATGAACAGGCCCTAACACTTACATTGACAGCGCTGTGTTTTTTTCTGGTTGTTGTAAAAATGACGTCGATGGTTTTCTACACGAGTATATCGCAAATAGACTATTAGTTAAAGAATGTTTTGTGGGCGCGCTTTCTTCGCCCTCATTCTCTGGACATGCTCACTCAACGTTCTGTACATCTTCTACAGTTTCAGTTGTTTTACTAAGACATGTTGCAGACATTTCTGCTCCCCCCCCCCCCCTCAGAGGGCTATGGGTGAGAACGCTGCTCAACAATGATTGTTCCTGCTCGTTTCCAACTACGGAATAGCTATTCGAAACGACTTCTCTATGTGCAGTTAGCTGTTCCGTGTTCGAATTTAGGGTTTTCGGAAAGTTGTTTTGGAGCCGGAGTCATCAAAGTTACTGCAGTAACTTTAACGGAGAACCGTAAACGAAAGCTCAGATAACGTGGCTTATCGCTCACCATATCGCTTGATAAGCTGCGTTATCTGAGCTATTTGCTTACAATTCTTCGTTAAAGTTACTGCAGTAATTTTGATGAATCCGACCCCTGGATTAAACAGAAAGTAACGGTAGCAGCAACTGATATGGCGTGGTGAAAGGGTAGTGTTTAAGTCCGCGTCTGCATTGTTTTAAGTAACACCTGGGTCATGCTAACGTTTAGTGAGTTGCGCAGAAGCTATATTTTGCTGAATGGAAGCTAGCGCTAGAGAGTGGAGGGCAGTCCACTCAGAGAACGAGTACATTCGGTTAAGATTCATAGAGAATTTTCACCGAACGTAAGAACGTTGAATATTTTTTCGCAGCAGGGGTGTCACTGAGCACTACCATTGTCACAGCTAGTGGTGCTACTGAGTTCTCTCTCTCTTGGTCTTTCTGGTCCTGCTTCCTCTGCTTTCGCGTACTCGTAGATGGTGAGCTGTTCTTCGCCTTGCACCTGCTGAGGCGCGCACGAAAACAACTCGCTCGGAGCACGTCTCCGTATTGAGCGCGTCGGAGTGTTGAGCAGTTGAGTGTCATGGCCTGCTCGCGTAAATTGCATTTGACTGGGGGTATTTTATTTCGCAGGTCGCCATGAGCGTTCTAGTCTCGACGTCTCTCGCCGTGTCGAGGACCAATTTGTCGCAAACGTTGTGTGGTTCTCGCATGTTCATCTTGTGAATGGGGGAATAATTCGTTTATTCCGCGAATGCGTCGAGCACTGGCGCTTGTCGCTGCAGCTGTGATGCTAGGCGTCGTCCACTCTCGCTCGTGAATCTACACCTTACCAGACCAACCGTTCTCTGTATTTATCAGCTTTCAGGGATTCTGCACGGGTAGTCCCTCGATAGATAGTAATTATGGCCGCGATTAGAAAAAAGGTAAGCTGGCAGGCCACTCGTCTGTGCCGTTAATTTGCCACCGTTTCAGCTTGTGATCGTTGGAGACGGTGCGTGCGGTAAAACTTGCCTGCTGATCGTGTTCAGCAAAGACCAGTTCCCGGACGTGTACGTGCCGACGGTCTTCGAGAACTACGTGGCAGATATCGAGGTCGACGGCAAGCAGGTGCGTGGATCTAACTTGCTCAGACCTCGCGTGGGTTCCTAGTTCGGATACACTCACCTCCATGTATTCGAGGGCTAATCTGCTCTTCTACGGACAGCAACCAGCTGCCAAGCCCTTGCAGCTTTGCTGGCCTCATTTAATTCAAAGCACTTTGAGAATTGTAAATGAGCTTTCATTGGCGTTTAATGCACTCACACATTGCCAGTAATCTTGTCCTAACGTAAGCTTCCTTTTGATTGTGTCTTTCTTACCTGCAGTTAATTTGTTTATAACTTTTCTATGTGTATCAAGTTTAGTTATATTGATAGTCTTCTCTTGCTGTTATTAGAAGTGCACTATGGGATGCATAATTGAATAGAATTGAATTGAATTGCATTGAATGTTCAGGTTGAGCTCGCGTTGTGGGACACGGCTGGCCAAGAGGACTACGATCGTCTTCGTCCGTTATCCTACCCCGACACTGATGTCATACTTATGTGTTTCAGTATTGATTCGCCAGACTCTTTGGAGAACATACCCGAGAAATGGACTCCCGAAGTGAGTGCCTTTGTCATAGTTTCGCGTTTTTCCATATTTGCTGAACAGGAAGCTTGAGTTGTTACGTGTAAAATCGAAAATTGTCGGAAAATTCCGCAGCTATGACGAGCTGCCGTAATGCAGAGATAACATTCAGTTGTCTGTTTCCACATGAAAATGTTTGAAAAATATTCGGTGTAGAGGGGATGATTTGGAAATGTTTCGACCGTACTCCAAGACAGAGGCTGACAGAGTGGTCAACCGCTGTACCGCATAGGCTTGAGGAATTCTGACAATTCAAAGCAAGAATTGATAGCGGGGCACTTGGCTTGTCTGATTCAGTACTCCGATGTTCCGCCGCATAGTTTGCCATGCATCGCGCCCCGTCCTTCAAGTGGATCCGCGGAGAGGGTGATTGGTCAAATTCAGGTTTTTGTTAAGAATGGCATTAATGGCGGACTGCCCACGAGATGTGAAGAATTGGTTAGATGAGGAGTTGGCAGAGGCCGTCGTGTTCATAATCATAACAGAATGCTTCCTGCGATTTAAAAATGCCCAGAGGCGTGAAATGTTCTGCCGAATCATGCTGCAATGCTTGTTCTATGAGCTCTCATTCAGCCTTTTTTACTTGTTTACCCCGCTGTGTTAGAGGCAATATCTTGCGCCGTTGCAATAGCACAGGAAAGTTGAATATTTTGAGCTTAAGGTTATTGCCTTCGCCTTGGAGTGTCAATGAGCTAATTCATTGTAAATGTGTATGTTTCGCGAGATTTCAGCGTCAGCACTACTAATACATATTTTTGTTTTCCGTTCCTTTCTGTACTCAAGGAATATATCAAGTGTGATGTTTCAGGTCCGGCATTTCTGTCCTAATGTACCCATTATTCTTGTTGGTAACAAGAAAGACTTACGGAACGATCCCCAGACGGTTCGGGAGTTGGCTAAGATGAAGCAGGTGCGTCCGTTTCTGTCGAGTCATTTCAGAACATTGGCTTATTGCAACAGGGTAAGCATTTGCGTATAATAGTATCGCATGCCAAGGCAGATGTTGATGTGCATGGGCGGAGGTGGGGGTGGGGGGCGAGTTGAGCTTGACGCGAAACGTTTGCATTGTGTGACGTCACGTTCATCGGACGTCGGCTGCTTTTATAAGCACGCAAAACTTTTATGCAGTTTCCGAATAGCTTTGAGTTTCTCTCATTCGGGGAAAGTTGTGAAAAGGCAGTTGGGTGATTTAATCGAAGGTGTATACAAATGTTTGGGCGAAAAGTGAAAAGATGGACCAATTTCATGTCTGCGCCGAAATACTTCGTGTGTAGCTTCTTTCTTAGAGATGGGCGTAGTTCTAGGGTTTCTTCAGGGCTTGTGCAAAGATTAATCCTTTCAAGCCACTCTTTGGGACTCGGAAATGGTAACTCGTGCATTTGATCTCTCTGATTGCTTATCCCCCTCTCCCACCGAAAGGGACAGGATTTGGAAGCATTAAAGTTATTGATGTTGTTTTTCAATCATCAAAAAATATCATCTGGTAACACGTTGACACATGTTACGATGTCGTTTCACAGCTTTGTAATTTATTTTCTAGTTGGACTCAGATCTTTCGAAGCAGCTTTTTGTGTGCTTCACCTTTAGATATTGTTGCAAAAAGCGAAAACAATTTCCGGTTACTTGTTTATTGAACTTCCTGAAAGCGGTGGTTTCAGTTCTCAAATAATGGCGTTACACAGGAGTTATTCTTCGACTTACTCTTCACGTTTAGCGTTAGATTCGGTCGACTAAAATCGTGTGTTGCAGGAACCCGTGAGACCTGAGCAAGGTCGTGCTATAGCCGAGCAGATTGGTGCATTTGCATATCTTGAGTGCTCAGCGAAGACCAAGGATGTGAGTTGCATTTCTAATCATATTGCAACATAGTATCTGAAATGGACGTATCATGTCAGTTAACGACCTGGGGTGACTTTGTAGCCAGTCTTCGATCAGAGTAGTGACTGAACCCTTGTGCTGTTCGCTACGATTTTCAAGGAACTCGGATAGTTTGATTTATGGTGATGTCGAGAAGTCGGATACAATTCCGCGTCCGCTTGTCCGCCTACAGGAGTGAAATGTGTGCTGATTCCTTCAAGGCATCAAACTCCTGGTCGATGCTTGTAGGTCGACCTCTCTGTAGGTGTGACATATCAGCGATTGACCTCAGTATGATTCCTCGTTCCATCGCCACAGCTGATCCAACCTCGAGATAACTACCAGTCTTCCACTGAGGCAGTGTGTTTTAAAACAAAACGAAGTTTCGTCAAGTCCCTGTATTGTAAAGGTAATACATCTTTAAGACGAACATCGTGCGTGGAAAAGCTCCTAGATCTGCCTTGTGACAACCTACGTTGGGAGGTCAATGTTCACAGAAATGTAATTTACGGAAAAATAGCGCCGACTTACCGTCATCCAAAAAAATTGTGCTATGTTGTACATTTACGACTCGCCGTGTTTCACCGTAGCCTATGGATTGCACTTTGTTACGAAACCGGGGTTGTGAAATTCTGTTGAGTATGTGTTAACAGTCTGTTTTGCTTTGGAGTCCTAGAATTCACATTTTCTTAAGGAAGCGCATCAATTTCGACGTTGTTATTGTCCAGAACTGTCGGTGTTAAGCAGCATTCAGATTGGGAGTATTCCTATGAACGCAGCTAGAAGTTCGAGTGAAGTTGTTCAAGCCGGCAAACATCTTCTCCTCCACATTTCGATATTAGAAAGTTGTATTATCAACATGTTTTTCTTCTTCTAGCGCTCTAGCATGGTTGCATTTCTTTCATGAGATCTCCGTAGCGGAATGTAAAAGCCTTGAAGAGAAGTCACCGTGAATGGAGCAAAAAGAGTGTTTTGATCTACGTCTGGTAACTAGTCTTCATTCATTTATTTAGCTTTCCTCATACCCTTTTTCGTCCTGATGCGAACAACTCTTGACAATAAGTTTAGCTGTGCCACCAATGAAGAATGAGAATGGAAATGTTATGATATTCAAAGTCCACAAAGAACTGCGTCGAGGACTAGCGAAAAAATATTTGCCCAATTTTACTCGAGCAGTTTTGCAGTTTGTTGACGAAAATCAGAAACAACCAAGAATTAGCTGCCTTGAATGCACAGCGTCGCACGCCTAAATTTTGATTACAGTCATCACTGTTTTCCCGTAATTACATTCTTATCCGCTCTCCGGAAGCGTTTCGTTCACCCGTAATGTAAGAATTCGCCAAGTATTTTGCTGGACAAGTTGCGTGTTGAATTCCTTCCAGTATAGGTCATTACAGCAGCAAAGCATGGTTTTTGTGGTTTTTTAAGCCTGTGCCTCTGTATAGTATTAGCCTTTCATGCAATGTGCAGAGCTTGTTTTTCGAAGTAGTGTTCGTCCTGTGGCTTGGGAAAACAATGTAGACTTATAGTCTGCCCCAATAGGAGCAGAGAGTAGGAGTTGAATGGTGAAGGAGAAAGCATGTTGAACGGTTGTGCCTTGTTCATTTAAAACTTGGGTCTGTGGATTAACTCTGAGGCTTGATTAGTAGTGCGAGCGGCACTAGTTAAAAGTTCCGACTCCACCGACACGACTTCGGTCGAAGTTTTTTTTTGCTGAAACTTTTGTCTAGGGGGGGGGGGTTATTTGGGTGCTGATCACGAATCTGACATCCGTTTCATAAGTCGATTCCTTTGGAGGGCTTGAAGTGCCATGGTTGTAGCGTATTCAGCGAACGACTGGAAGCAGCAGTCACTCTTTTTTCTTTTTTCCCGCCAGTGTCGCGGATTTCGTAACTGGATGAACCGACCACTTGCCTATTCCAATCTCTACCTGCCGTCACCGGCAGAATCTTTAAGAATGTAGTCCTGTGCCTTCCTTTATCTATATTATCCAGTTGAATCGTGAAAAACGGATGTCAAGTTCGTGATCAGCACCCGAAATAACCTCAGATGAAGTTTCAGCGAAATCGGTGACCCTGCCTGGACCAACCACCCTTGTTAACGGTATGTGTGGTCTCTGACCGAATTGTGAAAAACGGAGGTCAAATTCATGATCAGCACCCTAAATAAGCCCCCCTCCCAAATAACTCCCCTGACAAACTTCCAGCGAAAAAATTTCTCTCGACCGAAGTCGTGTCGGGGAGTCGGAACTTTGAAGTAGTGCCGTGCGAGTGTAATATGCGAGGTAAAGAGTTGCTGTGATGGTTGTGTTCAATGTGCGATCTGCATTCAAAAACGAGCTCATGCTCGGTTCGCTCCCAGGCCGGCCATTCGAGCCTTCCAGGGTAGGTGGCTTGACAGCAGACCCCTACGACAACAGTCTTGTTGATCGCCTCGCCCGCAGGTTCTTTTATGTAGAACAGTTATGCATTGGGCATGCTTACAAGGTACTTCATGGAAGTTGAATGTGCGCTGTACTTATGTCGGGATAGTCAACGCTCATAGCGGAAGAGCGATCAAGTCGCTCGAAGGCAACCTCTTCAGCAACGCACTACTCGTTTGTTGAGAGCGATTGTTACGTGCTTCATCGTTTCAGGGTATTCGCGAAGTTTTCGAAAAGGCTACGCAGGCTGCACTTCAGCAGAAGAAGAAGAAGAAGAGCAAGTGCGTGCTGCTGTAGACGCCCTTGCTTATGTTTGCTTTGCTTATTCTCTCATCTCATACGCATCACTGAACACGACGTTTACTGGCTATATACGATACGAGGCAGAGCCATCGTTCTCTAATGATCCTGTGTAGCTCTCCGCTCTTCTCTCTTCCCCGCGATCTGCCAAGGTGCTGCCGGCCCCAGCTGTCAGACTCCCATCTACATCTTCCGATCTTTGATGTCGTGCGCCAAATCCTCGTCGATCGGTACTGCTCCATCCGCCGACTTCGCTCTTCACATCATTGGCCTACTGTTTTGGCTTTGTTCATTCACCGTCGTACGTTGTGGCTATTTTGTAAGGTTCAGATTGTTAATTTTTGCACTGTAAGAATTCAGTTTTCTTATCACTTTATTCGAAATAAATGATTAATAATTTTGTAAACATTTCAACGCTTGTAATGGTGCTACCAAGAGTGTTGCAATAGATGCTGCGCCGGTCAGAAGAGTTCTTCGAGAAGTTGATCGTCGACATCGTTAGGGATGGTGACGCAGAGGTCTCGGTTCTGTAAATAGGGGAATGTAATGCAACACATGATTTATTCCTAGTGATTTCTAGAACTGTTCGACATCACGGTCGGTATGTATGTGGTGTGTCTGATTGGTTCTAGAGCACTTATTTCAGTGATACTAGACGCTACCCTGAATCCTATGAATCGACAATGGATGCAGTGTATGCTGCAACGCTACATGTCGCTGAACTTATCACGAAGCGACAGTAAGCTCAGAGGTGACCTCGGCGTGCGTTATTTCGAGAAAACCCTGTTGTTTTCCGACATAAAAAATCATGGGTCCACGGTTGGGGTTGAACGACGGCGGCGAGGGACTGCCTGAGTTTTTGTCGACCAAGAACACACGACGAAACTCTAGTTTCAGAAACCGCTCGCCCTACGATGGCCCCCGTGTCCCGTGGCTGTTTCCCAACGGGGTCGACTGCATCGTCTTTAACTGTGAGTATTTCCTGGAGAGGACGCCGAGGAATTCAATAGGGGTCTCAGAGCGACCCTCAACTGCGACCTTTCTACCTCTACTACCGATCCGCGGGGAGATATCGCCATGGACAACATCGACGAGGAATGCGACCGTTCTGTGCACCATCTCTGCGACAGGGCTAATGGTAAGGTAGTCGTGAGCTTGAAGGCCAGCAAGAAACCCTCTTCCAGGAGGGCATCCACAACTTCTACTTTGATATCTTTGATAGCCGCGTTCGTCTGTCCTCTGCCAGTTTACGCAGGATGGATGCGTCTTCATCCTTCCGAGATCCGACACTTCATCATTTGAAAAACCGTACAGCACGCTGTCCCGCAAGAGAATCGGACCTGAACACCCGAATATTTTCCTGCTATTGCTCATCAAGTTCTGGCGCAGCCGTTCACACGCTACCTGTCGCAGTGCAGGGTTTCATTTCTGTGGAGGACCATCTTGCTGTACGAGAAGGGAGACGTGCACGACACTGGCAACTATCGCCCCATCTACCTGCTGTCCCTAGTCAACAAGCTGTTCACTCGAGTCCCTAGGATTATCAGAACGCTGAATGAAGGACAGCGAGCAAGCAGGTGTTCGGAGAGGATTCAGCACGATCGACCACATACACACCATTACGAAGCTTAACAAAGTATAGCGAGAGTACAGGCTGCCTCTGTGCCCTACTGAAGAAGACATTCCTCTCTGTCGAAATTGAAGCGGTCGTCAAAGCGCTGACCACAGAGTTCCTACTACGGAGATCGGAGTGGTTCAATAGCTATACAGTGAATCCACGACCAATATTTCACCTTTCTACAACGACGTCATCGTTAACGTGAAGAGAGGGGTTCGGTAAGGGGACACCACATCCCATATCTCATGGGATGTCAAGATCGACGGTCGGGAGGTGCACCGTCTTCGCTTCGCTGACGACATCGTGCTCATAACATCGAACATTAGCCAAGCCGAGTGAATGCTGGCCCACTTTGACCGTTTATGTGGAAGCATTGGACAGCAACAGAATCGAACAGCCTAGTGCCGGAGCTGGCCAGGAAGAAGCGAGCAACCTGGGGAGGTTTCGTGAGCGTACAAAAAGTCGTGAAGAAGAGGAAGGACGCTCGTGCTCACCTATTCGACTACGCTGTTCTTCTCGCGTTAACGTATCCCTCAGAAGCTTGGGTTTCACGAAAACAGGATGAACTGCCGATTAGCGTTACACGGCGTGGAATTGAGAGGGCGATGCTCGAAGTAACACATTTCCCAAAAATGAGAGGCCATCGGATTTCCGAGCATCGTCGACGTTCGAAAGCCCGAGATTCTTTAGCATGACCCAAGTCGTAGCAAATTATATGGCGTCTTTGGACCATTTAGTGACGTAACGTCACTGAACGTCACAAGCCTTCGCCCCTCATGTTGTTTTGCAACTGCCTCTCTCTCTGCCCCCGGCGCAATCAGAATGATTACTGATCACTTCCTCTGCCCATCCACAAAGTATTAATCGCAACCAAAAATCGATACTATCGATAGGTAGTGAACGTGAGTGAGATTTTGCCCATTCGCTGAAAAACCATTCTGTCGGTCCAGAGTAGTCCGATTTATCCGCGGATAATAGCATTTTGTGTTGAACGGAGAAAATTCTCCCACGTGGGACACGTTGGAGATCCCTTGAACATCATCGACGGCCTTGCTAGGTTCGTCGCAAAAGTAAGCTGATGGCGCGGATGATGGGTTCTGCCTTTGATCTTGAATTGTGGAGGCGATGGAATGGGCGGATATAGATGGTGCTGTTCTCAATGTGAGAATGGTTTTTTCGTAGAAGTTTTCACCATATAAGCAGTTTTCACTGCTGACCCTCGAAAGTAATCCCGGCTGGTTAGGTAAGGAAGGCGCGGCTAACGAGGGAGGGGATGGGGGGGGGGGGGGAGAGAGAGAGGCTTAATAATAATAGAAAGGGGAGTGGGGTTCCGTGTATATATATATGTATATA
>OX377201.1:67493088-67647874 GCA_947396885.1 Heligmosomoides polygyrus polygyrus | reverse complement strand
GGCATGCTTCCAGGCTATTGATGTGAACTCTACCATATCCTGTACTAGAATTTCGATCTCTGTCAAATATGCTAGAAATTGTCCTGTCTAAAAACCCTTAAGACGGCTTTTAGGCGTTGTTTATTTTCCTTAAATATCAGTTTTTATTTATATCAGAATTAATGGCGAGGCATGCTTCCAGGCTGAAATTGTGCGAGAAATATAGTTAGATAGACGAGAGACCTTCTAAGAGCACCCCAAGTGCTCAACCTTTTTGAAAACGACATTATGATCCTTCAGTGCGTAGAGCATGTTCACAGTCTGAAATTGCCCGAGGAGTTCGATTTAATAGTCGGTGTCCTCCCAAGAACACCGAAGTACTCCAGTTTTTTCAAAGCATTTCATCAATGTTTCCTATCTCGCTAAATGGTGGGGACATTGACTGTGCAGGTACATTGCCTGTGGAACGCGAGGTCAAAAAACTGACAGAAGCCACAAACGACTGGACGAGCAATTTGAAGCATTGTGTGGTGAAATTTATTCTCCTTGAACATTAGATTTCATGAACCACCTTCCAGTCTTAGTCTCGATATATATGATGTATGCATTATAAAGTTCCATAGAAAAATCAGTTACGAAATGCTAAAGAGATGTAATGTTGAAACTAATGCTTTAAACTTCTGTTTAAAGATCTCTCGTCTATCTAATTGGAATCCTCGTGCAATTTTAGCCTGGAAGCAAGTCTCGCATTTAATCCTGATATATGTGAATAAAAACCGATAGTTAGCTAAATAAACAACGCCTGAAAAAAATCGCTTTAAGGGTTCTTGAAGCAGGATTCTTTTCTGGATCATTCGATAGAGCTCGAAATTCTAGTACAGGAGATGGTATGGTTTACATCAGTAGTATGGAAGCATGCCTTGCAATTAATCCTGGTATAAATAAAAACTGCTATTTAACGAAAATAAACAACGCCGAAAAAGTCGCCTTAAGGGTTATCTAGACAGGATATGATGCAGGAGATGGTAGAGTTCACATCAGTAGCCTGGAAGTATGCCTCGTAGTTAATTCTGTATAAATAAAAACTGATATTTAACGAAAGTTAATAAACAGCGGCTGAAAAAAGAAATTGTTGTAAGGGTTATTGAGGCAAGATTCTTTCCTTGCTCATTCGATAGAGCTTGAAATTCTAATGTAGAAGATGGTAGGGTTCAGACCAGTCCCATATTCTGGACTGCCAATGCAAGCCGTCTGAGCCTCCTATCCCTCTATCGATTGTAATCACACCAAATCTGGTCGACCTACAGGCTCCCCTGGTTGGCTGGGTCAGCATCGCCTCCGCGGCGAAGGCTCTCTGGCCGAGCGCGAAGCGGCGGGTGTCACTGCGCGAGTCGACGCTAATTGGCTCCGCAGGCACTGTCCCGCGCCTTTGCCCGCGCCGCTTTCAGGCAGAACGTCCCTCACCCCCCTAAGCGGTTCCTGCCACCCCCTCTCCGTTCCCTACCCATCCTTCTCTATTATATTGACCCCATATGTTGTCTCATAAATGTGTTGATAAGAACATGATCATCAAGGTGTTCTTGTAGTGTTCAAACGATCCAAAAATTCATGATGGAGAACGATTTCTGTTTGTGGTATACCGGTTCGGTGGAGGGTTTAAACGGAAGCTATTGCAATCGCCGATTTGGATTGGAAAAGTAGCTCGTCTATTAAATTCTAATAGCGTGGCGCTCTCATTGAAGCCGTCATAATTGTGCTAGGGAGCGAGGAGGACCTTGTTAATCGAAGTTTTAGTCTGAGGTAGAGATGGGTAAAACAGAAGCGTGTGAGTGGGCCGAGCTTGCGAGTGTCTCACCAGTGTTTGCGTTCTCTGAATGGCTTCTCGCGCCTTTCGGTTTCCTGACCAACTGCGTCGTGCCACTCCATTAGAGACGTCCCACTGAAGCATCGACTCCGCTCGTCTCGCCGCTTCCTGAATGAACGTGATGCGATTCACGAGCTCGTCTCGGGGTGCTAGGCTGCATCAGTGAAGGTAAACAGTCGCCCAGGGAATGAGCAATTTCCTAGAACCCTTGATCCACTTACAAGTGGTGTCTGAATGCGGTCAGATAGGTAGGATTTGCTGGCAATTATGGGCAGGCCTTCTTGGGAACGACTATCGCAGTCATAAACGAATGTGTGAATACGAACCTCGGATCCGTCGAGGAGCAATCCGAAACCTCCGTTGATTACGTCGCCCCATCCGACACCGCCGCCATTGTGCAGCGACACCCAAGTGGCTCCTCGGAACGAATCACCTGAAAGATGTGCCACTTCGCTCCTCATGATGGAGCCGCCGAAAACCCGTACCGATGACGTTCTGCACTGCCATGTCGGCCGTGAATGCACTTCCGTCGGTGATGTTTGAGGTCTCTCGGAACGGAGAGTCCGTGCCCGAGACGTCGTGATGGTCCCTCGAAATCACGATCGGTTCCTAAATCGGGTAATCTGCTTCGCCCAGCCTCACATGAGTTCCAAATCATCTCAGTTTCTGATTCTCATGTTCGATTCTTCTCATTTTCGAAAGCTTTGTTGAAACCGATTAATGTTATTTGCGAGAGCTAGAAATACCAATGTCCTAAATACCCAATGTTACCCCAGAACAAGTGGGCCACATCTTGTATTCTCACTCTTCTTTTGAAGCGGAAGACTGTCTTAATTCGGGTTAACTTAAAACATGGATGTCTGCATGAACCTGTGTGAAAAAATGTCTTTCCAATAGCAATCTCCAATATTTTAAAGTGTTTGCTATTGCTGTTAGATTACTCCCAGAACTGTGCGTTAGACAATCCCTGCTACCAATCCCCGTTTGAGTTTAGGATCAGGGATGTGCGGAATTTCTGCATCCATGTTTTGAGTCAACCCAAATCGACTCTTACTGGTTGTGGGAATCAGGGCACAGTTTATCACTCGAAAACGTTTTGACTGCTGGTGCCAAGACGTAGGCTAGCTGCTATCCGAGAGTGTAGGTACCTCGAAGGTGTAGGTATTGTTTGAAAAATCATAAAATTCACACCTACAACATGCTAGGTCCGAAGTGTATGTGCAAACGTTTTAACATGAATCGCTCCGTATCCCATCCAGTATACCGCGATGCTCACTTGATTTGAGGTGTAAAGCAGACCTTTTGCTTGCGGTAGATTACTCTTGAAACAGAACTAAAACTACTGCATCAAGGAGTACATAGGATTTGGCATACCATACCCAATCCGAGAAAGAAATTTCGTGGATCAAACCAGGACATCTGCGAACCGCCTTCGATGATCTTACTAGTTAGACTAGTTAGTTAGAGGTGAATCGAGAAAACAGCCTCGGATGCTGGTTGACGCTTGGCGTCCTAATTTCGAACTATTTGAAATTGGCGTGTTCCATCATCCTGCAAGGCTGCAAACGTTCTAGGAGTGTTTTAATGAAAGGGCAACTTCTTTCATCGGAAGATTGCATCTTTCTGAGAATCGAATCTTCCTAATAGTAGGTACGTAGGTCTAGTGAGAGGCACCAATTTTGGCCTAGGAGTTCTACAAGTAACCTTAAGCTACTAATTATGACAGAAAATTAAACAAGGCCGACTAAATCTGTTCGGCAAGGGAATTGTGACGAAACCTCTTCATGTGACTCGCCGGAAGACGCTGGCTTCATTGCTTTTGAAATTGCTCCTTCTTACTTACCATAACCTTCATCGAGTTTTAGCGTAAATTCTAGCCGGAAAGCGCGCTATTGCGCTTTGCACAAACTTCGGATGATAGGCTCCTTAACAGAAAAGTAGTTCTTGCCAATACATTGTCTGGATACAATTATGAAAAATTAGGTGAGGTAATGAAGCTTGTATTATTTTCGTTCCTATGTTTCGTCGTCCCGCCTTCGGCCATCTCTAGCTCTTCCACTGCGTATTCCGTCTTCCACCTTTCCCAAAAAATCTTCTCACATTCCCGTTTAACAAACTCACTCCTACTTCCTCCAAGAACCATTGAAATGGGCATTCGGTTCCAGCCTACAGATCATCAGACTCCGTGAACAAGCTGTTCCACTTCTCTCTGCAGTAGCAAAGTACTGCGGAAGCATTCTCAGCTGTATCCTTCAGCTGAAAATTGGCCTCACAGTATTTCTATGAGCACCAACAAACGGCAAGGGCCAATACGGCAGCCATTACTCGTTTGTCCTGTAGAAATCGTTCCTACGTCCAGGGAACACACGCTTTTTACTTGATATCTTCCTCTTGGAGTGACTTATCTAGGATCTTTTAAGTTCTGTAGCCATGACAGATCTGCTAGACCACATCGCCTTCGTGAGCACCAATGAAGTGCTAAACGAGTCATGATACTCGTGTTAACTGATCTACCATGGCGCTAATCGGTTCAACTTCATCGAAACAAGAAGAGGTGGCGACCTCAATCAGGTGGTGTCAAGGAGTGCAACTTACGGAAACTCGTCCACTTCTGACTGCCTCGTTGAATGCGAGAGCGAGTGCGACCCGGCCTTCTTGATCCGAATATAGGATTCGCGCCTGACTTCCGACGACGAGCCGGTTCTCCGCCGCACCTTCGATCCATCTCTTGTTGTCCAAGTACTGCTGCTGCACGTGTTCCGGAGCTGAAAGAAGGGAACGATGCCTCTCTTCCAATTCCTCCTGCCTCGAAACCACGACATTTCGCATGTTGGTTTGTGTAATCGTCCTGGAATTCCGCCGGCGATTGTGCGAGGGTGACTCATGGCAACTCGAAGGCCGCGCTCCTCCATTACGCTGGCCGTGGTATGAGCAGTTTTTCTCTCGAAAGGGCCGTATTCTTTCTCAAGGGTGGCAGTTGCTCTACTAGGGAAGATTGAAGGACTGACCATCACTCATCATTAGTTTCTCTAGGACTTCGCATGAGATTCGATCCGTTTCAGCAAGGTCTTCTGCACGCTGGGAAGTACACACCCAACGGAAAGGTCCGAATCCCATCGAGAAAATGTCTCTGAAATAAAAAACGATTATCTCCCATTACGGGTAGAGCCGATTAACACGTAGGAAACATTCATCGAGAAAAATCTCGCAACGCTAGCACAATTGTGTCATTTAGGATTCGTTTGAATAATAACCTGAATGATCGCTATTTCTAGAGACTTGCTCGCTCAGTGACTGAAGTAATTTTTGTGTACAAATGATGGGAAAGGGTGACGAGCATCTATTATACATTGTGTCGCTCCATTCTGCATAAATTCAGGGAAACTCTCGTCGAAATTACGGATCGCGTGTGATTCAAAATGTCACTACAGATTCGTCTAACAAATAGTTTCATTCAAGGTCATGCAAGTGGCTACGATTTGGTGTTTTTAACAGGTGTTCACCCCATACACGACATTTTGGCTTCTTGTCGAGCATCCAATAGCTAACAATAGCCTTACAATGGACTTCGCCATTCTGCTATAACTACGCTTCACTATGCGGGATCTGCTCCATCTGTTCAGTGCAGCCGCATTTCTTGTGAAGAGCAATGCTATAGTTTCGGGCACCATGTCGAGTAAGTCACTTAGCTTCCCAAGGTGATTTTTGACCTTCGCGGCACCATGCGTGGGCCTCGTAATGTCGCTTGTCCGGCAGGTCCCGCCTTGTTTTCCTTGTGCATTGGTCATGTATCAGAGCATGTCGACCCTGGAGCCCCGCAACCTCCAATAGCCGAGTGTCTTATATTAATTTCGGCTGGTACAAGTGCCCTTTTCTAAATGCTGCTACTATTTTTCGAATATTAGTTGCTGAAATGAGTGAGCTGAATGCAAAGCGATTCTGTCAGCCACCCACGTAATCAGTCGTCCGGTACATAACTGTGTTCGTTTATAGTGGCTCCACGAATTTCGTCCGCGACAGCGACCCATAACGTCTGATTAATCCTTCTCTCCTTCATGAGGTACAGCATTTTATTACGTACTCAGAGGGAACTCAGTGACGGCGCAAAACGAATGTATTTAACTCCAACGGAGACGGTTAAGTCGGTTTTAGAATAGTGTGGTGGGTTGCGTGCAGCACCCATGATCAGAGAGAACACGGTAAAGCGCCCTATAAAACGATGCAGGCGATCATGCAGTGTTTTCGAGGTGGCTGTCACTGAGCCGTACTTTGAATAGTTTTAATGCTTTCAGCATCCTGTTCAAAAGTCTCCACAGCTGGAAACTTTTGTCTGGTTCGTGAAGCTGTGCACCGAGATTTTTAGAGCACATAACATGTTATTTGGACTCTTCCAGACTCCGAAGAAGGTGAAGCCGCCGAAACGTAGGCCGAATAAAGTGCTGTAACAATCTCGGTGCACAGCTTCACGAACTAGCACCTCAACACGAAGCATCTTACCGAGATTCATGGAAAGTCGGACATGGAGTCTACTTTTATCTGGATATGACATCTGCCTTAGCTGGAACCCCGGCGCATTTCAAAACCAAAACAACAAACTTCTCGGGAGCATATACCTTAGTGCGTACTGCGACGGAAGATATATTCAGTAAAGCTTGATAGCTAGTTCGAGAGAAGTTCTTCCCACCGTAGCGTTTTCGGGCATAGAAGTTCAATCACTTCGATGGGTGAGTGACACACACTGCAGCTAAACTGCACGTGTAATATTATAGGGCAGAGTGACCGGCCGATTTTGAAACTTCTTGGGATTCGCGGCTCCGTGCACATCCACTTCCCGCTCTACATTTTCTCTGCCGTGCTGTCAATGCACCTGCGCGGCTTACCCAATAATGTCCTGCATGTACGACGGGTATCTGAACGTCTTGTCATCTTTAGCATTCGGATGACGCATGTTGGCTCCGGCTCGTTGACATTCCACCAGAAACGCGTTGCCGTAGTCCCAGAAGTGCATTCCACGAGCAGCCAGCTTGTCTATTGCAGCGATGTGTCTCAGGAGACTGAAAATGAACCAGTTTTGGAGGCGAATAGCCACCCGAAAAGGGGCCAGTAGGTATCACCTTTTTTGGACGAGTCGCTTGAAGCGCTCCGGGTCTGCAGTCATCATCGTGTTAGCTTCGTCGACGCTGATGTCGGCTGGGTAATATCCACCCAAGAATGGATTGTGCAGCGAAGTCTGATCAGAGCCAAGGTCGACCAGGAGCTCCTTCTCCGATGCTAAGCGCTCCCTGGAGAGAGAGCGAGAGTTCGACACAGAAAAAGTTGATGAAGTAGATTTTTAATGTTTATTCGTTCTTCTTAAAGGGTTCCATGGAAGCGAAGACTTGCATGGATTGTCCCGAAGATCTAGACACCGTTTAGTAACGAATGCATTCCAACGTGCTTAAGGCTGTATTGATCTGTAAGTGTAAGCAACAGTTTCTGGGATCTTATTGTTAGAGGTTATTATTTCTTCACGTATTTCTTCTGCGACGCTCGCGAGCGCCGGCGACACTCTAGAGCATCGCCGACGTCAAATGCGACACTAGTTATGAGCGGTTTTGTATTTACGGTTTTGCGAGTCTTCGTCGTCATTCCAAAGCAGTATCGAAGGTACTGCTTAAAGTGGAATGTGCACATGCGATCTTTGCCACCCAGGGTCGGGACTCATGAAGGTTCATTCAGTGGGTTTGGTTAACTCTCTGCTGTGTGGCCTAAAATCGATCAAGTGAACGTCTTCATCGTCTCTTCCCATCTTGAAGGGACTCACCACAGATGTACAACGTTTCCCAAGTAGCCGATGCTGATGGTCTTCTTCTCGCTGCGATATTTCCTGACCAGTTCGACGACCTTGTCAAGATCACTGGAGTATTGGTCTAGCCAACCCTGCTTGTGTCTCTTGATAAGTGCTTCCGAGCAAACCTGGAAGGAAGCTCATGACAAGATGCAGACATATTAATGAAACACACTTCCTCACATCATCATGAAGAAAATTCGTCCTCAAACACGGCTCCATTTCAGTTCTGCTTTGGAAATATAAATCGTATCTCAAAATCACCCCTTGAACATTTACAGGATCCTATCACATTAGCTCCATTTAAGTTCCATAGCCTACCTCAACTGGCAAGAAAGCGAGATCTCGGTGTTGTTGTAACTGGAAATTGCATTACGCAAACGCCAAGAACGTCGTACAGTAGTGGTGATTGATAATCAAAATGCCATTTACAATGCAGTGAAGGAAAGTCCGAGACTTTGTGTTTGCCCTTGCCCCCCACCCCCTTTGAAAGGTGTTGATTAGTTTAAAAAAGATCGTTGTTTGAACTGAGTCAGAACCGGTGTTTTCAGGTGAACTGAAAATTCCGTAGCGGCGTGATTCTTTGATTACGAAAGAAGTCTGATAGAGACTCCAAACTGTTTTGAAAACACAATGTGAGTAATATCCCGATAGCTCCTCGCACACAAGGAACCGTGATCTCGTCACGTAATATCAAGGAGTCGAGGATTCAGTTGAAGATGTATATCCCTATGTGTATCCCCTGATCAGCCACTCATAGTTCCCTACTATAATAAAGTCGCAGATCGCAATCCGCCTCAATCAGGGGAATTTGTTCCTGATTCTAGAAGAAATCGAAGGTAATTAAAATCCTGCGCTCCAAGTTAAGATTCAACAAGGCCTTCGAGCAAAAACTGAGAATTTCAGCAACCTCCAAAAACAAACATAGACGGCATTTACACTGTCAATCACTAGGCAACGCAATATATTGCGCCATCACATAAAGAATAAGAGACAAGGGACGGCGTTAATCAACCTTTTTGTGGGGTCGCACTATATCTGTTCTTAGTCGAGATATGATGGGGGCAATTTGGTTAAATGTTTGGCCTATGTGGTTGAGGTGGCTGCAGATAAACATTTCAGGTTTCTTGTCCGGAAAAGAAGGCTTGTACCAATTCGCGCCGAGGCGCGGATTCTTGGCCTAGGCGCGACTGAAACCCTGGCTCATGCGTCAGCGCCTCTTCCGACTGCGCTACCGGCACCCACACTATTGCATATCACATGTTTAATTTTTGATACATTTTTGAGATATTTCACGCATTACTGTACATACTTATACGTGGCTTTTGCTAGTGAGATTCATTTTCCGAAGTCTCATTTCCACACTCTTTGCTTTTTGCCGACTTTTTGAGTCAATTCGTATACGCAGCAGTTACGTAGAACTTGTCTTTCCAGAAATTCTTTTTTCAGAAACTTCTCAACTTCACGGAATATAGGATTATTATTGCTGAATATACTGCTTGTAAAAGTATAGCCAGCAGATTCCACCGGCTTTGAGGTCTTCCCTGTATTGCTCTAAAATCTGCGCTCTGAAACCGAAGGCAGTGTATGTCATGTGAGATCCACGTCGATTACCGAAGAACTCAACGCGACAACCAACCTCTGCAGTAACGGAGATGCATCCGGCTATGGTGGCGGCTTTCGGCTGTGCTCCGCTCATCCCACCCAACCCAGCCGTCACGAACACTTTCCCAGCAAGGCTGTCGACCCCTAGGTAGCGCCGACCGGCGTTCATGACGGTAATCTGAACCCTGTGTTGAGACAGATCGTTATTCCGCTGAACAAGTAGCACCTACCGTTGTACCGTGGACGATTCCCTGAGGTCCGATGTAGCAGTAACTTCCGGCGGTCATTTGGCCGTATTGCGTCACACCCAGTGCAAAGAGCTTGTCATAGAGCGGTTTTGTCGAGAAATTGGGGATCATCTGAAGCGTGGCCCCTTACACCCTGAACATGGTCGTCGTCAGATGGATAACAATTCACTAACCATCCCATTTGTAATCGTGACCCTCGGCGAGTCAGCGTGACTTGGGAACAGCCCCAGTGGGTGGCCTGAGTAGATGACGAGCGTTTGCTGCTGGGACATCTGTGAGAGGAAGAGCAAAACGAGGCGAAACTGGAACAGAATACAACGGTAAGTGAGTGTGAGTGAGTTGTTGTGAGATAAGAAAGTCCGCAGCTTTGAGCGCTTATATGATACAGTAGCTTAACCTGCTGACACGTTCGATATCCGGATCAGTCTTTCTCTTCGAGCTCAGGATCAAAGATTACAAAAAGATGCAAAGATGCAAAAATTACAAAAACACGTATAAGCCGCAGATTCTATAGTAGAACATATTTGCCTCAAGAACGTGGCCTGCAAATTTGTTTCAAAAGGTGTTACCTCTCATAGACTACAATTTAAAAATTAAATTAAAAATTAATTAAATTAAAATTAAAAATTAAAAATTTTCTACACCATGAACAATAGAAACCATATTCAAGGCTCCTAACGGCAATACCATCATTGATTTTAACTAAACTCCTTAAATTGATTTTTGATTTTAAATTGATTTTTGATTTTGACTAAACTATTTAAAGGCTAAGACATTAACAAATCAAACCGGAATTAGGCTCGCTAAGCCTCTTTAATTTCTTTTTGACTTCGGCTCCGGATTTCCCATCGCATCCCATCGAGAGCGCACAGAGTGTGTGCGCTCTCGATGGGAGTGCGCGCGACTCTAGTCGTCCCATGGATCACTTCTTCAGAATTCACTTCACAGTTGTTGTGGTACCCTTTTTAGGACAAATGAATACTCACGGGACGTTGGGATTTACCCATCGAGACTGCGTGTGCGGTTGACTCACGGACTGGACAGACCACGTAAGCGTTCAGATACATTCACAACAATTTCACAAAATGCATCATTCTCGGACAAATCCGGTACTAATTCGTCGACCCCAGAGCGAAGGAAGGCTTTGGACCCAATCCGCGAACCCTCGATTCGGAATACACACCAGAGCCGCCGCCACTTCCGACTGCGCCTCCATCCAATTACTTCTTGTAAGTGTATTACATTTGCAAAAAGCCACTGTCAAAACACAATTCAATATCTCAAATAGAACAGCACTAATTAAAACTCAACAGGAGAACTAGCAAGCAGTATAGATATTTTGCTATACATTTACGGTTCACTTCAAGAAGCGTCGTACTGAAGTAATATTTTGCTAGCTAACCGTTTGAATTGGCCTAGGAACAGTACCGTTGACACACTCTTTGTGACCCGTTCGTAGATGCTGCCTGCTCTATACGAAAAGGTGTCGGCATGTGGTTTAGATTTCGAAGGAGCTAACGACATTTGCGTGCAATAACTCTGACCTAGTCCTTCGAAACAACTGTTTCACACTAATCCTCTTACTGGTGTGTCCCTTATGCAAGAACTTGTGAACCCAGAGCATATAAAACAGTCAACGCCGAGGTGCAAGCGAAAGCAATTCAGACTATCTTACCAGAACATTTGGAATCAGTCAGTCCGGAAATCAGCACTACGTGCCTAAAATTGTTGTGAACCGTATCAATGCAATCAATATCCTTTTTCGTGTAAGGATGAAATACTGTTGTAGCTGATTCTACAATATAGATGAACATTCGTTTTTAGGCAGGTAGAAGAATAGCTTTGTCGTTTAAAAATATACGTTCGCATGATTCCCTGCTTCCATCGAACTCTCACATGCTCACAAAAATCTGGATTGCTATTATATTATAATGAAGAATCAAAAATCTCTAGCGGAACCAACAGGAGACACTGCAATGTCGTGTAGCAGAAAATGTGTCTCCTGCACGAATAAGGAAATGCAACTGAGCGGTGGTGTCTTTTTATGAAAATGTGAAAATTTTGACATTCACCTGCACCCAATTGCTGAAAACTTGACCGTTCCCTCCGTACGTGACAAGTTCCTGTGGGAATTGTGCCACCTCAGGGTCAAGATTATTGAGGATCATGAGAATGATGGCAGCCGCTTGTTGACACTTGGCAGGAATTTCGGACAATGGAGGTGCCTGCAAGGTGGCTCAAGTATAAGAAATGAGTATGAAGAAATAAGAACAATAGGAACACAGTGAGTTACTCGTCACCTTCAAACTGAAGTTGGGCATGAATCGAAAGGCGTAGATGTGTCCAAACTGGTCCAGCTCGTCAGCAAACTCCTTAGCCAATACACCGTGGTGCTCCTTTGGAATGTATCGAAGGGCATTCCGAACTGCTAGCTGCGAAATGTGGGGATATTTGAAGGACGGCAGCCCCACAGGCCAGAACTAACTTACGATCTTTTCGTCTCTGTTGAGAGCGCACGGCCTCTTGGGAGCGTGAGGCACATTCAACGATCTCTGCCTGGTTGGATAGGCGGGTAGTGGACTGAAGATGTCTTCGAACAGGGCTGAGATGTCCATTTTCGGAAGAGAGACGCTCTGCGGCGGTCGGGTGAACGGAACGTCAGAAACAGAGCAATATGGTCTCCTCGTGACCGTGGCGAGGAAATAAAGGTGTACAGTGCGAATTTTTATGGCTCCATCGACCTGTTTGAACGGTCGTCCATCGACGTCGCGGTCACATTCGAGACACCAGTTACGGCCATCTACAGCCGATGAACTGGAGCCATTGTTAGATGAACGTTTCCTGCAGTGAAGATCGCTCGTTTATGCACGAGATGCTCTGAATGTAAATCGCTCAAGTCTGGACAGCACTTGACACGCTATGAAATGAAAAGATAAACTTGCTTTTCTATTACAGAGTGCCTGTCACTCTGACCAAGAACCATTTTAAGAGCAGTCGCTAGTACAAAGTAGATCTCGATATTGAGAAGCGTCACTTCTTAAGGCTGATATCATGTCTGAACAATTTTCTCTGATCTGTTCTGTTGATGAGGCGAAACTACGCATGTGCACCATTTCCACGTCAAATTGGACACTTTTCTATTCAAGTTGCACACTCTTCTAGGCTAGGTTAACCCTTTTGAAGTCAATTTTTTCACCTTGGAATTTTTAGTTCACTTGCTCCATTAAGTGAAACACACTGTTTGAACAATTCAAATCAGTTTCTTTAAGCCTGATTTGAATTGTTTCTGTCAAGGCCATCAGCTTCACTGGTTCCATGCTGATATCAGCGGCCAGCTCATCCCGGATAGAGGGGTGGATGCTGATCGGTCCCACGAGGTGCGGATGTTGCGTTCGATCAAACGGCGCCGGTGGTGTAATGGCGTAGAGCATTCCCGCCCGGTCAGAGGGAGGTGCGGGTTCGAGTCCCGCCTGGCGCTAGAAGTTTTGATCGCAACAAGACATCGTTGTGACACTGTTTGAAATTTTACAATTTTTTTGCTCGTCAAGGAAAAATAACAAAATGACATTTGTTTTAAAACGCAGAAAGGCAGCAGTCGTTTAGCGTGTTAAAAGAAGCGGTTGTGGTAGGCACTTGTCTAGATCGCTGCGACTTTCTTTTCATTGGTATTGCGAATGCCGCTTTCATAAAAAAGTGGTATGAGGATACATGTGTTTTTTTACAACTGTTCTTGTTGTAGCATTTATCATATACTGTATAATACCGCGCTAAGCGATGAGTCATACGTTTTACGACTCATCGTCATCGGTCGACGCTGAGTCGTAAAATTGCAGGACAAAATAAGGTGAAATTTGGGGAAAATGGGGGAAACTACGTCGCGAAAATAGCGTAAAATATCCTAACGTTTTCTACCTCCTGGGACTTCAGCCCTGGAGTAAACGAGGTCGCTGAACACAAATCTGAAGTTCGTTTTTAAAGTGTTGATCGCCATCAATCGATATTGATCAAATTATTGTTTTTCTGTGGATGTTGTTGGACCGGTCCGAAACTTCAGCCCTGGGGTTTACGAGGCGTCAATCAAGGGGCGCGAAAATATCGGAAAATACCTAGGCTTCTTCTACGTGCCAGGGTATTCAGAAGACGTGCCGAGTACGTCGTGCAACTTGTCTGGGGATTCAGAAGACGTGCCGAAGACGTCGTGCGCTAGGAGGGATCATTTTCTTTATTTATTTTTGAACATCTTTGTTAAAGACGCACGTTCGAGAGAAACCAAACAAAAAAAAACAGAACACATCAGAAAGAAAACCACACCATGACAACAAAGAAACACAAATGCACCCTTCAATAGACAAGCAATTTAGGTTCAAACGGCTCCGGTGGTGTAACGGCGTAGAGGTTTCCCGCCCGGTTAGAGAGAGGTGTGGGTTCGAGTCCCGCCTGGCGCTAGAAGTTTTGGTCGCAACCAGACATCGTTATGACAGCTTGCAACCTCGATACCAGCCACGTGAGGCATAGACAAACTCATTTGAATTTACGTTTAGCCATACGCTTGAACGTTTGCAGCGAGCATGTGGAGGCTGAAACACCAATCCTTAACGCGCAATAGGCAGAAGCAGCTCTTACCGTGAAGGATGTAGCCCATAGATTAGATCTAAGCTTGACATAAGACAGCTTACATAGACCGCCGAGGGTTCTTGACGGCAATACTGAATAGGATTTCGAGACGCTACATCCTTCACGGTAGGGTTTCGAGACACTGCACCTTAAACAACCAGTCAGCAACTTGAAGACGACACAAACATCTCTCAACTTACGACGTGATTACAGAGTGTGCAGACCCAGATAGCTGTTCCTTATATTGGCCCTTGGAATCCTGTAGTGCAAAAAGCCACCCACTCTAATTGACGCCCATCTATTAAATTTCTGGACTCTTTCAAGCATAGCAGTGTATTTCTTTTTATGGGGAGAAAAAACTATAGAGCCGATTTCAACAATGGATCTGACGTATGTTTTATATGCCATCGTAAGAACTCTTTTGTTTCTTAGTAACCAAACCTTTGAAATTTTCATGTAATCGAGCTAGCCCCTTGCTGTGTAACATTTTCACATGACCTGAGAAGTCAAGCTTCTCATCATAAATAACTCTCAGGTCCTTAACTGAATTTACCCTAGCGATGCATTGGTCATCAATAAAGTAGCCCGCTTGCACGGTCGATGTACCAATCCTCATACACATGGTTTTCTCCGGCGCTAAAGGAAGATTCCAAGTCACTGACCACTCTCTCATTCGATCAACCCCTGTTGGAGTAACGCGCAATCAGACAGGTTTGACACCTCACGATTAACCTCAACGTCATCCGCGAACTTTTCATCACTACCCCCAAATCCTCCAATTTACCAGCAATATCCTCAGTATAGATCGAGAACAGTAGTGGTGACAAAACCCGTCCTTGTGGGACTCCGCTTGTAACATGCCTGACAGGCTTACCCGATCAAATACTTTGGAAAAATCAAAATATATGACGTCACATGCTTTCTTAGAGTCAAGATAAGCCGTCCAATCATTCAAACATTCGAGAGAATTAGTTTCCACCGATTTACACGGCAAAAAACCGTGCTGAGTAACAGGGACAACATTGTTCCGAGAAAGGAACTGTAAAAAATGACACTTGATTACCTTTCGAATATACGGCAAGGGAAGGACGTGATACTGACCGGCCTATAGGCCTGACATCACTTGAAGAATTCTTTTTAAGTAAAGGAGTTACAATGGAATGTTTCCACAGCTGTGGAATCTCACTACACATCAAAGACTGGTTGAAAAGATACGCCAATGGACCAGCAACCACATGTGCGGTGTTTTTGAAAAACGAAGTTGGAATGCAATTCGGAGTAAGCGAAGATGAGTTGGTCGGTACAAGTGTAAATAATTTCATAAATCATTTTGCCATCAAACCACGGAAAAGTGTCCATAGGTTCACAAGTATTCGGATTATAGTTAGACTGCTCATAATTATCCTCCAGAAAGACTTTACAAAATTTATCAGCTATCAATTCCGCCTTTTCATTATCTGCAGCACCCACTCGCCCATCTTTTACAATACAATTGATCAGCCGATTATCACTCAGTCTTTTTGTCAGCGACCTATAGAATTTACTACTACTCCCAGATTTAAGTGCCTTCTCCTCAACATTACTATTAAACTTTTGCAATGCCTTGTGGGCTTTTTCACTGAATTCGTTAAACTTAACTCACTCGTTGACACCATGGGTGTAATTAGTAACTCTAAGCAAATAATCTCTCTCTCTATGATCAAGCATGCTAAGCAAATGCAATGGCAAATGAGCCTGTATAGCCTCAATACGCCCCCATGGAACAAACATATAAACAGCTAGAGACAGAACCTTGATAAGCAGGGATGTGCGGAAATGTTTTCTAGAAAAGCGGAACCAAATAGCTCAAAAATTGGCGGAAACTGGAATACGAAACACGGAAACGGAAATGGCTCAAAACTCGTTACCTCGTCTAAATTTTAATAAATAAATAAATATATATCCATAATGGTAGTAATAACTGAGTTGCTGTTAACAAATTTACTATGCGGGTAAAGTAGCATGTGACTCTTTTCCAGCAACATTTAACAATAAAAAATCCTTGTATTCGTATTATTACTCAGATGAATTGTCAAACATTGCTAGTGTAACAAATCGAAGTTTGTACAAAATCTTTATGTAAATCGAAAGAAGGTATTTTACACATAATGAACCTGACAAGTACGTAGGATGTCAGAAATTTCGCCAGTCATAACTCTTAACCGGTCTTAATGGACGTCTTGATTCAAACACTCACGCAACCTTTGTGGACCTACACTATTCGATAGTACATCGTTCTAAGAAAAGAAAAAATGATGCAATTCGGTGATCATACTGTTTCGACAGAAGGATGCATCGCTGGTTTGAAAGCAACACAAACACAAAAAAGGCGACACATAGTTAACCTTTTTCTTCATCCTTGTGTTTATGTTCAAAAGGTGAATGAAGGTAGTGCAAAACAATGAATGATGAATCATCACTTCCGTTCCGTCTTTGATAGACACCAGTGGTTGCATCTGCGGCAAAGCTTGTAATAGTGGTTTTATTACGTTGGTTGCCTGCAGAGCACAACCCGAATATCACATCACAGCAGGTTATATAAATAATACGCAGAGGCGTAGCTACAAATATCTCCGATAGTTAGCCAATGGGACCTCCGAAAAATGATCATATCACGGCTAATTTTCTGAAAAACAAAAATCCCGCTCGGCCCTAAAAAACAGAGAAAATATGCTTCCTAACCATGTAACAATCTGTTTCCAAGAAAGGGGTCTTCATGCGGGGAGAGGGGTTCGATTTTTGGTATGTATTTTTGCGAAATGGACCCGAAACCGGACTCCTCCTGCCGCGCATGAAGACCGAATTTTTGGAAACTGATTCCTATGTAGCGAGAAAGGAATCTTCTTCTAGTTTTTGAAAAGCTAGAGAAATTTTGAAACTTCGAAGAAATGGCAAGGTTATAAATATTGTTGTGAAGCCACTTCAATTTTTTCGCCCAAAAATCGAACCAACAGCCACGCGTGACGACTCCTTTTTTGGAAAAGATTTTTACACTGTGAGAAAGAGCGTTTTATCTACTTCTTGAAAAGCTAGAAGTCTTTAATATTCGAAAAACCTTCAGATTTATGAACCTTTTTGTGAACGTTCAGTTTTATGCTCCGATGACGTTGGTGCAAAGTCGATCAAAGGTCGATTCAACCTGTTCGATCCAGAAAATCATGATTTTTTTCACAGTGAATCGATCGAGAATTTGAGGTTCTTGTGACTGGATTTTATCCGTATAGGTGACCTGCTTCGGCTAAAAAATAATTTTTTCATGAAAAACAAGAATTTTGTAGCGATCCATCCTATATCTTCATCGCAGCGGAGAAGCTTAGTTTTTACTGTATTTTAAGCAAGAAATTTTTAAAAAAAAATTTATTTGGTACAATTCCACTCTCTGTCGTCCTGTCCTTCAGAAGGCAGAAAAATTTCCCAGCGAGGGGTCCATCCATATTTCAATTGCGATCGATCATGTCAGAGAACGCAGTAGCCGCTAGTAAACTGTCGTAACTCGGAGATTTTTTGAGGCTCCTGGAAAATTCATAAAGCTTTAGTAAATGTGTTCTCTATGCTTTAAAAGGCAGGTTCTAAAAGTAACATCTTCCATTGTGATTAGTGTGTCGACATTCAGAAAATAATCTTTTCATGAAAAACGAGGATTTTGTATATGATCCATCCTAATCATATCCTATCCTCATCGCAGCTCCGTCATCGCTGCGGAGAAGCTTTTTTTGTTGGACAATACGCAGGGCTTGGATTTTTGTAGGCTTCATTATGATTTTTTATGATGTTTCCTTAGGATGGCAGAACATCCATGGGAATTCCATCGTCCACCACTCGTTTGGCGCTCCGTAGTCGATTCGATGAGCGCTTCAAAAAAATCTAGGAAAAGCACTTACTTCGTCCTCATAAAGTAACACTCAAAATTTTATGCAATACTATTTCAGAGCACAACTTCAGATGCAGACGTCGCTTCTTCAGGTAGAAAAATGTGTCGTGTCCATGATGCCCGGAAAAAAAAAACACCTCAACAAGTTAAACAGTGACGATTGAAGACTGCTACCAGAAAATCTTTATTTTAAAGTGTCGAAAGATAGTATTCAAAAGTTTAAAGTACTTTATTATGTTATCAAAGTATGTATTGTTCAGCGACTTCTTCTCATTGCTCTATTGTGCCGAAGCCGCTCCTGAAAATAAGAACCTATTAAAGGGTTCAAAATGCACATAAAATCTTGAAGAAATATATATATATATATATATAAGGAATTAAACAGTGGAAGAAGGAGGGGAGGGGGCGTATGACTTCCGCTTCGGAGGGGGTTGAACATTTTCAGCAAAAATCGAACCCCACGCTTGACCCTGACCCACGCCCCATGATGTCACTAACAGCATCTATAAGCTGCCTGTTATGGACAGCATTGCACGACGGTTACGATAAACTACTATGAACCTAACTTTGCACCACTCAAGAATAATATCGGCAGGGAGAATTTCGTATGCATCATCAACTGACTGTGAAAAACTTCCACAGCCCCAACGCCCTTAGAAGCATCGCTACTCCACCTCCAGCTCTGTTGGTTCTGTCACAGCGTATAACCAATCACTCACGTCACACAACACATAAGAAGGAACGTGATGTGGTTTTAACCACGTTTCAGAAAAGATGTATACGGCAGAATTCGAACTAAGAACAGGATCAACATAACATGCGTTTTTCACGATTGAACGTTCATTGGCGTAAAAACATGACAACCGTTTCAAGATGTTTTTTGAAGGGTACACTAGTTCAAAGGGGAGCATTCGATAGCGATCGGGCCCGTATTCGTCTTGACCACGGAGTCCAACAAGCTTGTATCCACCTTGCTGCTGGAGATTTGAGAAGGGGGAGTCTCGTGGGCTCCTAGGTCGCGACGACGGTTGCGTTCCTCCAAAGGGAGCGAGGGTCTAAGGTAAACTCCTTTAAAGGAAAACGCCCCAAACGCTTCGCACGCTGAACATTTTGAAGCTTGGAACTGAGCAAAACGACCTTAATCAGCTTACCCAACCGATAGACACCGAAAGGGTAGCACTGCGCCGAAAAACAAACCACGCCTATTTCCCATCGCTCCTGGCACTTCCGGCCCTTGGGAAAGGCGCACGCCACGCCTCTTTCCCACCGATCCTTGGGAAAGTCGCACGCTACCCTACGTTCTATCGATTTGCCGCGTAGCGATATAATAGATTGCGGGTCGCTCGCAGTCAACGCAACCGATGACCACAATAGCCGATGTAGTTAAATATCCGTGCCAGATCTAGCTCAGCTCCATCAATTGGCAAGTGGAGAGTAGCCACTGAGGGGCAAGAGTAGCAGTAAAGGGGAGTTGTTATGGTAAGGTGTAATAGACATATCATGCAATGAATATCGGTCGATGTTATCGATTTCCTCTCAGATTTAACCGATCAGAGTGGGATCGTCGACGGAAGGCTTTTACAGCAGGTAAGAAGTTTCGATCGGGAGGCCAATGTAGGTTAATTTAATCGATTTCCCCACCGGTGATTGCGGTTTGGGCGACACGCGGATATAATGGCCGACGGAACTGCTTCACAGCAGCGGTGGAAAGTTTCGATCGGAAGGCAAATATCGAACTACATTCTTGACTGTTGCTTGAAATTGAAGTTGTAAACGTTCAACACCAGTGGTACACAAGCAAAAAATGCATGAAGCAGAAGCACTGATCACAGTACCCTTTTCTGCTGTCCTTTTTCGAATCAAAAGGAAGGTCGTTCACAATAACGTGGGAGTGAGATCGCTGCATCGCGAGCGTACAAGAGACCCACAGCGCTGATACGCTGATTCCACAGTAACTTCAAGGACTGCTTATTCCTTGAGTTTAACGACACGGCAGAAAACATTTTTGTACTAATTGAGGGGTGGGGATTCTTCCTACATGACTCGCTCTCCCCATTCAGGCATCCGCTTCAGACCCTTCCCTTGTGAGGGAGGGGCCTGCATGTTTTCTCCGTCAGCCGGCAATGCGGCCGCTTGCTGTGGGGAAACTCGGAAGCACAAGTTATAGACCCTCTCTCACTTATAGCGACCAACTCTGGCAATAATCAACACAATTACGATATCAACAGTGTCGCTCAACATCGAATGCTTGATCAGTAGTGATTAGTTGTTGTGATGTCAAAGCACTACCCAGCAAGCGACTCCCACCTGAAACAGTCGGCTCTGCACAACATTCAATAATCTTGATCAATAACGGCTGATTGACCGCTGCTGCTAACTTGCAGTGGAGCTTGTCCCAGGGCCATCGTATTCACGTGATCCCACCTTGAAAGGTTAAGCCTAGCAGCGATTGGCTTTAACAGCCGAGATGCGAAAGCCTTCCTCTGGACATTGCACGGACGGAGAGAAGACATGCGGATAGATTAGCTGTTTTATAGAGGACAGGATGGGATGCCTCAAGCTTTTCGCGAAAGGGAAGCACTTAATCGCAGCCCAGCCCCGCAGGCCCTGAAAGTTTATTTAAGCTGCCAAGTTCCACCTTGAACACAGAGATAAGGATCCGTATCCATTTCTGGGCACCATTTCATCGTTACAGGGTGGTCGTATTCGAAACGGCTAGAGATGAAACGCAGTCCCTTTCAAAGTCAGGAGTTGGACAGCAGCACCGTGCAGGGAGCTCAACCTGCCCGGCGGGTGGTTCCTTCTACTGGAAGGCGCTGTGACTGACTCCACGTCCCGACCACTGCAGTTCAGGCACTGCTACTGTCTTCCGCGTCCCAACCAGGCCAGTGTTGATCAACGCCTGAAACGAGACATGTGGGCGGGAGGTAGGTGCTCGTACTGCTATGTTGCGTCTCCACACACTGTTAGGCTTTAGTCGTCAACCTACGACTAAGGGCTCACGTCATCTTCTCTCCCTCTCCCCCGCCTTTGACCACTCACGACTCACGATGAGACAGACTTTAATGCACAACTTTACTGATACCAGCGAAGCGACAGAGAAATGACAGCACAGCCGTCCATACTTTACAAAATAACTTAATTTAACACTGAACACCAGAAGAGGAGAAAGAAGGTATTTAAATAGGAAACAAACACAACGGGAGGCGTGACAACAGCTTCAATGGAACCGAGACATTTCACAATGCAGAGAGAACTTTTGGGCCGGAACAAAGTAAAAGAAGAGAACCCTGCGACGAGGGCGAGGTGTCTTCTACTGCATGGTTGACTAAAGAATGCTTCTGAATGGTTTGGACAACTTGACAAGCTTGATGCTCCCCACAACAGTCCGCGCACGTTTACTCGTTGTCTTCAAGGCTGAGATGGGTGATCTTGGAGAAGTCGAACTCCTGCGTGGTTCCACGCTGGAAGATGTCCAGAACGTCCTGGAAGGATCGACGATCAGTGATAAGAGATGGGACTCGCTAACAACGCCGTGCGTTTGTCTGCACACTCAAAGAGCGCTCGAAGAAAACGGCCTGTACAACCCGGCTATCAGCCCTTTCAGAACGTATCAGTTTGTGTCCGAAACACACCACTGCATTGTCCCTTCATCGCTGCAGAGAAATATGCAAGTTTCAGAGCCAGTGAAATAAGACCCACATAACTATTGAAGCGTAGCATTCAAAGCCATAGAGATTGTCAAAACCTCACCTTACAAGTTGTCTCGAAATGAGTCGTGGGGTCATACGATCTCGAAATGAAAATCTGCGATTCGTGTCCAAGATCCGTGGGCTCGAACACATCCGAGACAGAGATGAACCTGAAAAACACGACGTCAACGCGAAATACTAGACCTGTTGGGCGAATTTACGCTGTTTCGCGGTGGCTCTTTCTAGAAACGAAAGTCTCGTGTCGCTGCACCAAAAACACCACATCCAACGGTCAGTGTTATCTCCATTAAGGTGCAATTCTTTGCCACCCGGTGAAACATGCCTCGCCAGTATTTTTGAAGAATCCGGGTACCGATATCTCATCTTGTGAGGTTCCCATAGGAGAACATTTTCCGTTCTTGTATAGAAATTTTTGGCACAACGGATTGATTCGGGGGTGGCTGCTAAGGTCTAACAAAGCGAATCGAACACATGCAGGATGGCACCCCCGGCGCAGGAAATTGTTACAGGATATCCTCTCCCACATTAGTGTTTTCCCTCGGTGTAACTGCTTATTTGATTGCTGCTCTTTTAAGATACGTCACGCATTCTGCCTGTATGGGATACCACTGAGGCAATTTGAATGCGTATTTGTTGGCCTACACAATTAGCTGTGGCGGCCACGCTATGGACAAGTGTGTTCTCCAGTCACGTCTGGCAGCAAGTCACGAAACCCTTACGGATGGAAGCTTAGTGCGCATGGAAACCAAGAACCTTGATTTGAGCTGCAAACAAAATCCTGCGCATGTTCCTACTGTGGTGCTACCCCCTCAACCTCAAGTACCAAGTTGACTGTTGATTACCAAGTAGACAGAGGATAGCAACCTGCCCTCCCCTGATCACTTGTTAAGTTTGATTCACGATCCCAGATGTATGAAACAAACTGCAATGAAGAATTTGCGTTGTACTTCACTTCGTTCCAAAAAAAAAAAAGCTCGGGAGTTATCTAGTCCCCTCAAGCTCTTTTGAGATCGGCCCGACACATCCAGCATTGTTTAAGTTTTGTACTCGAAAATTTCATAAGATGTTTTAATGGAAAACCCTTCAGTTTCAAATACATATAAAATATAAGACTTACTTCTCAGTGATGGTGCCTAGAAGTTGCAGTCCGGGAAGAATCTCCGCTTCAGGGTTATTCGTCTCAACTGTGGTTGAGACCATAGCCACGAACCATCCCTTAGGAGTGACCATGTTCGTGTTCGAGCAACAAGAGATGTAGATATCTTAACAAGTAGCTGAAATGTTCCAGTCACAGCAAAAGGCGGCATCTAACACCCCACCGAAATGTCTTCCAACTTGTTTCTGTGGAATGATAATCTGACACGACTGCGCATCGTTTGTGCCCGGGATGGGATGGTTAAGGAGGCAGATGGCCCGCACCACTTGCCCCACCTTCTTCACCCTATCCATAGCGTACGACGGGTCGCAGTAGACCTAAAAATCACCATTTCTTAAAGTTAGCATCCAGTTACACGAAGACGCTCACCTGCTTTCCTCGAACGGTCTCTTCTCCGCACTTAACACCAACTACCTTTCCATTTTCTATGATCAAATTATCAACTGGCTTATCTAGCATGTAGGTACCGCCGTAAATCGCTGACAAACGAGCGAATCCCTGTAATGCACATGAATCAGCTATGAAATCCGCGCACCCAAGGCCGCAAGAGAAATACCTGAGGCAGCTCTCCGAGACCATACAACGGATAGAGGTATGGAGATTTCCCGTAGCGAGCCAGAGAGTCGGAATACAAGCGGATCTTTTCAACAGTCGGGCCAAATGGCTGATGCTTGTAACTGCAATGAATGCGCGTTGTCGCATACTGTAAAGCAACAGAGGTGTCAACAAACACACTCGTCATCCCGGTAGAGAGCGAGAGCGTGACCAGTGAAGTCAGCAGTATTGTCATCCAGGCCGAACTTCTCGTACACCTAGAACAAAGTACAATGCGAGAGAAGCATTGCCCTTACTGAGTTGAGAAGATGATGTTAAGCTGACAAAAATGCCAGAGAACTGTTTTCTTAGCGAAAGCAGGTCTTTTCTTCGCCATGGTGTGCGACCGCGAGTCTGTGCCTTAGCTTTTGATGTCATCGCTGTCATTCCCAAACATCTCAGGGTAGGACGGGTTCCCGTTACCTCCTTCCAACGTCAGCCCTTACATTCTAGGTGGAATCTGGCTTAGGAGAGTCAACCTTCATGGTCCTGCACTGCTATAGTAGACTATTTCCCATGTTCTCATCTGAAAGACTTGCTCTTGTCCTGTGCATCTTGTGCAGGCTCGCCCACCTAGAGCTGACATAGAACAATGCCGGCAACGATCTCGAAGGCAACGCATGTCGGAGATGTAGACGCGCAACAAACCTCCACTCTCTGGCAAGATGTGCGCACAGTTTCACTTGAATTTCAGAACCAGCGTCCGCTGATGGATGTTACAACCTCAATGCCCAATGAAATTACCGTTGTCACAACTCTCTTCCCGTCTATTCGAAGAGAGTTGTGACAACGGTAATAGTAATGTGACAACGGTTCTAATGTTCCTACGCTGAGTAAAAAAAGAAGCAAGGTCGAACCTGCTGCATGGTGTTAACGTCCGGATCAAGGCCCTGCCATGTGTCCTTGTTGATCCGATCGAACGACTGAACCCAACAGAGGAACTTCTTGAAGCGACGCTTCTCAAACATTCCCATCAAGCTGGTGGCCAACGCCTCCATTTCATCAGCTGGCACCTTGTACACCTGAAGAGAGAAGCAATGTGACATTGTTTTCCAGCATAACGACCGGAAATGGGGAAGATAACGAGCCTTTCCACCCTTGTAGACATACGATCCTTCAACAGACTTGAACTCGAGATAGCGAGTTACACCGGTGTGGATAAGAAGCTTTACTAAGGAGCCGTTTGCCATTAGGAACTTTGGGATCAAATCAACATTCCAATCACGGCCACGACCCATCTCTGGTGGCGGCTTCGCGTTTGGTCCTGAAACACCCGCGAAATTGGTAAATTGCAAATGTCTGTTTAAATTCATGAGATGGCATGAAAGTGGTTTATGTCCACTTTTGCGTGATTGTTCTTGACAGATATGCCAGCCTTTCCAAATCAAAAAAGTCTGATAGCAATCCACTATGCCAGAGGAAGGGAAATCTCGGCCGTTGTAGACGCGCGCCTAATCCAAAATGTTCTACTCCACGCTTCAGTGACAGGGACCTCTACTGTCGACAGTCCACATCCATATACAAAAACCAATCAAGTGAGAACAAAACGACGAACCCATGAACTTCTCATAGAGCTGCTCAAGAGGAGTCAGAGACGCCGACTCTCCACCATAATAGTTGTTTCTGTCGATGTGGAGCACCTTCTTCCCAGACACGGAAAGCATTCCAGAAATAATGCATTCCTTAAAAAACGCAAATCTGCGACGTATCAGTGCAAGCATCGCTTACACGTACCTTAAGCCCTGTCCCGAGAACGATCGCATCATATTCTTCATCCATTGTTTGGGCTACAGGAAGGAGAGCTTAACTATGAATAAAAATGCAAAGCGAATAAACGCAGCATATTCAGTTCTACCGTTGAAAATACCACCGTCGCCTCAACGACACACCTTACTAATGAACAGTGACATAAACAAAATATTTATTTCAGGTACGTGAATTCTTGACAGCTAGTAACGCATAGTTGACCGACGTAAACGGAATCCAATGCCATACGTTTGTTGCGACATTGTACGTGAATCCATTCACTGCTCTGAAAGAAGTACAGACTGTTCTCGGCAATATGTAGCAATGAGGCACCCTTGGGTAAATCCTTCTTTATTTATCATTTTTGCGTCCAAATATTACACATACAGGTAGGATATTAAAAAATACATGGAAATCCTAAATAATCCTGAACTTAAAACAAAGGTGTAGGTTAAAGACGTTAGGTTACAAAATAACGCAGAGGACTCGGAGCATCAACTATCATGGATCACTGAACCTTTTTCAGAGCAGATCTCGGTGTTAATTGGAAAGTCCGCTGCTCTGCTATACACAAGCAAGGTAATTTTGACGAAGCAGCGAACATTTCAGACTTTGAGACAACTAATTAAAAGATTTTGGTAGCTTCCGTCGGAAATAAGCTGGGCCCTTCAGTATGCTTGGTGAAACATAGTCACCGTGAATGGGTTTGCCATTGAGCACTTCAATATGTTCAAATGTTGGTGCAAAGCTTCGCTGTTTTATTGTTCCTTAAATGTTCCTTCCTTCTTAGAAAAAGAGCATGACTTCTGTACTGAAGTAGCAGAGAAAGGAAAGGTGAGCCCTCTATCATAGTCTAAAAACCAAATATTCAAGGCAGGGATTTTGTGCACAGATCCTGCTCATCGAAACTAGGAGGACTTGAGATGCTCGCCTGCAAATCCTTATCACGCTCATTTTTACTGTTGTTTATAGTTTTCATTTATTTACTTATTTCAGGGCGTGGACCGTAATCACGTGCATTAAAGCGTAACACAATAAAACACCAAAGTAGATCTAAAGAACAAGGTGACAGAAAGTAACGAAAGAGAAACAGTTCAAACGAAATCATGTTTATGATTTTTTCATTGAGGTCGCGCTTGGAACCATCTGATCGAAACAACACCTTGTGGTCTGATTCTAAGAGGATATCAGATTCATGGTCATTAACCAGCCAGTTTACCTCACAGAAAACCATGCATACGCATCAACTGAGCGACTCGACGAGGAAACGCCAACACAGCTCCAGCATTTGATTAAAAACTAATTTTTCTCCTTCGTCTGTGAACGTTGCCCTATCATAACTGTCTGCTTAATAATTTATTATTATTCTATGTTTTTCTAATGGTAGCTTCTATATTACACCAGCAGTCAGCCGGTCTATCAGCCACAATGATGCTGGTTACGTCTTCGCGTCAAAGATTTGCAGTGAGAAGCCTATGAATGTTTGAAGCTTATTGCTTTGTAGGGCCTTCCTCCTGTCTGCCTTATTTTACTGCTTTGACAGAAAACCTAGAGAAGAAAAATGACACGCCTCGAAATACCAATAACGAAAAGCAGACGCATAGATCGCTTTTCAACTTGGACACCCAAAATATCTCTAGGAAGTATTAGCTAAACCCAGTTTGCCACTGCCGTGATAACAACAGCAAAGCTTTTTCAGACTAAGGCCTGAGTTATACTCCCGCGAGAGCGTCCGCGGAAGGGCGGGAATCGCGCCGAGATCCCTCACCTGGCCAATCGCCGCGTCCCGCCACGCCCACCGTCCGCGGTGCACCCCTAGTCCGCGGACGTCCCGCGGCTACTCCCGCGGGAGTACAACACTGACCTAAGCCATACTCGTAAGGGCGTCTCCTCCGAGCTAAAACCTTGTGCTTTTCTCGCCAAATGAGGATGTTAACATACTCTTTTCACAGACATAATCCTTATCTTTTTGTCTGCATTCTTGTGCACGCAGGCGCTTTCTAATACATACTGCTTTCCCCATCGCTGCATTTCGGCGAGTCAGTTTCTTTCATGCACCACTTTTTTAAACGTCCCATACTATTGCTTCTCAGCGTCCATTGCCTTCAAATCTCCCTTACCTCAAGGACTTAAGCACAGATAGTTTAGACCGGCATCAGCTGAAAGTACGCTAGGGCAGGCGTTCTCTTTCGCGAATGACTGGGACGAGAAGGCTCAGGCTTTATTTCCTGTTGTCAAATCTCAGATTAAATCAATTTAAAGAATAGGCGATAATGAGGATATCCTGGGGTTGACTGTTCAAGCTGGCTTTTCATGTAGGAAAGCTTTCGTTTGATTCACTTTTTCGTTGCTTCATTTTTGTTTTCAATTATCATGCGTATCTATATTGCACGTCAATAAATAAACAAATAAAATGTACAACATGGGCTAGATGTTGGATCTACTCTAGTGCGGGGAGGGGGGAGGGGGGAGGTACTTTGTCTGTTGCACGCAGCGGCAAAATTGAAAGTGAGCTATTTTACAATGACGATACATTGCATAACCCCAGGAGAAGGCCATTCCCTGCAATTTCCTAGCCGGAACGGGCCACACTGTTCCGCTTTTTCGTGGTGCCCCCACGACTAGGATAGATTCCAGATGTTTGCACCGGCGGGACAGTTTTGCAAGATTGCTTGGAGATGACTGCGATACACCGACACTGACATACACACGGACGGATTTGCTTGATATTGAAAAAAGACAAATAAGATACATCACAATTAGAGCACGTACGCAGCCACTCCAGACACGTCTGACCTATTACCGGATCTAAACGCTGGAGCTCCCATGAGAAAGCAACAGCACCGCATTATAAATCAGCACCTTGCAGAAAACGTTCACCAACCTGATACTGCATCCATTCTTCTCGAGAACGCTGCTTAGAGAACTCGGCTCTACGAACTTCTCCCAGTGGTGGACTCCTCGGGGAACAATCCTCATGACATCCTACACCTACGAAAATAAGATTCATGCAAGTATGACAGAATAATTTGAAGGCCTCTTATAACTCCCGCAAAATCACCTCTGCTAACCAGATGGCCAGGACGCGGCTGGCAATCGTCTTATTTATAGTTGTGAAGAAAAGCGGTGCACCAGGTTTTGCCAGCTGGACGCATCCTTGGATGAACGAGTCGAGATTGTCGACGTGCTCGACGATTTCCGAAGCAACGACGGCGTCGAACTCTGGAAACACGAAACTGAACGAAGAACCGCGCTATCATGCAGGCGGAGAACAGAGGCCAAGATGGCGGTGCGCTGTCAGTTGTTTTTGACCCTCCAGTGGGCGCCACGTGGAAAGCGGCTGCGCGGACGAGAGATGGGAGAGTGAGGAACGCAGGCCACTACAAAAGCGGACGACGGACGAATTGATTGCGTCGATGGAGGCCGTCGCCAGAATGCGAATCCGCGCCGAACACAAACACGTCGGCACCCCAGCGCGAAGGCTGCGGTGGACGGTCAGGTCTTCGCCTTCTCGTCCGGAGCGAACGCCAGAAACAGGCGATGACCGGCGGACACTCCGAGGCGGACGAGGACGGCCGGGCCAGCTCCACACTTCGATAAAGGCGACGCGCCCGATCAATACGGCACACTGAATAGCACTCGGCGGGCCAAGAAGGGATGAGGCATCGACCGGAAGGCAGGCGCTCAGCATGGGTCCATTTCTGAACAGCTTCAGCACGACCTGTTGAACGCCCTGCACACCTTTCGTGTTCATACGGTCAAGCACACTCCGAGCACGGTGTCGAAATCGTTAGGAGCAGGCGCAGTAAGCGGTGCCGCCTGGACGCGAGGGCGCGACATCTGTCCAAGCACAGCGCTAATGGCAGTTCGCCATGCACGGGTTGAGTTGGGAAGAGAAACCAGTGAGCAGTCAACAAGATACCTGGCGAATCGATTCGCTATTGCGCAACCATCACCCTACCTTGTAACCGATTATGTGTACCCACGGTTGCCACTACTCACCTACGGCGCACTCCAGCTGGCTGTTTTGACACCCCAAGCGCAGTCAGTCAGAACTTCGACAGCCCGGAGCTGCTGCTTTAGTTACAGAAACGTAAAGGCAACTAGTGCGCCTGCGCGCCTCATGGTACTGGTAGAGTCCAGCACTTGCGCTATTTACGACCCTTCCGAGGAAATCCGTTTTGTAAGGAGAAATATTCGCCATTACTTTCAGTTGTCGGGAACAAAGATTTGCAGTGCATGATCTCAGAGCGTGCACAATAAGTAAAGACGTACCGGGAAACTACGTTTTAGTTTTAGCACAAACAAGCGTATAATGCCACTATCACAATCAAAGCCTGCATGGTGCAAAGCCATAACTGGTGCAACGAAGTTCTACGTGGAATTCTTCAAAAAGGTTGCAAACGCTGTGTCTTGTGTTTCACATATATCACAAGCATAGAGGCATTCACACCTAACTTCGGGTTAAGATGAATTTTAACTACGAAACTGTTGCTTTGGAGACTGTTATTCAGTATTGGCGAACATACACTAGCTAACAATCCATAAATTGTATGTGTCCAATTGTTCAATCAATAGGCCGTATGAAGACTTTTGGCGCTGCTCGCAGGCTTTTCTATGTAGATCAGGCAACGCCTTTGCTATGCTGATCACGTATCGTAGGCTTTGTCTACGTGTATCGTGTAACTCCTCTCGTCCGCCCCTCACTGGATCGTAAACAAAGTAAATCATTCGCCTGTACCCGAGTGGCCTCTCGATAATTCTTGGCTCCTCGATTTCTTGCATGTTTTAATTCTAGCCTGTACAAAATGCCTTGCCTGTCAAATTAGACCTTGCCTAACAAGTATGCCTTGTCTGTCAAATACACCCTACTTTTATTTATTGATTGTGGGCGCCGATAACAACACTAGAAACAAAAATACCCAAGGAGAACCAAAGGAGACAAATCAAGAATATAAACTAACTCAATGCTAGGAGTTAAGCAACAATTCAATACTCCGATGAGAGAAGCAGTAAATTGAACCGAGACAGTAAAACAAACATTCCATAATTATAAAACCGTAAACATGTCAAACAACAAACATGGCAACCTGCTTTTTGAAAGAAGCATAACTCAATAGCCAGCTGGAAGACCTAAGAACTCTATTAAAACTTGTCCGTGTTCCAAAACTGAAAAACTTTGATCTGACCGAGCTACTAGCTGCACCTGTACTGACTTTGATATTGGAGCTCCTTGTGGACGACGGAATCAGAATGAAAAAATCCGAAATCCTGAGATTTCGGGTGCCTTTTAGCATCTTAAAGGCCATAAGCAAATCATATGTTTTTCTTCTCCATTCCAATGAAGATAGGAATAATCTCTTATTTCTGTCGCATGAGCTAGGAATATCAGCGTTTGACATCCTGAATGACAAACAACTACTTGTCAAATATCTTTTGACCGTTCAACATACTTTGCCCATCTACTGTATCTTATTAATCGTTCGCCTATAAATGTAAAGTCATTGGGATAAAGGTTTAATTACCCAAGTTTGAGGCTCAACACACACACACACCGTAGTCGCACAAGGTCCACAAAGTGGAGATCCGCATAGCACTCTACAAGGAGGAAAGAAGCAGAGGGTCGAGAGGATCCGGAGAACCACTGACCATAGGGCCTCCAAGGCTTCAACAGCCAACGGCGATAAAGAGTTTGTGAAATACTTGTTCTTGGCAGCGCGACAGGAGGTACACCCGCCCCTGCTGGAGGGGGGGGGGGGCGTCTGGAGATAGAGCCGCTGTTCTGAGGACCGGAAACTTTTGTTTTGCGTGTAAACGTTTCGTAAAGCAGCCGTTAGACTCTCGGAGAACACTAGGGGTTTGGGGATGGGTGAGCAAGGAGGATCGGAAGAAAATTGCACGCCCTCCAGGAGGGGCGGGTGTACCTCCTGACCGTCTCCCTTGTTCTTGAAGCAGAGGGAGTAAATGCGGTCGTCTGCACCTTTCGCTCAGAAAAAAAAGTTGTTCACAGCTACAAGACTAGAACTTTACCAGCTGCCTCATGAATCCGTTTGAATCGTCAATATCGTTCTCTAAAATGAAGACCTGTGTGAACGAAATGAACTGGGCGAGAGCGGTGGCGACACCATCATCATCCGACCAACGTTCCAAACTCAGGGCAAAAATGGCTACAAGTGATACAAATGTTTTTCAAGATCCTAGAATAAGTTATGCCGTCTTCTCGTCGCATTATTCAAACGACAAAGAGTTCGTTCCAAATGCTTTTGATCGCTGTTGGTTGCATATATATATATATACCATTTCCACGTCACGCAGAATGTCTTCCTGAGCAGATGTGACACTTCAAAGCGAGCTGGATACTTCTATAATCAAGGTGAATCTTTCAAATCAAGATAGTCGTCTTTCAGATCAAACTAGATACTCTGAAAACGTCTAAATAAATTTTTCTCCAAGATAATTTCTAAAAAGGCTTTCTTTGAAGTTTTCGAATTCAATTCCCCTGAAAAGCCAATATGGTCTTCAAAACCTCATGAATCTTTATTATCCTTTTAGAAGAATAATGGACTGTGTTTAAGGGAGGAAACTGGCGATTTTTGGATGAACTCCACTGGGCAGAACACATAACTCGGCTAGTTCGTAGCTATTTCCATTCCTTCACTTCAAAATAAACTTCAAATGCTTATTTTTCTGCAAAAATTCAAATTTTATAAATTTTCAAACGCTGGAATCAGTTTATAGGACAGGCATATTTTAAATTTCGAAGAAAAATCATACTAAAGTTTTCTTAAAGAAAACATTTCGATCTTCTTAGAAGGTGTCTAATTTAATGTGTAAGTCGCTCGCGTTGATTTGAAGATGATGAGTCTGATTTTCCAGGGGCCCAGCTTACTTTGAAGTGTCTAACTTCGCATGGAAAATCTCCAATTTGATTTAGTAGGCGTCCAAATTGACGTGAAAATGGCGTAAGACATTCGGTCGGAATCTCATCATTCGCCTCAGGAAAGTGGAACCTCACATCAACTTGTACCCATTTTTGTCCCAGTTTTGGAGTTTTGTACCCAGTCTTGGACATCATGAGCTAAAAGCAAGCTATGATAGGCCAGTTGCCGGAAGAAGACGACGTCACCAATCTCCATTACAGTTTCATTCGACAGTTCAGTTTTATACAGCTGAATGGTAGGAGATACATGAACAGATGTATAGCTAGTGTTTGTTTTCAAATAATGAAGAACGTCTCATCTCCGAACCAGCAATTTCTACAATTAAAAATTCAGCTACCCGAAAAATGGGTGTCAGCGCTTCTACAAAAGTGCAAGGCACAGGCCAACTTCTTCTAATTCTTCGAAAAACTTCAAACAGAATGATGAGTACTTATGGTTTCACCCTATACAGGCAGAGATTACAAGTAATAGCATAGTGCATTTATTAAAAAGAGGCACTCCCATCCAAAAGGGTATGTCAATGAAGTGACTGTCGAGTTACTCAGTGACCTATTAAACGGTTGGATTGTAGGGCATTTTCTGGGAAGCTCCGTATTGGTTTCCAATTTCCTGCGTCCCCTGGGTAGAGCAAGAACGGTAAAAAGCTAGGGCGGATCAGTTGAGGTTGATAAGGCAAAAGTGACGCCTGGAATGGCCGTGTCGTGCCCAGAAATGAACCCGCAAAAGATTTGGATTTGGAACTTATTAGTTGCACAGCGTCGCGGCTTTCAAGAGAAGAATCAGTGGTTCGCTTCTGGGGTTCGTGTTTACGCATTGCCAACGAAGACTTTTGCATTTTTGTCAGCACCACAATCTTTTGGGCATGTGCCGCGAAGATGAGCAGCATTGGGAGATGGGAACGCCCCACCCAATCAGACCGCATTGAATCTGCGTGCTGTTCAGAGGAGGTGTGTACAGTCGATACCCTGATTGCCTGGCATGTTTTCGACCTGTGCTCTACTTGGTTGTTATTGGCTGGCGGGTTCCCAACTAACAGTGTTGCTCGCCTTTGCGACATGTGCCATGCTTTGTTATTTTTACCCCCCCCCCCCCACCCCCCACCCTAAGCTCGAGGGAGATTTGGCGTACGTACAGAAACGCAGTGCAGTCCTCAATAGATCATGTTGAGCAACTCCACGGTCACTTCGTTGATCTTTCGAAAGTATTCTCCTTCGAAGAACAAGAAGAACTGAGCAATTCGGGAGGTGTTTTTAAAATAACCCGGGCAACTCGGGTCACGACGCGATCACCATTTATGACGGTCGAGCATTTGAAGGCTACGTCACGCCACACGTTGATAACACCAACGCCGAGGTTTTTATTGCTAGGTCAGGCCTGAGGGTTCGATAGGGGTTTTGGAGACATACCCTGATTTCGCTCTTTTGAAAAGTCTTCGACAGTTCCACAGTGAAAGGAGAGCCTGTCAGCAATGCCAGAAACCCGTATTGGGATCGTCTCGAGCAGATCACACGCAGCCATCACCTAAACGACTGAAACTATCAACTTACTAGAGACAGCCTTGAGATCCGCTATCTAGGTATTTAGCACACCCTATCCTTATTTAGAATAACTTTGGAATCAGAAAATAGTTACAAAACAAGATTCGGTTGTAGCGCTTTTTAGATGATGCAGCCGGGAAGAAAAAGACCTGAACATGTAAATGCCAACGAAACAAGAACGGTGCTCTGCTAACGCAGTCTTTTTCCACCTGGCATATCAGGATCAAAACCCGCTTCTCCAAGGTAAAGAAGCGTCTCTAAGACGGCACCATTCCATAAGGCAAAAACCATGCGACCTGCTTCAGTAACTTGCAAAACGTAATTTAATGGAACCAAGATTTGTTTCAATGAAAGCCCTATAAATCACCACAAATCATTCAAAAACAACTAGGAAGCCTGTTACTTTGCCACCAAACAATACTGGGAAGTTGTTCGTAGAGTATAACGTATGCGGGAGGTACAGTTTGCAAACTAGTCGTGCATATTCTTCACAGCGCGCTTCTCAAGTGCACTTCCCAGAAACGGAAAACTGGCCAAAATAGAAAGTCATGGAACAGAAAACAGAAACTCCGCCGGCTTCTTGCGGAAACTATCAAATCAATACAATAAATAATATCGAGGAAACTACTGAATCGCTCAAATCGCAACCAATTTGGTACTTGCATCACTCGGACAGGGCATACCCGGATAACAGGATGATCGGGATCGAACATATCCGACCAGCTATACGGAAATGATTCATTCGGATCCAAAATATAGCAGGCAGCTAAATGTCTCCATAACATTGACTTCTAATATAAAAGTGGAATTAACAATTGCCTGTCTTAATTTTAACGTTATCCGCTCTTAGACTACATTAGCGTATTTATCCCCACAACTATCTTAGTTCCTGTCGTCGTTGCTGGACAGGAGATGTAATATGGGCAATGAGCAACACCTGCAGTGACTCATTCGAGCGCCCTGCCTAAACCCGTACCCACCGCTTCCTTCGTAGCATCAATTCCAGTGACTTTAAATCCAGCTCGTGCTAATGGCACAGAGAGAAGACCTCCACCGCACCCAACGTCGGCAACTGATCCAGTCTTCTGAAAAGCCTGCTTACTACCAGTTTTGAAATTTTCACTTCAGAAACGCAAACCTTATCTATATTTCGAAGGATCCACGGAACACGCAGCGCATTGAGAGAATGAAGCGCCTTAAAAGGCCCGCTTTCTTCGTGCCATTCCGATGAAAGCCGCGAAAACGTGTGAACCTCCCCACCGTCGAGCGAGGTGCATGCCTGTGCCTTGGATGCGAATGACCGCCGGCTACATCTACTCGAAATATTCAGAAAACGCTGCAATGACATTGTCAGCTGAAACGGATAAACGGATTTTTGAGGAAAACAGAGTACAGAGCAAAACAGGTGATAGATCAAGGTACAAAGCGCACAACGAGCTGACCAAAAGGTGAGATAAAGGGCCATAATGTTAGTAGCACTTTATCATACCACGACAATCTACACAGATCCACGTCTAGCTACAAGACTTCGTACAACTAAATCAATCCTGTCCATTGAGGAACTTAGACAAGAAGTCTTTCGGCTTGGGCTCGACGTTTTCACGGAACAGGTAGTTGCGAACGTGGTCGGGATTGTAGAAGGCGTACTGGATCGCGTACATGTGCTGAAATGAAGCACTACGTGCTACCACTTTATTTGCTCCTTTCAAATCCAATTCAATTTCAAAAAATTCCAAGCAAACACACACACATGCAGCGCTTTACTTGAGACCTCGTTGAGCTCTAACGCAATAGAACCCGAAACGCTAGTATAAGGCAGATGTTGCATACTTGGATACAACCCAATATCCTCACTTCTTCAGCGACCGACAGCGATTCAGTCCGCATTCCTGGTGCACCGATGTAACCTTTACTAATAGAATGTTTGACCGCGGCTCATGCTAGTTAACTTGAATTCATATAGAGCGCATAAAGCCAGCGCTGCTTGGTCACCCTCAAAGGCTTTTTCCAAGCACAGCAGAGTTAAGGCTGGCCCTAGAAATGATGTTGTCTTTGGCCAGAAGGACGTGGTCACATCACGCAGTTGAGCATCGGTCAGCTGTCCACTATCGATGGAGGCGAACCTTTATAAAGTGGCGGGGAATTTGGTACACACGCCTAAATCCGCCTGTCCACAGCAGCATCTTCGCTTCATTCGAGCACCATTTTGAACACACTGCACATAAGCGCGAGCTCCTCCCTACCATCTACTCTTCAAAATCACTCATGTTTTCGTAAGCGGACATCGTTGAAGCGCCGTATGTGCGAGCAGTTGGCCACTGATGATCTCGTGACGAAAACCCAAAAGAAAAACTCATCGAATCATTCGCTGCCGCCCGCACTTTGACGTCTCGGCAGAGATATTTAGGTAGGTGTACTGCTTCTTTCCACAACAAATAAAGGAGACACAGAAAAAGTTTTTCGGGAACGTCTTGCTGTCTTAAGACAACCAAATGACTTCCCTCGGAACGCGATCGGAGCCCTCGTTCGAGTGGAGGAAAAGAAGATGCACTGAATTCTATTTCTGCCTTGTTTTTTGTTCCAAAACTTATATTCAACGGTTAAAGCAAGTACCACGCTTTCAACTATGATGCTGTCCAATCACCTGTCTTAAGCAGGGTGTGCGTAATTACGATTTACGATTTTACTATTTATTTTTTGGCAATTTTTTAATGATTTAGGACTTACGACATTCTGGGTCGTAAACCGCAAATTTTCGTAAATGTTACCGATCTACGGGCAACCATCCAAATGGCAAGATGCAGCCAAGGGCAATATGCATACCTCGCCCCGACGCGCCCCGCAAGGAAATGGGGAGGGAATACCGTACTTCCGCGATGCACAACAGTACTCCGGGGCTCCGGCGGGAAATTGCGTCCCCCTACTCGGAGGTAGGGGGAATTCGGACTGGAGCAGAGACTTTGCTGATTGAAGCGGACATGCTGCCGTCAAGACGATGCTTTCGAATTATGCCTCCACATAACAGCAGCAGAGGAGGGGCTAGAGGGCGACTTTGTTGACGTTTTGGTATATGTGATGCTTAGTGAGGTCATTTTGAGCAGCAATGATTAGCATATGAGGAGTTCGACCTTTCCTTCATTCATTAAGTAAAACAGGCACTTACTGAAGCTATTTTTCAAGCAGTGTCCAAGTGTTGGCATTTTTTATATTTTCGTTGGTTGTTGGGTATAAGAAGCGCCTATAGAGGCTATGATTGGACCATTCGTGTGTATGTGTGTATTCAATGCGGGTATAGCAAAGTCTAGCCAGATTGCTTTTATTTTAGTGCTTTCATTTACTGAAATGTACATTTTCCGAATCCTTTGGTTAAACAAGTAATTCTTTTAAGATGAATGTTGCTTGGACGTTTTATCCTTGAATTTTTACCGTAGAGATACGGATTCTCCCAGTACGGTTACGGCTTTTGGTACTAAGCGGGCTGGCACCCGCTCCATTATGAGACCATGGTCCTAGAACACTAAAATAAACAGGTTTCTGAGCACAGAACTAAGCAAGGGAAGGAACTCCGGGGTGTGGCTGATCTTACATACCCGTTTTAACATACCTTCCTGGCGTACAGCGGGCACCAGCCCGCCTAGTACCCGGCTTCTCGATGTTATTTTCATCGATGTTGAGAACTAGTACACATGTCAAACTCTTTGAAATGCTTATCTGACCTGCTGCCAGCAAATAAAAGGGCATAAACGGCACATCGTTTAATGTCGAATGGAGCCGAGGAAAAATGCTTGCAATTGTTTGTTCACTCCCAGCTGCACCTCGCTCAACTAGTTCATATATGCCCTTATCTAACAAACGAAACTTTGTCTTATGTCATACGACGCATAGCTATGACTTGTTTAACTCAGTACCACTATAGATCTCATTTGGTCATTGTTGCAAGATGATTCCCAAAACCCGTAAAAACAAAGTAGAACAATAAATAGGCGAGTGGACAGGTGTATATAATGTGACATAACAGCGTTTTGATAGGCTCCATAGCGAATCCCGTATCCAATTGATAATATACTCTCACGTCTTTCGTCATTCCTCGGCCGTCCCTTCACCCGGACTAGAAAACAGCTGATAATTTCTCCGTGATTTGCAACGCTTCCTCTGTGCCTATGTACGAAACATTTTCAGTACGGCTAGGAAGTTTCCCGACCGTACATTTCCCAAGGTGCATCGCAGGAAGGGGCACCCGCTCCCGCCGGGGCGAGGTATGCATACGGCCCCAGGGTTAGCAAGATGTGCCTTCTCCTTCCTCTAGTAGCTCATTCTCGCTTTGCTTTAGCGTAGATTTTTCAGTGTTCTGATGTTTTTTTTTATTATTTATTATTTGTTTATTTATACATAACAAGGAGTGCGCCTCAAAACAATCAAATACGTCAGAATACTAGGGCAAGTAAAATCAAAATGGTGAAAAAAAGAAAAAACAGTAATGACCAGACTCAGCTGAAAATATTATCCATGCCCAGAAAATCGGTTAAGGATTATACCACAAATGGTTGCACACAGTGTAATCTGCCGTTTAAAAAATCTGATGTGGCATCATGACAGATGAACCGTGTCGTGCGCAGACATTTCGAGTTCAACTTAACTTTTCCGAAACTTTTCGCGAGACATCTTGGCAACATCTCGACGAGCATTGTCGTGAAGAAAGTAAACATTCCTACGTCATGGATGTTTCCGCTGCGTGGCCTCACTGAACTTTTGCAGTTGGGCAGCGTAATTGTTCGTAGTCAGTGTGGTGCCAGTTTCAAGGAACTCGACTCCCTGGGAGTCCCAGCCCATACCTTATTCTGATAGATTAAGCATTTTGACTGTTTGAAGTCGTTCCTTCGTTCCTCGAGGGCCTTCCGGGTACGGTTGCCGTGGAAGACAGTGAACTCATCTCCCGTGACCGTTTCTCAGAATGTCCTTAACACGTAAGCGGAGAAGGAGACTGAGCGATGCTCCATGGCGACGACCGGTTCGAGTTACGGGGATCGTGGGCTACTAGAGTAGAGACCACCTTTATTATATTCAAGAGTACTCTAGAATGTAGGCATTATATTCTAGAATGTTCGAGCTATAAGCTTGTGGCACTAAGCCAGACCGCAAAGGTTTTGTGATGTCCTGAAAAATTGCTGAAAATTTTGTTGCATGACTTTTTCGACTTTCAGTGCGTCATAGCATAGAGTTGCGCCATGCATTCGCTTCGTGCGCGATGTTCGTTAACTGCGTGTGCAGTTGCTGGTTTCCCCGAATTAATGAGAAATGAGTTCAACAATTTGTTTCTTCTTATAGTGGCTTTTTACTATCGCTTCTGTTAAATCATAGATTTGTACGTATTCGAAGAACTGCTAAGGGGTTAAAAATTTAATAGTCATTCAAACGGCGGAAGCTTTTTGTTGAAACCACATGCATAGGTTCGGGTGAAGCTTTTGAATCAACAACTTTTTAGACTTTCTTAAAACGTGTAGTTTAATTTGAAAGGTGTCTAGCCAGAAGGAAAAGTAAAAGTGAAAAATGAAAAAATGGCAAGAAAACATCTCAACTTTCGGTGAAGATAACACAATAGATATAGATCTTGGACCACCTTCTGTTAACATTAGCATGAAAACCTATAAAAATTCAGTTAAGCTGTACTGTACTACACGTCAAGTAACTCTTACCTGACGTGTAGTACAGTACAACTGATTTACGGTTTGCGATTTACGATGGTATTGTCGTAATTGCGATTTACGATTTACGAAATTTCGAATTTCATTTACGCACACCCCTGCGCTTAAGAACGATGTAAGGATGCCGCATTTTGAGCCGCTAAATGCTTCCTCCAGCGTGATTTGCAGTGGTTTGACAGTAGACATTTTTCAAGGCAGCGCCGCGCGCAACACAGTATCTCTGAAGTTCTTATTTTGGGTGGCAACGAATTCGTGCACCAGAGAACGAAAAGCAGGACTGAATTACGAAATGCTATCATTTTCAAGGTAAACGGACAACCTTACCTGTTTCGTCTCCCCGACCAGTCTGTCAATGATGCGGATGTCCGTAATATGGGCGTTCTTCAAGAACTGTTGCTTAAGGACGGAGCGGAACACACCAAGCGGCATGTCTTGCATTCCAAAATCCCACCAGAACTTCGGGGTCATTCGCTGCCTAAATGACATTTTCTCTGATATCGTGTGTGCAGTTTGGAAAACGACGAATTGGCGAGAACTCACAGATCCTTGTATGCCTGAAGGACTGAACGCCGAGCCTGGTCCTTGTTGACTGACTGCACAGGTGCTACCAGCCGCACTGCCGCGGCTCCACTTCGAACAACCTTCCCGGACGCGGACATCTTATGTCAGTGTATCTCCCCTTGTAATCTAGACGAGGACTAACTACGAACGGCAAAAGGCGCTCAGGCGATTGAAATATAAGAGTGAAAACTCATGATATACGAAACTTCGACAACCGATGAAATTATTTACTGGTGCAACGTAAGTGATAAAGAGAAGGAACAAACGTGGAGCAAACAAACCCTTGCTTCTAGGAATTCCACTTTCTTCTCGAGAAGATTGAGCTTGTCACTTAGGGACGCAAGCTTACTCCGACAGGAGAGCTCTGAAAGGACAAGAAGTGCGTTTGAATGAGTCTGGAGTCGCCGTCCATAAAGGCTGGCAGGTGTCTGGGAATCCAAACACTACCAAAACAAGTGGTCGAATAAGTCGCGAGGAAGATTTGACTATTTCAGAAGTTTCAGGACAAATTTTCTGTTCGATTGCGCATGTCGTACTCCCGATAGCTTAACCTATGATCGGTTCTTTCGCTAGACACATTCAGTAGCTAGAAGCAGATGCACTAGAACGATCCAGACGTGCTAACTCACTCTTGGCGAACAAACGGCAGCAAGCCGCCAGTACGACCCAGCACTATGCGGTCATTTCCAGTTTCTAGTTCATACATTCGCTTATGACATACAAAGGGAACAATGTCGTGGTTTCCATTCCTTGTTGCAGAGAACGACCGTTTGAAAACGCTCATACTCTTACCTTACATTTGAAGAGGGAGTTCTCTAGCGAAAAAACAATAAAAAAAATGAGGGGGAGGCAATGCACCACCCTTGCAGTTCCAGGTAGATAGTTTGATATCTCAGAGTGCATACTGGTTCGAGAGAGCTGCCAACTCCATTTCAAAGCGGTGGAAAATACGAAGGCAAACACTTGCTTAGTAATACTCTAACTGTTTCTCCTTGGTGTGCGTGAAACGATCAGGTACTATGCACTATGTCAAAATCTTCATCTCGTTTTTCTCTGCTCAGCAGGGTGGCCTCGAAAGCTGTCCTGGCTTATAAGAAACTCCAATTCCCGTTGAAAAATGAAAGAACGGCGACCTGGTTTCAATTTCTAGACAAATGAATTCAGGTTTCTGATTGTGTTCGAAGCTCCTTGTACAAGTCAAACATCCGACTAAGTACTGGTCTCTACAGTGTTTGACGACATAAATCTTGGGAGGCAGACATAACTCCAACGCCGTGCGGACCCCCCTGGCGTCGCCCACGGGCTCGACGAAATTGGACGAGTTGTCGCAGTCCGACCGCTTCGGACAGGGACGGCTAATGACGTGATAGGGCCTGTTCATACTTCGCGACAGCAGCGACAAGAGCGCAGCGCGCGTGGCGCGCGCGGCGTGCGCAGCGTGCGCAGCGCGCGGAAGTATGAACAGGCGACAAAAGCGACAAGAGCGACAAGAGCGACTGGGGCGTCGGGCGTAGTGTGGTGTACGTAATTGCACTATAACTTCGTGGCCTAAAATATCGAGTGAATAGAGGTCCTCACGTCTAACTTCAACTTCAATTGCATTAGTTTTTGGAAACTGAAACAGACACAAGCAAACAGTTATATTAGTAAAAAGTTTCCGGAAACTGAGACAAACACAAGCAAACAGACATATTTTTAGTCAAAAAAGTTGTTAGAAACTGAAACAGACGGAAGCGAACAATCATATTACCTACATCGTCAGTCTGGCACTCAAAATAGACATAAAAGCTCTCCTTACCTTTGTATGAAGAACGCCCGAACAGGAATCGTTTCCTTCCAGCACTAGTTCGCCTTCCAGCAGGTTACAGGGCAAAGGACAACCATGACTCACGTTTTCGCCGATTCGTCGCGCCGTCGGCGCTCTCCGTACTAGAGATTGTCCTCGCATAGCCCCTACGTCTCTTCTTGCTTGCGCTAGAGTACAGTCAGCGGAGCACGTCGGTGCTAGAGCACCCTACTGGGACCGAGGTTGGGTGAGTCGACCAGTGCACTTCATTAGCACTCATTTCTCAAAGGAAGAGCGTCTGCTGGAGGAGTTGGCATATCAGCAACATCGATGAGATTAGATTTCGACCTTTTCTGGCACAGGTTGGGTGGAAAAGATCGCGTAGAGACAATGACATTTAGTCAACAACAAGGATGGCCATTACGTGGGAGCGATGCCTCTTCCGTTTATGGGGCTTGGGAGGTGCCATGTTCTGGGTTGAACACAACAGTGTTTCTGGCCACATGTGAAGTTCTGCGCAACTAGAAGCTTTGCTGTTTTGCTTGCTCCACGTGCATGATTGGAATTTTTGCCGTTATTCCACGACACATGGCTTCAAGAAGCTTTACGCTTCAAGGATCAACTAACACAAGGTTCGTCTTCGGTGTCAGTTTTTGACTTGAGGGTGAGGAACTGTTTTCCCTTGCAAGACGGTGAGTGTTCGTGCCTCTCCCGCTCCTTGTCAAGTGAATTCCTTTTATCACTCGAAGGAGCAAGGACTCCAACGCAACCCGCTGTGGCTGCCTATACATAAGACTAGAGAAAATGAGAGGTTATAAAGACACTGAAGTGTGTCTCCCTAATAAACCTCCAGTACTGAACTGTCATTAAGCACTAATGCTTTGCTGGAGAGAGACGGACAATAAAGAAGGTCTGAGGATGAACCGCTTCTACGCCCTCATTTCTTGGAATCATCATATTTATTCCCGTAGAAAGTAGCGGTTTCGGTGCATCTCGATTCTGACTTGCAGGAAGTCCTCTTTTGGAATACGGCCTTCTTGAAATTCAGTATCCATCTACAGCAAGTTTCCGCAACAATCGGCGAGCCCTGGAGACGCAGACGACCAGCGTGTTCTCTCATTCGGGCGCTGAGTCAGCTCGCTCGCTCGTAGCGCAGCAGGAGTGTCTATTTCTCTGCGCTCTCGCCACCCCGCTGCTTTGGTTGACCATTGCCCGTAGACGCTTCCAGCACTAGTGCGGTGTAATTACGTACTCCACACTCCGTTCGTCGCCCCAGTCGCTCCCGGCGCCGGCGTGAAGTATGAACAGGCGACAAGAGCGACAAGAGCGACTGGAGCGACGGCGCCGGCGCTCGAGTATGAACACTTTTCGGCGGCGCGCGCTCGGTTTTAATCGATATGCATATTTTGCACGGGCGACGAGTCGCTCTTGTCGCGAAGTATGAACAGGCCCATACGCGCAAGGTAGCCGCGCCTTGCTGCTGGTCGCTCTAGAGCGCGGAGCACGAAAGTGTGTGCCGGCGAGTTTTTCGTTTTTCGCCTAGAAGAAGGAAAGTAGCTGGATGAGCCACATCTTATTCCTGCTGGTAGAGAATTCTATGCTGATCTATGTAAGATTGTATGCTTATTGTTATTCTATTCGCTATAACTTGTGCTGTGGACCATTTCATAAGAAACTTTGTGTTCGCGCAAATTCAACCCGATTTTGGCCGGCGAGGTGCAGGGAATTCGAGAATCATTTACGCGGGTTAAAGTGAACGACTAGATGAGACTAGACGGTTGGATGCCGAGAGGCCCGACTCTGTCATGCTTGTTCTATATGCTACGACAACGCCCTGTTTAATGAGAGAGATCATAGCGGATACAAGATTTATGGTTCCGGGGCGTAACTCCAACGCGACCTCGCGCGCAGCCTCATGCGGCGTCAAACTATGACGTCACAAAACTAGTAGAGTCGCTTGAACACTGGCAAAATTCCGTGCTCAGCGGCTAACCATGCGTCACCGAGCGCACGTCCATGCTTCAGCGCCGTGACGTCGCATGAGGCTGCGCGCAAGTCGCGTTGGAGTTACGCCCCATAACCAAAATCTTGTATCCGCTATAATCTCTCTCATTAAAAAGTTTTGTTTGCGTTCTTGCCTGGCATTCACCGTAGCTACAGTAATGGTTCAGTATACAATGAAGTAGCTCTCAAACTGCCAGCATATATTAGGTTTATGGAGAAGTCCTGCAACACTTCGAAGTGCTTGCTGTTAAACTTGTCAAAGCCTGTACAGGTGGGATCTTTTGTGGAAGTGACAGCACATTCTTGAAGCTTCCTTGGACACAATATACAGGGTGCACCAAAATTATGGCGACAACACAAGCCCGAACAACTTGACCTTCTATTCGGAGCGTCTGCTTTTTTCTGTGTTTTTATTGTGTCAACTTGTTTATGCTTATCTCAATGAAACATAAAAATCAATGAAAAAAAAATGAATCGTTTTTAAAGATGGTAAAACGCTCGTGCCATCGTGCTTCGATCATTAGGCTTACCGTCAATGCTTTTCGGCACGCGGTGTTCACCACTCTATTCACCACCTTGGAGTTCATCGGCGTTTTAAATATATAATAGATCCATCAGACGCTACGAAGGCCTGCGAACCGAGAATTATAGATTCGAACGAGGAAGACACGTATCTTGACAACTACGCACTACATCAGGAAGGTACGTGAACGAATTCGCAGGCTCGGTTCGATGTCGCGAGAATAGACACCAGGAAGACGTTGTTGAGAAGAATCTTCGGCAGGCTGAGTTTTAAGGCCTAGTGCTCACTTTGGACACCACTCCTGGACCTTCCAAGAGGACGGAGGTTCAGCTCAAGAACAGGAATGGTACAGGGTTGGTGCAAAGCAACTCCCGAAATCCACCAGCTTCCACTAGTGGTCAGTCAACTCACCGGATTTGAATCCGATGGATTACACCGTCTGATCAGTCCTGGAAGCCAAAGAGTGCGGAAACCTCACCGCTCAGTGGACTCTTTGAAGGAAGCTTTCCAGAAGGCGTGGGATGAGCTCGACGCTCCATACCTGCGTGCAGCCGCTGATGCCTTCCCGAAGCGTCTCAAGGCCTGTGTCGACGCTGATGGATATATCATCGACTCTCAATGTAGTTTATAGTTTACAATAGACTAATAAGCATTATTGCATAGTCGTTTCTCGAAAGTGCTGCATTTTAGCTTTCGGCGATTTGAATACCTTCTCGCCATCATTTTGGCACCCTGTATAGTCGATCAGTATAGTAACAACGGCTTCGTTAAGCAAAAGCACTTTACCAATCGTCGTCCGCTATGAATTTCTTTAAGGACATCCCACAAGGACGGATGCTTCCAATATCTGCGCTGCATTCGAGGACCTTGGCAGAAACACTTGCATGTAGTTAAAACCGTAGTGAACTTACTGTATTTGAACAAGTGTCATGATACAGCTAGGGTACAACACCTTGGGTACAACAAGGTTTCGTCGTATTGGGTAGAACACGAGCTGCCCGAGTCGGACAAGGCATGTCGAATCAGAACTACCTAGTCACTACTTCGTCCGCACAGAAACATTCTTCTCAATGACGTTACTTTTGGTGAGTAAGGCTGGGTGTCTAAGTTAACCAACCTCGCCAGGGCAACGGCTTCCACCCTGAGAACCGGCTCCAAGGCGCCGAAAGCAGATCACACGAAAAGAAGGCTCTCCTCTGTATTGCTAGCGAGACTTAGAAAGGATGCTTCTCGTTTTCGCCGTCCGCCGCTCGCTACAAAAGTGTGCGGAGGACTTAACAATGCGAGGTCTTGTCAAGAATTTTATCTGCAAGTAAGTACCGCATTACCAAGTCTTTCACTTTTCCCCACAATTCCGTTGAACCACCGGTGAAACTATGACCACTTCGCTTGTGAGACAAAATCAGAGGACGATTTCATGCTGTTTGATATCGGTCATCATGGAAAATTTGGTAGCGCAGTGGAGAGCAAGTACTTCCTCGTATACTTCATCGGCAATTTAACATCAAGGAATGTACTAGTCGAACAAGCACAGGTAGAGGCTCTTTTACTTCTCCTTAGCTTGTAGCTTGAAAATCCTAATACGTCTCTCGTTCATTTGTATTATGGTGGGAATTACATTCAACGACATTCGCATATTCAGTACGCTGTTTGGCTGGTAAACTGGAAGGTTTACGATAGTGTCTCTGAACACAAGCGGTAGAAAGAGTTGGTCCGCATTGCTTGAGTCAGGCGCGGAAAACTCATCCGCACCTTCTAGCATACGTTTAACGGTGAGTAGTGATCTGTGAAACCAACTGTCTTCTTTCCCTTTCATAACAAGGAGGATATCAGAGTCTTCACGGCTTCGAAACAGTTATACCAGGAAACCTGCGGTAAGATGCAATGGACTTGTTTTCGAGTTCCCGGAGCAGAAATATGCTATAAATTTCTTGGTCTTATGCTTATGAAGAATGCTTACATGTGTATTTGGTGTTCAAAATATTATATGGACAAGTAAGATCGACCAAATTTTTCGCCTCCAGCACCAAAGGACTGATGGCACGTAAAAACACCCCCCCCCCGTGCAATCGATTGGGTCAGGCTTTCGCCAATGGGCGCGCGCGCACCGTGCAGCGGAGCCGACCACGCGGCATCGTCCGCTGGCTTGACAGCTTGGAGGGGGCTGAAAGGGATTACACCACTTTTCCGTGCACTACTTATGAGCAGACGACTCAGTGGTATCAAGTAACGACGTGAGGGCAACGGATAAGGCATCGTTAGCATGTAGCATGTGATGTAATTTACTTTGATAATGTACATGTACATGTACACTGATACATGTGATGTAATTTACTTTGATAATGTACACGTAGTTTTCAGGTCAGGATAGGAGGTAATGCAAAAACCTGAACATCTGAAGTTCCATCCCCTAGTGTGTAAATGAATACGAAATCGTTCAGAGCGTAGTTTTTAGGCCAGGATAGGAGGTACTTTTTGAGTCTGTAGGTTGGTGAAGAGCGAAGTTCCCCAGAGAGAAGTCCTTTCCGCGGTTCTGTTCGCTATATACGTAGCTGAGCTGCCGTTGATTCTTGAGGAAAGCGGAGTTGTTTGCGGACGATATCAAGATCAATGGGAAAATTGAATCAGGTACCGATGTGGAGAGAGTAGAGAGTGGAGAGATTGGAAAGGATTTATGAGTGGTCAACTATCTGGAAGTTACCTCCTGCCCCTGAGAAAAGTGTACATATGAGATTAGAAGGGTCGGAGTGCTCTGCTTGGTACTCGTTGTGAGGACAAATGTTGAATGCAGTGGTTAAGATGAAGGATTTGGGATTTTATTACAACAATGAGCAACTCAAACTGCCATGTCTCATCCCTAGAAGTCCTTCATTTCATAATCGTGAAACTCTTAACTTAGACATTATCACCAAAAGCATGTAGATTCTTTCAGCTTTCATTAAGATTAACTCTGAGCGGAGGTAAATCTTAAATCCGACGTTTTGGGCCAAACTGATAGAATAGCAACGTCGAAATGGATGCTATCCTTTTAAAAAATGTGTATCCTAAGAGGGCCGTATGAGCAAAACAGACTGTGTAACATATACACTCAGTAACCAATTGAATTTCACTACCACGAATCGTAAGAGCACTTCCAAAGTGCATATGTTTAGAATTCAGTGTGCTCCAGTTTCGTAATAGCTGTTGCAAGGTGCTTCTCTTTAGCGTTTACCGTGAAATATGCCGTGTCGTGACTGCAAAATGGCCCCACGCCCAACTTCGAATTACGCCAAGTTGGCACTGTTTTCCGTAATCTATGTTCCTGTTCCCCTCGAAGCTACTAAGCCGGCGGATGACGTGTCGACGGCTCCACTGCACGGTGCGCGCGCGCCCCATCGCGAAAGCCTGACCCAATCGATTGCACGGGGGGGGGTGTTTTTACGTGCCATCCCAAAGAACTCGCCATAAAATTCGGTAGTAAGGGCAAGAAAGGGAGGGCTAAAATCTTCATTATCAGGAGCGGATCTACTTATTCGGCCTACCTCCGAAGCTCTAACTGTATATCTACAATCCCTGCTGTAACGTTTGTTGTTGAATATTGCATATTTCATCATAGGACTGTTTTAACAGTAGTAATGGATAAATGGTTCTCGTTTCCTTGTTTAAATTTCTACCTGTACGTTTGGCATTAAGTAGACATCGCTTGGATGAAGATCAACAATTTTGCGCGAAAATGTGGCATTTCACTTCAGAAAAATCCCCGCTTTTGCAACGCCGGCTTTGTAAAACAACATACATTGACTTTTTCTTTAGTAAATGTTTGTATTAATGCACCTTCTGCATGATGTAACCCTACTATATATAATTCAGTTAATCCGTGGTTCACGTCTCCGTCACAGGAGGGGGCCAAGCCCAAGGGATGTGTTCGAGCGCGGCGTATGGCAGCCTTTCTTTCTTTGAGCTCAATCATGAGCGACTGCTGGCGAATTTATAGCCCTGGCCAGTTTACGATATTTTGAAGGGGAAACACGTCAGGGTATGGATGAGGATGTGCCGAGAGTCGGGATCCAAAACAAGTGTTACTGACGTCGTGTCACGTGTCACTATATGCAGAATATGTGTCACAAGTGCTCCGGCACGCCTAAGGCTTCGCTTATATTTTGACGCCGAGCGACGCCACGTATAGTGGCCATATTGATCGAGCGACGCGATTGATCAAATTGGCCACTTTACAAGCCGTCGCGTCGCTCGGCGGCGGAAGTATAAACGGGGCCTAATGGCGTGTCTCGCACTTGCGCGCTTCAGGCGACGTAAAGGCCTTTGGTGTACTCCCGCGTCGCGCCGGCGACGCGTCGCCGCGATAGTGCTGTGAAAGGCCAAAACAACCTTTGCAAAGCTTAAAATCCGCAACATCTAGGCTCTGCTGCGTACTTTTACGACACGAGGCCGATCATCACTTCCATAAGTTCATCATAGCATCCTCTCTGGCAACGTCACTGGTTTGTGATGCTCAGTACTTCTATCCGTGCTGTTGCCCTGCAGGTTGCTCTGCAACCGTTCTCATGTCATCCTAATCCAGACGCTCGCTACGTAACGTCGGTGTCGGCATCGGTCATTTCTCTTGAATCCAGACGCTCATCGCATGACGTCGGCTTACTAATCCCCTTTTTGCCCCCACGTTCCTGACACCACCTCCTGGCCCTCTTCCTTATTATCCCTATTGACACCCTTACTGATAACTTTTTGCTGGTTCCTCTGTCCCCGTTCTACTTACAAATCCCTCCTTTCGGGTTTCTATCCTGCTCCCCCTAGGTGCTCCCTTACTGCCTTTCCCCTCCCTCTAAGGAGTCCTCCCACGCTCATAGCAGACGTGATCAACACGTCTTCTGAATGCGGACGCTCAGGAACGCCCGCAGTTGCCGTTGTGTCAAGCAGGAGGCTACACTTCCTCTGAACCAGCATATCATGTTGAACAAAAAATGCTTTCCGCGAGGGGTACGAAGAGGGTACCTCGCGCGGGAAAGTTTTCCGTTCAACTTGGGATGCTGCCGAATTCTGAATTCGGACGCTCGCGCACGACGCCCATGGCACATCTTCTTAATTCAGATAATAATTCTGAACGTAGAAGCTCAGAAGCGCGCAGTTGCCGGTGTGTCGAGCATGAAGAGGCTGTGCAGATGGCAGATGTCTTCTTGTTCCCCGTATGAATTCCCATATGGCTCCCTTCTTGCTGGTTGCTCGTCCTCTCCGCCCTCAGGTGCCTTCTTCCTGTTTGCTTCCCCTCCCCCACCCAACCAGGAAGAGTAAAAGAGACCCCGTGATCTCCCTTACTGATCTATCCCAGTTAAGCTGGCCTCCCACGCTCATGGCACGACGACGGCGACCGAAGGCACATTGCGCGACATCGGTGTAACATCTTCTAAATCCGCACGCTTCGTCTCCCTTACTGGTCCCCTCGTAAAAGATCCCTTGGTGGTCATACTTACTGCTCCACCTTATTGGTAACTCCCTACTGGTCCCCCTTATTACCTCCACCGTTCTTGGTGCCACTTCCTGGCCTAGTTCATTGTTCCCTATTAGCCCCCATCCTGATCCCTCCAGGTCGCTCATTCCTTGTCGCTGTCGTTCTCCACAGTCGAAGTCTCCCCTTCTAAGCTTACCCCTTTAGTGGTCCTCTCATGCTCCTGGCATGAAGTCGTCGGCACGCCTTCCGAATCCGGACGCTCAAAAACGCGCGCAGTTCCCGTTGTGTCAAGTAAAAGTAAAAGTAAGAGTAAAAGGCTGCGCCACCGCTGCTGCAGCAACATCCCACGATGAATAGTAAAATTCGCCCGCGCTGTAGATGATGAGGCGTATCTCACGCATTTTAGAAACCGTGGCAACGTCGGGAGTCAGCAAACGTGTTACAGACGCATACGTCGTGCCACGTGCATTGGATAGGGAGAACGAGTTCAGGGGCCGTATGCTATTCTCTCCCCAACCGTCCCCGGCCGGGAATGAGGCGGTCTCCGCCCACATCCCCGGCATGCACATCATGCGCCATCGATTTTCGCGCCGTCCCCGTCCCCGCGTCGGGGGAGAATAGCATACGGCCCCAGGAATCAGGCGAGTATTATTGCCGCCGAACAGTAAGTCTCGGCCGGTTGAGCAATACCGATTGATTTCATCAATGTTTCTGCAGATTAAGCGCTTCGGAATCTCCCGATCTATTTCTCACCGCACTAGAGCGGGTACTTCGGAGTATGAATCACGCATATGCGGTAGAGGGTGGACAGGCTTCATCGGAAGCGTCTTAAAGAATCTGCGCTACCATATTCCACTATTCTATTTTATTACATAACGGTGGGATATAGTAAAAAGTTTTTAAGAAGTGAAGGTAAGAAGGCCTAAAGAAAGGAAGATGACCGATGTGTTGTTCTCTTCTCGGGGCCTGGACGGCCGCTCAACGTCTGGTCGGTCAACGAAAGACACTTGAGCACCAGGTCTTTCGACAGTATAATAAAACTCCGACTCCTGAATTTGACACCGTAACCCGGCATTCGACTCAGGCGAGGTCGCTCCTTTAAACTCGCGACGTAATCGCACAGTTTGGAACAGGTGTCAACCGCGCTTCCTACTTTCACGATAGTTTGAAGGACCTGCGCAGTGCTGCGGGGTACATATTAGGGCTAATCGAACGGATTTCGAATACTTTGGCCTCCTTGGCCGAGTTTCTGTACCTTGTTCTGATGGTCAATTGTGACGCAACAATGAGCCTTAGCTTCGTATGGTTTCAAGCGAGCTGGGGGGGGGGGGGAGGGATGTTTTATAGATTTTCAATAGACCTTGTTCTAGGAGTTTATAGCGGCTGGAGCCCCTCCAGAAGATACGTCTGTTAGACGGTAGACTTGGGAAGTATCTGATGAAGACTGCCTCCACAATGGAAGCATCTAGAGGCCAAAATTCGAAGTGATCTTGGAAAAGCAACTGTTTCATAGCTTCCACGGTATCCTATCCTGTATCAGTATACGGAGTTCGAGCATCTTAGCCATGGATAGGGAGAGGTCTACCATATTTACCTTTAATCGAGAAGGCCTGTACGTGATGGTAACTTTTGCATCAGACATCAAGCCCTTATTTTCTGTGCCTAACGCCATAAGTTAAGTCCTGGGCGGGCGTTTTCAGATATTCCGCGAGAATCTTTCGAGGCGTTTAGGGATCTGCGTATGCTATTCTCGCCCGACTCGGGGACGGGGACCGCGCGAAAAATCAGTGACGCATGATATGCATACCGGGGACATGGGCGGAGACCGCCTCATACCCGGCCGGGGACGGTTGGGGAGAGAATAGCATACGGCCCTAGGATCCTGGGTAACACATAGCACATGGCTATAGGCGCAAATTGACTCGAGGGAAAAGGTGGGTCACCATGTACTAGTGGTTATCGGCCCTCATTTGGCAAGGCATATGTATGTCAAATTACATCAAAGATGGCCTAACTCAAACGCACAACTCAGAACGCTGCATAGTGCTGTCGGGGTGATACAGGGTGATCCCCATCTCCTCGAGGTAATTTGCGCCTGGCTATGTTACTGAGTTAACGTTTTTGAGCTCATGGAGAGGAAGCTGAGACACACATGACCAACACTCTTCATCTCGATTAAGTTCTCAGCTTTTGGAGCTGTCCTAGAACATGCACACTGAATGGGCATGTGTCGATTCATGCCACTCCACTGCCGTAAAGACGGTAGAGGAGATCTTAGGAGCGTTGGTAGAACTCTATTAGGAATATTATAAGGATATTCAATTGTCCACTTAGGCTTCAAAAGTTCCAGAGAGGGAGAGAGAGCGCTTTCATTCATCTTTAGACAGCTATAGAGTGTGGCTCGAGATGTTACGCTATCTGCTTGGAGGATACGAGTCGTGACTACCAGCTTCACTCCTCAACCCCCCCCCCTATAATTTCTCGCAAAGCTTCAATGTAACCTCATATACTTGTCAATGCAACCAGCCTTAGCGTGATGTGGCCGGACTCGGCCCCTGTAGACTTCGTAAGCCGTCATTGTGCTTGGAGACTCGTTCATCGCGTGAGCTCATGCTTCACACGTGGACCAAGTATGGAAACATTCGCGCCCGTGTGAACCCCTGCGGTTCGAATCTGCCCTGCCGCGCTCGCAACGGCGAGTAGCCTCGCAACCAGCTTACGGTGTCAAAGTCAGGAGACGGATCTTTATAATACTGTGGTCTTTCGAATTGAAGCGTTACCGAGAGTAATGCCATTCAGAAGGCAATCATTTTTTCCTTCTCATTTAGTGTTATTTTCCCATTGAACGGCATTATTATCCGGACTATTGTTTTCCTCCAAACATTATAGGACGTTAAGTCTGCAACTCTTTCACATATTTCGCTTTTTCCGTAAAGTGTCTCCTTACCGATAGCAGCAATCCGACACAGTAAGTGTTTGGTAAACTTACAACCGAAAAAAAAAAACCCGTATGAGTTGTCCACCGTAGTTTCGGAGTGAAATTCAGGTAAATCGTTACGGGACCACGCAGTTGCCACCTTTCTCTCTCTCTCTCTACTAATCAGCCGCCGCAGCTAGTGATCTTTGCGTGCTTGTCCGGCGCAAATAGGGTCGAGAGGAGTGGGGGGGGGGGGGGGGGGAGGGCTTTTAATGGGCAGGGAACCCCACAGAGCGTCGTTGATGTCCCTCACCTCTGGCTCCAACGTATAAAGCCTGTAGTAAGGGCGTTCCATGGCTAATAAAAACAAGATTTGAATCGCGCGGCTGTGGGCGTTGTGCACCGGACAACTCGGACGGGTTTTCCGGTAGTAAGTGTATCGGCGAGTGACACAGTGAACTCGTCGAAGTAGGTAATGGTGTCGTGAGAAAGAAACGCTGAGTAGTCGTTAACAGCCTCCAGTGAGAAAAACATGCCGAACGGGATGCAGAAGAAAATGTTCGCCCTACTCCACCTTCGGTTAGATTAGCAGAGCCAAGCGCGCTAGAACGGCTGCTTACACGCCCTCCAGTGGTGCGAGCGATTTGCGGCGAACGGCGCATGCCGCGGACCGCAGCCGCTCTCGCGGCGCACAGGAAAGGAAGAGAACGAACCGAAGCTGGACAAGAAGTTGGCGATGTTCTTGACGTTGTCCGCGATGACCTGCAAAGGACCAGCTCAGTCGGGCCACCTCGTCGGCCGGGAGCCGCCACCCACCTGCTCGTACTCGCGGTTATCCCAGTCCTCGCGCAGCTGTCGCTGGACACTCATGCAGGAGAGCAGCGCCGGCCGGAAAAGGCGCTCGAACGGGGCTCGGCGCCCGCGTACTGGCGACCGGCGCTCCTCCTAGGACCCGCCGCCGCCAATCGAATTTGCTGCCCGGCAGCCTTTAAGGGCCCTTCGGCTCGCTGGTGTCGTCTCTTCACTGAGTCATTGCTCGACGGCTGCGGGGCTGTCCACTTTCTTTAGAGCGAGGGCCAACAGGAAAAGCCTGCGAGTTCGGGGGATGCCGTCCCTGCTCTCTGATTTCCAATGCGGGACCTATGTGGGTACTGGTGTGCGTATTCGCTGGCCGAAGACTTGCCTTCGTGCATTTTTCGGTGTTGGGGTGGGCGCTGACGATGTCGGGGCGGGTCAGAGTTGATGCGTAGGTCACTCGCTGTCCATTCCTACTGCGGCATGTACTGAGCTCCGTGGCATCGCCGTGCTTTCATTGAGAATCTCGTGGTTTCTGGTATTGTATGTGGCTTTCCGTTGGTTCGACGATGTCTGCTAATGCTTACAGGTTTAGGGTTTCCACGCGACGTTTGGGTTCTTCAGCAGGGTCCATTCTTCCTCTCGCCACAATGTTTGCGATGATAAATCGGGTTCTGGAATGGTTTCGGAGCCTGTTTTGGAAAGAAGAGATGGAGTTGACGCTTGTTGGCTTGCAGAATTCCGGAAAAACCACCTTCGTCAATGTCATAGCGGTATGTGTACTTTGTTCTCGGTGGTCTTTATCAATATTAAAGCGTCGCTTTTCTCTGCTTCACACGTTGGTGTAAATTCGCAGATGTTAATACGCAGCAGAATATGTGCTAGTTTTATTACAGCTGTAATGTCTCTCTAAGCGCTGTTTCGCAAAGAGCGGAGTGTTAGGACTGAAAGCTAGTATGCTAATGGACCTCAGCTCACTCTTAATCGCCAAGAAAGCGAATAAACTCAGGGTGACACTGATCGTGTTAGTTTTTTTTTGCGGAACGATATGTTTACGGAGACCTGTGCGTTCACGGCGACCGTCAGCATAATCAAGCAACCATAAAGTTTTAACGCCGACGGTTTATGGGCACAAAGTGAATAAAGCCGTAGATGCAGGTAGTGCCTGAATGCTGCACTCTGCTTAGTATGTGTACTCGAATGGACGAAAGATGTCAGGAAATGCTTTCGAGCATAGAAGCGTGCAAAGCGCTTTAGCAGATAATTTATTCGAAGGAGAGATCGCTCAATGGTTCGCAATATGAAGAACTATTCGCGTGGTATTGAATCAGAGCGGGCGCTGCTTGTCCCGCTGCCGCTCTATCGGATCCCGACTAGGGCAACCAAACCTTCCATATTTCCTTGGCTTGGTGAAATGGTGGCAGACTTATATGGGAAAAATAAAATGTTGAAGTATCCATCTGCTGGCCACTTCAATCATAGGCGAAATACGTGTTCAAGTTGCCTCCACGATACTCTGTAGAAGCAGAATGCGTGTTGCGTACCACTAGGAGATTGATTACCGCACACCTTTATCCTTCTACCCATTCACAAAGGAATACTTAACGTTTTCTCTCGGCCATGTTCTTCCGAGCGTGATAAAAGATAAAGATCTGCGCAAATCAACCACTTTGTGAAATGCATCACGCATTCCATGTCTACGGGTTAGGTTTAGGCAGTATGAATGCGCACTAATCCTCTACTCTTCCCCGAAGAGTAGAGTTCAAGCTGCAGTCGGAACCTCGATGGAGTTCCCCATCTCTGTCGGGGTGTACCAGGGTTGTGCGCTTTGCCCACTCCTTTTTGTTGTCGTGATGGACGCCATTACACGGGATCTTCAGACGCCCGTCCCCTGGACCCTGCTTTAGCTGATGACGTGCTCGCTAGCGAAGACAAAGGTGAACTCGAGCGAGAGGTGTAAGCTTGGTGTGATCGCTTGGAGTGTTTTGGAAACAGACTGAACGTGAAGAAGACCGAGTATCTAACGACGGTCGTTAATGAGTCCAGCTCCATCAAGGTTAACGGCATCGAGCTCCTACGCACTTCGGTTTCCAAGTACTTGGGATCAGCATCTGATGATTGAAGTGAACTCACTCGTGAATGCAGCTTGGTCCAAGTGGCGCTCGTTGACAGGCGTGTTCTGCGATAGAAAGATACGAGAGCGCTTGAAGTCAAAACTATATAGAACTGTCGTCCGGCGGATAGCGATGTACGGTGCTGAGTGTTGGTCTGCGACCAAGGAGGTTGAAACGCGCCTCAGCGTCATGGAGACAAAGATGCTGCGCTGGACAGCTGGAGTCACGCGCTTGGACCGCATCCGAAACGATGTCATTCGGCAGAAGTTCGGTGACGCGCCGATAGCGGGCAAGATGCGCGAAGCTCGCTTATGATGGTACGGCCACGTTCTGCGTGGAAAGGAAGATAGCGTCCGCAAGATAGGCTTTAACTTCGAGGTAATAGGAAAGCGGCCTAGAGGGCGTCCGAAGCAGCGCTGGTCTGACACGTTACATATGGACTTGAAGGTTGCTGTTGTCCACCCTGATCTAGCGCTGGATCGGGAGAAGTGGCGTCATGACACCAGAATAGCGGACCCCGCTACGAAGCGGGACAGACGCTGAAGAAGAAGAGGAAGTATGAATGCGTACTGGTCTTGGTGGGCCCGAGGAGACCGAACCAAGAATTTCGATTTGGTGTGCACGCGGTAGTCAGCCTCTTCACGGCCAGATTTATTAACGATACCGCTGGTATCATCTCACGGTGGATTCACCATATCGGCGGTCTTCTCAGTAAGTGGTACAGAGAGATACAGAGATACAACGCGATAACCGATATACCGTTAGCGGCCGGTAGGCGATTGATGAATGTGGCTCCCGGTAGCACCATCATGCGTCGTCTCAGCGCACTAGAACGGAAGCAAAGCAAACTATTGTGTACGTGTCTGGCGGGAACCTTACTATACTTTTTCACTAACTGCTGCTGCGCCACAACCAAAAAGTACATCCCACTCACGCGTGATATATTTCTGTCGTGAGGCTTGAACACTTCTGGCCGGGTTAGTTGGACGAATTCACATGTAGTATTTAAGCAAACAAGGCTTATTCTAAGAAGCTGTGCTACCGTCCGCAACCTACTGAAAGTTAACAATCACATAGCACAGTTAACCATGCTTCCTGGGCTAGTGCCTAGTGTCCTCGAGAGGAGGTGATCGCCCACACCCTACATGAGCTACCGTTTTCGGAACTCTTCCCTTGAGCTGCGAAAAGGAAGCTGAATAAGACCCACTTCTGCCGTCGAGACCCACGTCTTTCGCTGGGACATATGAGAAATGTGTTACGTTTAGCTATGGTAGAACCTCAACCTTATGAAGCTGGCATTCCCTTAAATAGTGGTATTGGTTACTAAGCGCTTCACATTTTAGAGCGGGCAATTCACGGAAGATATGATTCCGACCGTGGGATTCAATATGAGGAAGATCACTAAAGGCAATGTCACTATTAAGGTTTGTTGCACATTTTCGTTTTTATTGACGTTAACTACTGCTCGTAGGCTGCACGCTGGTGTGACAGCACTATACATCGCAAGGGCGTTCTCAGAGAAATGACAGCGGATAGGAGGAGTGCATTCCAACTGTTAGCTGGCAAGAACCAGGCGAAGTGGTGGTCACTAACAGAGGACAAAACTGTCCTGTCCTCGGTGAAACGGTGAATTGAGACCAACTATATTTTCCGATTCAGCCGTTTTTTTCGCAGGATCTATGGTCTTGGAATGTATGGAGTTATAGCAGTAAGAAAGAAAAGAATTCATGACCACACTAAATATGTATATATGTATCTGTATATATGTATGTATATATGGTGTATTTTTCGTGTTCTCAAAACACGTTGACACCATTGCCTGTGACCATTACATTCAAGCAAGCCACACCTGAGGTCTTCGAAATGTTGTATGGGAATCACTATTGCATTAATCACTTTTATGACCTTTATATAAGCTACAAGAAGTAAGCTAAAAATACTACCCACTTCAGAGGGGCAAGATGGTGTACCCAAGTTTTTAAACACGGAGGCCCCTACGAGTATATCTATCCCATAGGGGGTCCTTGACACCACGTGATAGCTCAGCACGCCAGCGAATCTGATTCTCAGTGTTCACCTTCTTTTTTCAGCTTTGGGACATTGGAGGTCAACCGCGATTCCGATCGATGTGGGAACGGTACTGTCGTGGCGTAAACGCCATCGTTTTCATGGTTGACGCTGCTGATGAGGATAAGTTGGAGGTAGTTTGCGAAACTCTTAACTATGTTGAAATGCCTGATCCAAGATCAAGTGGAGAGCCTAACCCAAAAACTGAGACGTGTGGTATAAACGTTAATATAACGTCCCGTGTTACGTAACTTGTCGACAGTTGGAGCGACACCAAACCTCTGACGTTTTGCGTCGTTGCGAATACGGTCCAGACGCGTAGCACTAGCCGTCCTGCGCAGTATTTTCTTTTCCACTACACTGTGGCGAGGCTCACCTACCTTAGTTGTAGGCCACCACTCAGCACCATACATATCTTCTATTTGAACAACGGTTCTGTAGATCCTGGATTTAAGGCATTCTGGCATTTTCCTCACACATAAAACTCCCTTCATCGAGCGCCATTTGGACCATGCTGCGCTCATTCCTGAGTTAACTTCGAAGCTTAGACTACCGTCAAACGCAGTTGCAGAATCAAGATACCTGAACTTTGTCGTCCATACGAGCGCAGTACCATTGCTCTCAATGGACCCAGCCATGCTTACTACTATGGTATAGTACGCGATTTTTTTAACGTTTAGCTTGTAGCTCGAGTTCGATCTTGTCTCGGCTGGCAGGCATTACGTCGTCTGCCTAATACGGCGTCCAGGAAGAGGCTTCTGAAGGTCTCCCGAAATGTCCTTCATTGAAAGGATAAAGGACGGCGTTACTCAATCCCTTTTTGTATGCGCCGCGCATTTTACTTCTACGGGATATCATGGAAGTGATTTTGAATGCGTATTTGGCCATACAGTGGCCAGCCGATGAAAAAGTCAGCGCTTTATCTTTCCGAGACAAGTCTGGTACCAATTTATCGACCCCGGAGGGATGGAAGGCTTGGGTGGCCTGGGCGGAAAGCCGATCCAGGAACCTGGTATCAGGTGCACGCGACAGCCGTCACCTCCTCCGACTGCGCTACTCGCGCCTGTCCTTCATCATGACAATGGAAAGCAGCGGGGGAAAGCGCAGAAACACTAACGGAGATTGGAAAGTTCGCCGATGCTGGCGCTCACACTCTACTGTTTAGACACAAGTAAGGGTGCCACTCAAGCTCTTGGTGACACTGTGCTGTAGTAAGGCATACCATATGACCTTACACGGTACACGATCATTTGATCTCTTTCTTCTCTAGGTAGCTTTCTCTTCTCTAACTAGGGAACGGTTTCGACCCTCATGGAAGTTCAAGTTAAAACCAGGATCATTAAAAGAGCTCGGAATGCTGATTATGAATATGGGTGTCAATATTGCAAAATGAAACTCCTGAGCGAGTTATGACTTTCCGAAGTTGGGTGGCCTGACCGAGGGCTGGCGGCGATGGACCTGGCGCGAGTGCGATGAGTCAGAGGAGCTCCGTAAGAAGGTTCCGCCAGCTGCGGTGGAGCAGGGGTAGTGCTCCCGCTTGTCACATGGAACGTCGTTGGTTTGGTCCACATTCTGTTTTTTTTTTTTTTGTTGCACATCATGATTTATCTTCAAAATGACCTTTTATTTTAAATTCTGACCGTTGTTAGATTAAATAGGCGGGAAAACTATGATACATGTTTGTAAAAATGCGTGAGGGCAAAAAGAATGCTATGGTGACCTTTTATCTACTATTTTGCGCGAAAAGAGTCCAAATCTTACATTGTACAACTGGAGGTGTTTCTAACAATCTTGGCATTCATGGAACAAAGCAAAAAATGTGCGAAGCAGACATGATGCTCACACACTGCACATCTTATACATACAGTCTCTCTACAATCAGCAACAGTCATTTGTAGCAAAGCTTTCATATCTTGGCCATTAAGTCATCGGCACCTGTTACCTGTTACTTACCCTCGCTTCGTCTTCTTCAAAGCCGCTTACATCTCCTTCACAGTGATTTTCTGCAAAGCACCGTGCGTAGGAGGGACACAAGGGATAGGGGGATGGGCAAACTCTACTGTCGAAATTCTCTCGAAGTAGTCATGCCATCGTCCCGTAGCCCTCTTGCGTTTCGTAAGTAGTTGGCCGTTCTCATCGTTGATGCCCAAGAATTTCTCGATGTCCTCGGTCTGGCGAAGGCATGTTTTGGGAAGCCAATACAAATGTCGATCACCATCACGCGTCTCGAGTTTCTCATTGAGATCATCAAGATGTTCGGCTTTTACAACGGTGACGACCCTCTTTGTCGCTTTATTTCGACATCTTGTAGATACGCCAGTTGGCAGCAGTCCTGTCGTGCAGGAACGTTGATAGCCTTTTCTTATCTGTGACCGTTTCTCTAACGTCGTTAGTCCACAGCTCTGCCTGTTTCTGGATCTTGCGGAGTCCAGCTTCAGAACGTGCAGTTTCTAATGTCGTATCGGTGGCATCATTCCATGTTTCATCTACGGTTGTCACAGTCGATAACCGAATACGAGAAAAACAGCTGCTGCAATTCCTTTCAACCCCACCACTTGATTCTCGGCGGACTGCATGCTGGACCTGTAAGCGGGTTCCTATCAGTCCGTTGCCATGCGGGTTTTTTTGTTGTACTTGCTCTGATTTCGCCACTTCTTTATTGCAGGCATGAAACAGAAGAAGAATGAGAACCCACTATGGCCATTGATCCTATTTATACCAATTGATAGCGGTCGACCGAGATTTTGATACAGCACGGCTCATAATACTATGCTATGAACAAATGGGGATGGCAGATTTTTTAAAACCTGCTTCAACCTCGGAGGGCGAACTTAGGAGTGCAGTTCAGCGGATGTTGCTGTGTGGCGACAGTCTCATAGGGCACAACCGCGTCTGTGACCATCCTTCGATCGCGATGCTTGACAAGGATGAAGTCAATTTGTCCCTTGGTATTGTCTCTATGGAAATGCACGAGATGGGAGTCACGCTTTCGAAATACGCTGTTCGCAATGATGACGTTATCCGCACTAAGAGATTGGCTCACCATTACGTGCTCCATATCCAAAGCCGCTGTGACAGCCGCTGGGTTGCCCAGTACTGATTTACTGCTCTAGCCAAAAGAAGATTAGAACGTGTTCTAGGTCGCTCTCGTCCCACTCTCACAGTGAGCAAATTGAAATAGGGAATAAAAGGAGGGAGACCGGCGTTCATCCATCGTTTCGCAGAGCACGCCACGCATTCTACTTTTTCGGGGAGTCATAGATGCAACTTCAATGCGTATTTGGACTAAGCAATGACTTGCGGTGGCCAGCCGATATATAATACATGCCAGTATTTCAGCCTTCTCTAATGACTCTGGTACCATTACATTAATCATTCATCGATCCCGAAGGGATGTAAGGCTTGTTTGGCGTATACAGGAAATCCCAACGAGGAATAGAATGTCTTAGTTCTACCCCTCAGGTTTGAAACGGACTACGGCCGTCAGAGGAGGCGTGCCTGGCACTGCAGCAGATGCCGCCAATGTGGGCATGGTCTCATGGATAGATACATGACGTCATATCGCTAATAATTCTGATAGTGATGCTTAACCATTAGTCTTCCAGCTGGTAGGCTACGTCGGAAGCGAAAAACGGGCAAAAATAATAAGAAAACAATGTCACGGTATTTTCTCGCATCCACAAAGTGTATCTCGGGCAGCTTTGAAAATGTCAGTTATGCCTATGCTATATTTGGGCGACGCTGTTGTCGGCGACGTCGGCGACAATGTTACGCGGACTGCTACGCAGTACGTAGTAGCCCGCGCAACACAGCGTCGCTGAAGTATAACATAGGCCTTAGTCGCAGTAGCGACGTCATTGTCATGTGGGACTTTGGTCGTTCTACTGGTGTGGTCTTTTTTCGGTGGTTCTTAGCCGTTTGCACATATCAGAGCACGTATGAGAGCAGTTGACCATGATGACGAACCGTGTTGTCCTCATTGTGTTCCACCGTTTTGGTGCAGTGACACTGCCTAGTGCAAAAGCCAACCACCTTCTCAGGACTATATTAGTCTGGAATCTATCTGACCACATAGGAAGCAGAGCATTGAACAAGTACTGAAATGCCGCATAGGATATCTGGCTCATTGACGAATGGCTGCTGATCGACTGATCTTGTGAAAAGCGTTTATAGCCTTCGTCCTTCCCCAGAAGTTTATCCAGACATGGAATCTCGCTGTTTTTCACTATGAACCACTTCAGGCATCGCGTAATGAACTCATGCAGCTTCTCGATAAGGCGCAGTTGGACGCTATACCGGTTCTTGTGCTAGGAAACAAGAAAGATTTGCCCGGTGCTCTTGACGAACGACAGCTTATTGAACGCATGTAAGTTGTCATTTGTTGCAGTCTCGGTTGCGTCACGGCTTGCATCATCCTGTCTTAAACGGTTGATGATCTTCGCCGAAAATTTTCTTTGATGCCGTTATATTTCAACATCTCAATTTTGTTTGGTACACGACTTTCGAGCCCAATTAGTCTCAAACTTTCTTTATAAGTCGACTGTTCCAGGAATCTGTCGGCTATCCAGAATCGCGAGATCTGCTGCTACTCTATTTCTTGTAAGGAGAAAGAGAATATAGGTTAGTCAGGTATTCCGAAATCCGTTCTTTATCGTTAAATTTGCCAATCTAGAGCTGAAATGAACAGGGGCTGGAATATAGTGTCTATACCGCTGACTAGAATGCGCTTCGCCATCGATGTATGAAGGATTAACTCTTAAAAGCATAACTTACAAGGGAGGCCGATGAATTTCCCCAAAGGTTCTCAACGTGACCTATATGGTCTTGTAGAGTATCGAGCAAGGATCACAGAACTGTGTTCCGTTTTTGCTAAGTGCCCCTGGTGGTCCAAAAATGGCAAAAAATTGTATCACTTCAGGGCGGGCTGATAAGGCAAAAGTGACACCTGGAGTGGCCCTGTTGTGCTCTGAACTTAACTTACAATAGGCTTGGAGCTCAAAGTCTGATTATAGTAATACGATAGTTTTTTACGCTTCCTAGACGAAGCTGCAGTGTGCATTCAAGTGATTCATCCACAACGGCGGCGGCAGCGACTGGATGACCGGGTAGATAGCGAGGCGGACTTGTGGGAGGGGCGTCGGGGGTTCGGTTCCTGGAATGATCCTGCTACTTGCTTTGTGGACTGCTGCCATTTTTGCAACTGAAGAATACATTTTGGCTTCGGTGGGTTATCGTATTATTGGCTAGTGGTGAGTAAGGGTGACGAAGTCATGACTACCGATTTCGCCCACACTTCGCCTATGGTAGTTGTTTAAGCTGCTGCCCACGAATCTGTCACTCCTTTTCTAAACTATCACTTTGCTTGCACTACTTTACATTGAAGTAGAAGGTGGTAAATAAGTCTGACTACATTGGAGAAGAAAGCGATCCTACTAACGTAGACAGTTTTACCCACCCATATCTACCGTAACCTGCCATGATCGACGAAGAATTTAAAAATCGATATCATATCCGTGATCAGCACCCCAATAACGATCGTGGGCGATGTTTAGGCCAAATTTTTTTCCTTGTCCTTTCCTCGACCTACAGTCGTGAAGGGCAGCAGTGCCGATTATTCTGCGCGCACCCCTTTTCTTACACATACCTATCGTAACTTTCTACCCTCCGTCGTTTCAACGAAAATGGTTGCCAGATTGCTGGTCTGCATTCCAAATAACCCCAGAGATAATTTCGGACGATTTTTTCGACCTCAAAATCCTTCCTTCGACCTTCCTTGATGATTTTCGACCTTTCTCGACCTCTAAATCAAGGGAGTGAATGCAAATGCTCCTATCTGCGAGGCCTCTGACCCGTCTCCCGTAAGTGTATGTGAGAGTGATGAGGAAGAAAATACACAGCAAGGCGTCCAATCACACGAGGTGGATAAAATATGCTGTACTTGGTAACAGTTAGCTGAAATAGTGAAAGTTGTGAGAAGAAGTCTGTAAGGAAATCCGAAGAACGATAAGCATGTGTTGATGATGGGTCAAATCAATACTTGTCCATCCTGTTCGCAAATGAGGCGACAGCGAGAAACACTTCCAAAACTAACTGAGAACATGCGAAAGCGATCATATGGGGGCAGCATCTCATCTGAGAGAGCTTCCTCAGCGAGACAAGCGTGGTTTAACACGTTGACGACAATGTCGCGCAGTGGTGGGGACAGCCAGTCTGTCTCATGGGACCGTGTCGCCCAGTGGTGCGCGACAATATTATTTTTGATCAGAGTGGCATTACCTTCGTCCAAACTCTACCTAGGGAAGTTATTTAAGATGCTGAACACAGTGGCGATGTCCGTTTGGTAAATTACGACCTATTACTACCCATATCGATGTTCCCACCACCCTTGTCCAAACACCCTGAATGGGGTTATTGATATCCGCTTCTCGGTTTTCGCTCGATTACGATAAGTTACGAGTGGCATGGATACGTGGGAATATATCAGATGCAACCTATTATGGCATCGACCAGCTATCCATTGAACTTCAGAGTTATTTTTGAGACTTCATTCAGTAAAGGTAACAAACAGGCATAATTACAAACTACAACTACTTGTATGTTATTAAACGTCACTATGGGGTCGCATGCTCCACGTAATTGGGAGTTTTTCGTAGCTGACACGCTGTATCCTTCGCACTGGATATATTCTAGAATAGATGGATGTTCATATGATTCTTAACGTGAAGTTACCTATTATAGTTGTGTCAGAATGACCAGTTCGAGTAGGCATTTGAATCAGCTTCGTACGAAACTCAGTATTCAAGAAACATGTTTTTCGAATGTATTCGTACTCGAATATTCGAGAATTTAGCAAGAGTATCACTGCAGATAGGCGTAGGGACCCGATCTATAGTTCTTGCACTAGCATTTCCTTACGCCGTGACAAAACACATGTGATATGTTGACTGCATGCGTCTGCCGTCTTCAGCATTTAACACAAAAATTGCAAGAAAAATTCTCAATCAATTTTCGAACAAATTGGTGCCGTATGTAAAGCTATACCTCAACAAATGTGAGTTTTTGACTACTCGCGAAGCCCCTACAGGCGAGAATAGATATAACGAATGTTTGTCGAATCAAGAAACAATTTATTGAACTCCAAGAATCTACGAGTAGTCAGAAATAGTCGAAATTAGGCTCGGAATTACAAGCAGATGCATCGGGTTCGTTTTCCCCTCCATTCACGGGCGGAGTTGTTCCGAAACATGTTTTCCTTCGCTGCCCGCAGCGTTCCTCCCTTTTCGGAGTAGGGGCCCCACATCTCCTGTCGGACTCGAATAGAGCAGAACCTCCACAGAGGTGTATTGTGGGATCTATCAGTTAAAGGAGAGCTCTTCCCTACTTGATGAATCCTACGGAGTATCTTTGCCTAGGTTCTACTATACGGTGGATGGTATGTCATCTTTATTATAGACTGGCATACAGTATAGAGTATACGGTAAGTGGTGAGGGATAAGGAAAAGGAAAGGAGAGGGCAGGCATGCCCTCTGACAGGCTGCTGGCAGGAGCTGACGAGCTCCCGGTCGGGGCGACGTAGACGAGACTCCAGTAGCCCGCTGCCGCTATCTGTATCAGGGCGTTGCCGTCCACGGTGCGGATTGGGTACAACCCGACAGATCCCAACGAATTTTTTCTTTGTCTACGGAAAACCACGAACGGAAGGTATGCATAGGCTACACCGCTAAATGATTACGAAGTCTGCTCCGAAAACGATTGATTGCCCATCACTGGTGTACATTATTATGAGTCTCAGTTGATGATTTAACGACTGTTTTTCGGTGTGCTTCTGCGATTTACGACATTTTGGCCTTGTGGTTCCCTATCAATAAGCAGAACGTTTAGTTGTGGATAAATATAGTGAATAATAAGTGCACTTAATCGTAAAGAACAATCATAGATTTTTGTTTTGTCGAGTGATGTGTTTTGCTTTTTGCAACACATGCTTCTTGGTGCTTTTCTCCAGGTTGGAGCTCTTGGTTAATAATTTGGCCCTTTCGATTGTCACTGAGAGGTCTCCAAAGAAGTGGCAGGCGTTTTCACTCTCGCTTCCTCATTGGCGGCTAACTCTCTATTCCTCTTATGCTACATGTATGAGCGCCTGTCTGTTTTGCTTTGTTTCCAATATGTTTATTTACCATTCTATGCTGCAGTTTCAGATCTCGGCCAAATTTACTGTGCTTTGTTGGGTTATGCGGTCTTCGTGCATAGTGCTCAGGGGCACACGAGCATGGATAGGTTCAAGGGAAATGTGAACAATTCAAGGCTTCTCGTGGAAGCACGTTATTACTACCGTGTGGCACCAAGTGTTAGTCTACAGGTGTCAAATCCCATAGTTGTTTAGAGTTTTGGAGAGCGTCCTCATGTCCTTTTAAGAGACGCGTTTCGATTTTAACACTGTGGAGGAGATACGCGGTGCCTAGTGACTTCTCCTCCTGTGAACGAGAGATTAGGGATCTATCTGCACCATTTCGATTCAAAGGAAAGCGCTGTTTTAGGCTATATTGGAAGCTGATGGCATTCGTTACACTTTTCGACCAGAAAAGTCAGGAGTAGCGGAGCACTAAATCATTAAATACCAGAGCAAAATTAGGAAAAAATGCACGAATTCATGTACCATCGTGATTATCTTCAACTTTAGCATGGCTTTTACAACGACTCATAAGTATCGCTCAATAGGCAAGTCAGGCCCTTAAAATTTCTACAAGATCTGGAACCAATTCATATGTCCTAAAAAGACGGAAAGCTTGGTCTTCAATGGCTTCGAATTCAGCCGGGACTTGATATTCGCAAGTAACAGCCCAAAGCGGCGCCCAGGTTTTCGACGTGTCTTTGTCGCTTGTTACAATTTTGGGATTAACATTTTCGACTAAGAGGGTTTTGCTGTAGTCACGATTTTCGATTAATGGCTTTTCGGATCACATTTAAGCGCATACCTGTGAGCTTCGCCACAGGGCGAGTTAACCTTCATTTATCCGAGCCGTTGCAATTTCGAAGACCCTGGATCATCGGATGAGTCAAACGAGGCTGGTTTTCAATTGGCCGAGTCTTCAAGTGATGCACATGACGGCAGTTTTCGTTTTCGTTTGACCCGGATGATTCAGATAACGCCACTTTCGGTTTCGAAATCAGATATCCGACGAAAATGCTTGGTTCGAATGATAGCTGTAATAGGCAGCCCACCGTTTTGCCCTCCAAAAGAGTTTTCTTTGCAACTCATCGCCCTTTAAGCGATGGTTGGCCTGTTGAGATGATCGGTGGCCTAGCAAAGATAAGTGTCGATCACTTTGGTCTGCGAGAGACACGTTTCTGTTCGAGTCCTTGCCGCATCCGAATTTGCGCGCCTCACATCGGGCAGAAGCTATTGCAGTCAAAGTTGTTCTTACGGGCCAACGTCGATTAGTCGTAGTCAGGAGGTGGGGTGGTTTGAGTGTTTGAGCGTTCCTCAGGAACCATTTGCACCAATAACGACAGCGCGGTGTAGGTTCCTAGGCAAATATGTGCCATCCTCGGCCGGTGCTTCAACACAGTTGTTGATGGACTGCTAGCGGCGGTTTGCTTCTAAATTGATTGCTTGCAGATATCACACTGCAATGGCTGATTCAACACTCGAAGAGTCAGCGCTGATTAGTGCATTACGCCTGTACATTGTTTAGCTCCCCTTGATTTTCCATATATCATGTCTCATCGTGCACGCCAAGTTTCAGAAGAGCGTCTCCGACGCTTCCGTCTAGTTTCTCCCGCTTTCGATGTGTGAGCACATCTGGATGTGTCTACAGAGCGTTTAATGGTTGTTGTTCTCTACGACTAGGTTGCTTTTTCAATGCTGGTGATATTGGTTTTAGCGTGATAACTCTCAGATCTGTGCATCTTGCGTAGCTTGGCAGTCTTTGTAGCGACAATGTGTTGTCCGTCAATTCTCATGAGCTCTCCGATTCCCTTGACTGTTATTTATAAATTTATTCATAATAAAAATTTACAAACATATGACAATGCATCGTGTCCACATTGGTAGCAAGCGTGTAGTGCCTTGAAGCTGGCTCGCCTACACTCGACGACTTTGACGTAAATGCACGAGGTGTGGGAGAGGAGGAAGTACATGCGGCGTGTTCCCCGTTTCCGACTATGCGCTAGCTGAAGGCCTCGCGAAGATGAGTATTGGATAGAAGGCACACAACAGGTACTGAGCTGTCTCTACCACGAAAGAATTGCGAACCTAATCACGGATTGAATGCAAGCACCGGAGAATACGATAGTACCAAGAGGCAAGGTCGCCTGGCGCCGAAGCTCGCGCCAGTGCGACGAGGGTACGCTGTTGCTCAGCGGCGGAGGAGGCCCCAGGCTGTCCCGAACCTGGGGCCCGTCGCGCCTCCCCTCGTCGAGGTGGTGTCCCGGCCACCAACGACGGGGAAAGGTCGGCCGATTGAGCCAAAAAGGGTCAATAAGAGCATCTGGATGAGTACGCCATCGTCGAGTGCGAATATGGCTAGATGGGTGCATTCTACGGTTCTACATGAATGGCGGCGGCGTATTTGGCGACGGCCTTCTTGTCCTTGACCACTTTCGCCACGTAAACGCCTTCGTCGCTTGGCTCCACGCTCTGCAATAAGGTCATTGCGTGAGAAAACGCCGGGGAACACGGAGCAACGGCGATTCACTGACCTTGAAGTCCAGCTTGAACGCGTTCCCTGTCTTAACTGACTTCAGTCGCTCGGATTTCTCTACCTTCTCAGTTCCCTTGAACCACTGTACGGTATAGCCCTCGGCGTTCGCCATCTCCAGAACTAGCTTCGTCGCAGACCCGGAGGACGCACTGACCGACGCCGGCAGTTTCGTGATGGGCGGCTCGTTGGGGCTCCCTGAAGTACCTGTGATCGCTAAATGTAAACAGCAGCAGTAATGCTTCCTTCGTAAACAAAGTCGTATAAAGTCTCGGAGTTAGTCAGTATCGCCAAGTATTCTACTCCGACGGGATAGCGTCACGCAATTTCAATGCACATTTGACCGGCACGATGACGTCAGGTGGCTAACCAAGGATGTGCTTTATCCTTCCAAGATAAATTTGGTACCGATTCCCGTACAAGGTGGACTTGTGGAATAGGAAAGGGCTCCTGGAGAGGGGTTCGTCGTTGATTTCTCATTTCAATCCCATTCGGACTGGAAGTGCGGTCGACGAGGGGAGACGGCGCGTTTAAAGACATGGAGAAGTTTGATAAAGGTAGGTGTGCACCAGTACCACTATCAATCAGTGTTCCTCCCGTGGAGTCGCAGTAGTCCGAGAAGCATATGGGTATGATCCTGGTATGCGGCGAACCGCTATTGGGACATTTGTTTCCCTCCTCTGTGCACCACTACCCCCTCCTTGAAATGGCCAAGCGTGCTCACACCATGAGCAGCCACTGGGCAGTTGGGCAGAAGCAGAGTAAAGAGTGCTGGCGCAATGTACCATCTGGTCCATCCGAACAAGGACTTGCCACACACATGGGACATTCTGATGCACGAGATTAGCCACCGCGGTCTCACGAGTAGATCACCAGTCGTTAGTCAGGAGCGCAGAAATTCTGCACTCCTGTCGGCATTGTTGGAGAGAATCGAGGGTACAGTAAGGATGTCGGAAGATTTCGCAGCTCACCAGTCACAAGAAGCGATGCTACGGAGCTGAGGTTGGTTGCTCCACGACGGATTTCTAGCTGATACGTTCCGGCGTCGTCTGCAGTGGCGCCGTTAATTGACAGTCGAAATCGCTCACCGTCTCGTGCTATCTCTGTTCGGTCATCGCTGCTCACCTGAAATTGGCGATCAGTTCAAGTCGACTCATACAGTGATAACGTGCTCGACCTACCTCTACCCCATTCTTTGTCCACCTCAGTTCATCGGGCTCACCCGATACACAGACTTCTAAGGTGGCAGTTGAGCCTGACTCTACGGCCTGTCCAGCAAGATGTCGAACAATCCTTAATTCAAAATGGTAGCTCCATTTCCTTACCGGGGGCATGTGTACTTGCAAATTGTAGCACGAAGTGGCTTGGAGGGCACTGTGAAATGCAACCCTCCACGACATTATATGCTACACGAAATGACGAATTTTATGCAGCAGTGGTGTGCTTTACGCCAGTGGTGAACTGAGCTAGGCCACTTCTGATGTAATTGGGCATTCGATTGCCTTCATTCGAAATCGGATAACCCCCCCCCCCCGGGCCACATTGCGCCAGAATGGCCTATATCTCACATAAAGAACCTATCTTTGGCACGTTAGTTGCTCAGCTTGTTTCATTTAAGGCGAAATTCAAGGACTGCACTAGCTCCCGTGTGTGTCTTAACATGGGTTGGTCTACATTGGCATCAGAAGCAGTTCCACAGCTGCAAAAATTATTGAAAGTACGGACATAGAAAGCATTTTGTTCTCTTTTGTTCGAGGGCCTGTACAGCATTGCTCGCTTCTAAAAAGGAGCGCGAACGGCGGTGGGGAAAAGGGGTGGGCGCTGGCAGACGAGCGCTACTCTACTCCGTTGCTTCTTACCGCAGTTCCTGCTCCTCCGCTCCGTTCGCCACGTGCCCATTCCCGTTGCTGTCAGCTCGGACGGCGACGCTGGCTCGGCAGGACTCCTGTCCGGCCGAGTTGCTCGCCCTGCAGACGTACTCGCCGACGTCTTCGGCAGCTGCCTCGGCGATGACCAGCGCGGCTCTTCCCTTCGAGTAAGATGCGACCAAACGAGAACTCGTAATTTGCTCGCCGTTGTGCAGCCACTCGATGAGCGGCGATGGGCTTCCGTCGACCTGAACAGCTCATCGATAAACTTAGGGCACGAAACGCTTAGAGGTACTTCTGATGCTTACCTCGCAGGATAACTCGATTTTCTCTCCCTTGTCCACGGTGACGTCGTTCAATTTCGAGGTGAAACTCGGTGGCTCAGTGGAGACCTTTGCTTTGAGGTCATCAGCTTCCGATCTTGTCTCCTGTGATGAGATGTTGAAGGAGCGGGTTGACGAATGGCTGGATGAATGGCTCGACGAATAGGTTGACTCGGATCGGGTTTCAGTGTACGACCGCGACTTCTGAACGTCGCTAACGGTCAGCGAATCGTACACCCTTCGAGAGCGGTAGGACGAAACACGAGGCATCGGTTCCCCTCCTTTCGTCTGCACCGTCACCACACATTCAGTGGTGTCCTCTCCGAGCGGACTTGTTGCCTTGCAGCTATACGAACCGGCATCGTCCAGTCGCGTGTTGAAGATCTCCAGAGTGCAGACTCCACTTCGGAATGTGGTCTGCACACGGTCTTGGTCAACTGGAGCTCCGTCCTTGAACCATTCCACTGTTGGCGTCGGGTTCCCTTGCAACGTGCAGATCAGCTTGCACTGATGATTTTTCTGAATCAGGCGGTTGCGGAGATGGAATGAGAAGTTCGGCCGAATTTCTTTCTCCTTGAACTCCTCAACCTTCGGTGGTGTGGGCGCCTTTCGCATAGGCTCTAATGGCTCTGAAACGAAGTCAGTGGATTTTCTGACCACAGTGAGGAAGACGACTTCTTCTTTCGATCCGTACGAATTCTTCGCTCGAACCGTATACTCTCCCTTGTCGTCCATCTTCACTCTATTGATTGTGAGACCATACTCGTTTCCGTTGTACTTCTTCATGTACTTCACGCTCTGCTTCAGCTCTGACATATCGTGGTGCCAGGTCACAATGGGTGTTGAGGAAGCGATCACTTTGCAGTAGAAGTTGGCACTCTGACCCTCCGTCACCGACGTGCTGTACGGCTTAATGATAAACCGCGGTTGAGCCTCGGAGCGCTCGAAGAACGCATCGTGGATGTGATACTCTGACGGTCGGTGCTTGCGGAGAGAGCTGAAGTTCGAGATGCGACCCAGTGGTGGCACTGGTTCTGGCCATGCATCCTGAAATAAGTCGACTGATTTTCTCGCCAGGAATGCTCCAGAGGCAGTCAACACACATATTTTCGTCGAATCGAGTCGCGAATCGAGTGGTATCTGTCGCTCGGAATTACGTCACCGGCGCCAACTTCACCACTTGATAACCACGGATGGTTGAGAGCTTCATGGACAGTCATTCGACCTCTGCAACGCACAGGAGTAACGCACACAGCTGGACTAAGGAAAACGTAAACAACTTACCCTGGCTCGGCTACCAGTAGCTTTCGGATAAAGTCTTTGCCGTTGTCGGAGATCTGGTTGAACACAGGGTCATCCATGTTCCAGTCGCATTTCTTCACGTTCTTCAGGGTCTCTTCGTCATTCTCGCCTGCGAATGGCGACAGTCCTGACACAAGGATGTACGCCAGGACACCCACGCTCCACATGTCGGTAAAGTAGCCGACCGGCTCCCCATTAGCTACCTCTGGCGCGGCAAATTCTGCTGTACCAGTTGTGACCTAAATGAGCAAGGAATTTTTAAAAATTGGGAGAGGAGATTATGCCACAGTGAGTAGTAATGTGGTGGCCCTATGGCAACTGTGCTTGCTACTCTGCAATGTAGGCCAAACATGGGACAACAAAACATGGACAACCTTAATCCGTTGTAAACGTTGTCCATGTCTTGTTGTCTCAAACGCACAGGAGCGCACAAGCGGTACTGCGCCTTTAGTCTGCACATGGATAGTGTGAGGTAACCAATTTCTCACATACCCGTAGGAAAACCCAACAAAGCTGTCACAGTACGGGATGATGCTCAAAGAAAGCCTAGTATAGAAGCGACACATTACCTTGACACTGTCTTTGGGGTCGAGGTAGGAGGCGAGACCGAAGTCGATAAGCTTCAGCTCGTTGCTCTTCTTCGTGGTGAACATGATGTTCTCGGGTTTCAGGTCGAGGTGCACGTAGTTCATCTCGTGCATGTGACACAGCGCCTTGCACACTTGGCGAGTGTACTCGATCGCCTCAGCCTCGGTCATTCGATTTGAGTCGTCGGCGACTTTTTCGAACAGCTCTCCACCGGACATGCTGCAAAGCAGAATCTTCTGTAGCGTTCGTGTGCAGAAAGAGGAGACGAAGAACTTACAATTCGTAGATCATGACCATCTCCTTGTCGTCTTCGAACGCGTCGTGCAGATTGATGAGGGTCGGGTGTCGCAAAACAGACATGGTGTTGATCTCCTTGCGAACGGTCTCTTTGTCTGCCTCGTGTGGGGTGTTCACGAACTTGGCTGCGAAGGTGTTTCCAGTTGCTCGCTCCGTGCACCGGTGCACTACGCCGAATGCACCCCTGAAAAAATCAGTGTAACTCGTTCTAAATTTCTAAAGAGCAACGACGGTCGAGACACTCACGTTCCAATCTCTTCGTGGATGTCGTAGAAGTCGAGCACCGGGCTGTGTTTGATTTCGACCTGCTGCGGGTAGTACTGCTTCCATAGGTCGATCACATACGCGTCGTAGTTGGAGAGCGTCGGCCCCTTGCCACGAATCACCTTGCCGGTGTCGTCGACGTCGTAGTCGCGACGACGGATGCGGTCGTTGCCAGGAATGACTACCGGTGCTGTAGGCTCACAAGGCGGTGACACGCCGTGTTTGTTCTCCGCGCTGATCCTGAACTCATAGCTGGCCTTCGGGCGACATCCCTCCACTGTCAGATAGGTGAAGCGAGTCTTCGCGCACGGCTCCCAAACACCTCCGCCCACGTTCCTCTTCTCGACAATATACTGGGTGACCATCGATCCTCCATCGAGATTTGGTGGCTTCCATGACAGTATGACGGCCTCATCCAGTACGTTTTCGACGATCGGGAACCGAGGAGGTTCAGGGCAATCCGCCACAGTAACGCTCACAGCCGCTGAGTCCTGACCAGCAGGGTTCACGACGGTCACTCTGTACTGGCCGTAGTCCTCACGAGTGGCGTTCGCTATCCGCAAGGTAGCGAACTTCTCGTCGGTGATGACCTCGTAGCGACCGCCGCTCTCGATCTTCTCGCCGTCCTTCGTCCAGCGCGACTCGGCTCGGGGGAACGCCTTGTAGGGGATCTTCAGCTCGATCGTCTCGCTCTTCTGCGCTTCGAAGCCGCCATGGTAGCGGGGCGGCAGGAACACTCTCGGCTTCTGACTGACAAGCAGCTGCGCTCTTGTGCTCTTCGTGCCGAACTTGTTGGTGGCACGACAGGTGTACTCGTCCGCGTCGTCCGAGTTGATGTGGTTCACCATGAGCACTTGCACGTCTCCCTTTGATAAAATCGTGTACCTCGAGGTGTCGGCAAGCTCCTTCATGCCCTTGAACCAACTGAAGTCAGGACGAGGAGTGCCGACAATCTCGCACTCGAATGTGGCACTGCGCCCTGGCTCATTTGACTGGTCGCACAGCGGCCGGATTATTTCAGGCGGTGTTCCGCCAGTGGCAGAAATAAACTGCATGGACGCCCTGAAACCACAAAATTTGGTGGGTTTATGTTATATTAGAATGTTTATTTACTGTCTAGAATGTAGTGTGCAATACTGGTAGAGGGGAGGGCTGCGTTCCTTCCCCGACATGAGCATTTCTGACGCAGGACCAGGGCTTGATCAGATGTTGCGTTTTCGCACCAGTGCCTCACGCGAGCACTGGGGTCGGCCCACCGTAGTAAAGGGTAGCGAGAAAAAGGTTCTAAACGGAGCCATCACCCTGGCCTGACCACGGCCGTGTGCAATCCTCACCCCTGGAGGGACGGGAACTGCCCCTCCTACCACGACGCAGAAAAGAAATGTTAGTGGAGAAAAAAGCAACAAAAAGACGTCGTCGTAAGAGAGCACCGCTCGCGACACAACTCGTATTGCGCCGAATTCTATTTGGAAGGTTCCGACTCTCAAAATCGATAACCACTTGTGAGACTCCCTTCTTGAGTTTTAAATTTCCTTCTAAACTTTGTTTTTGTAGTGCAATACTTGACTAGGCTCATGGTAGTTTTGAGCAGAGTGTTTGAATTTGGTGACTCAGTAGCATTTCCTCGCTCGGAAGATTTGGGATTTCTACCCTTAAAACACGGCATCATTCTAACGCGAATATGTGAAACTCACATTTCTGCTGGTTCTGATAAGCCGGCGTCGTTGACGGCGAACACGCGGAATCTGTACTTCCGTCCGTCGATGAGATTAGGAACGTTGAAGATGCAGGCGGGCGACGGATTCTGATTGCAGCGCACCCAGGTCTCTTGGTCGTCTTCGCACTTCTCAACGTAGTAACCGCGCAGACGACCGCCGCCATCTGACGACGGCCGGTGCCAGGTGAGAGAGACGAAGTCGCCTCCGACCTCAGTCAACTCCAGATCGGTCGGTGCTCCAGGAGGGTCGAACGGAAGTCCAGTGAACACCGGGACGTCGCCGACCAGCGGGGCTCCCTGCCCATTCTCGTTCACAGCCATCACGCGGAACTCGTACTCATGGTTCTCGAAAAGTCCCTGCACAATGAAGTTCAGATCGCGAACACTCGACGCGACGACCGTCCAGTCGTCCTTGGTCACGTCTTTCTTCTCAATAACGTAGTTGGTGATCTTGGAGCCCCCGTCGTTCACCGGTGGTCGCCATGACAGACCAACTTGATGCGGTCCGACTGCACTGAAGTGCAGTGGACCCTGTGGCGCTGACGGCAGTCCGGTAACATTGAGCCAGAAACCGGTGGACGCCTCTCCACTATCGTTGCTGACGGTGTACTCGTAACGACCAGCCTCACGAGTAGAGAGCGACGGGATAGTGATGAGGATGTGGTCGTCAAAGTCGACAGTTCTGATGGTCGGGTGCTCTGCCTCAACATCCTCCTTGTTCAGCGTCAAGGCGTGGACGAAAGGCGGTGTTCCGGAGAAGTAGATCTTCAGCCGGACCATCTCACCCATCGGCAGAATAGTGTTCGGCACATCCTTCTCGATCACAGGAGGAGCTGCAACAAGAAATTTCCATTCGAACTAGAAGCTGTGAAGAAATACTGGATGAAAAGCTACTTACCTTGAACAATGAGCTTTGCAGTCGCAGTGTCGCTTCCGTAGACGTTCGACACCTCACAGGTGTAGTCACCAGCGTCGATGTCCCAAACCTCTTTGATAGTAAACTTGAAAGTGCCATCGTGGGCCTCGAAGCGATATCGGGTGCTCTCTGGCAGTTCACGGCCGTTTCTGATCCAACGGCAAACAGGCTCTGGACGGCCCACAGCCTCGCAGACGAACACGGCTCGTCTGTTGTATGGCTGCCTGGTATCTTCTGGCTTCACGACAATCTGAGGGCGTGAGCCGTTGAGATCTTGAATCTTGATGGGAGCCGTTGGCAGTGATGGTGCTCCCTTACCAGACGAGTTTATGGCAATGATCCGGAATTCGTAGTCATGGAACTCTTTCAAACCAGGTACCGTGAATTCGGGCTCGCGCACGTTGTAGTCGCTGACCTTCGTCCACAAAGTGCTTCCATGTTCGCGCTGCTCCACGATATAGCCAGTGATCGGAGATCCACCATCATCGAGAGGCGGCACCCATGTGAGCGTGACGTGATTTCTTCCAATTGCCGTCGCGCTGGCTTGACTGGGTGGTCCGGGAGGTCCGAATTTGGGACGAAGCTTAATCCGCTCAGATGGTGGGGATGGCTTCGAAAATCCGGCCGCATTCTTGGCCGACACCCTGAACTCGTACTCTCCTCCATCGCGGAGGTTGCTGATTCTCATCGACGGATGAGGCACGATATCGGTGCTGGCGTTGATCCACTTGGAAGAGGAGGCCTCACGGTACTGCACTTGGTAGCCGATGATCTTCGAGCCGCCGTTGTGAGGAACATCCCATTCCAGGTCCACCCACGTGGCGTCCATGTCGCGGGCGATCGGCGCATCCGGCTGCGACGGAACGTTGAACTGGTACTTGGCAATGATCGGGTCGACGTTCTCCAGCGGTTCCGAAATGCCGAACTGGTTCTCGGCGCGAACGCGGAACTTGTACTGCTCTCCAGCCTGCAGCCGAGGCACCACATAGCTCAAGTTCCTCACGAACGACGACACCTTCTCCCACTTGGGGTCCGCTCCTTTCAAGCACAACTTCTCCAGCACGTAGTTCGTGATCGGCGACCCACCGTCGCTCTTCGGCGGCTGCCACGTCAGTGTGCAGCAGTCCGGAGAAATGTCGGTGATCTCCAGGGGACCTGTGGGTGGCGAAGGACGGTCAACGACACGCAGCTTCACCGTCGCACTGTCTTTGCCCACCGAGTTCTCAAGCTGAAACGTGAACTTGAGGGGGAATTCATTTGCGCGTCGAACGAAAACACTTACCGTAACCGTGTACAATCCACTATCGCCGAGCTCGCACTTGTCGATGGTCATCGCAGTGAGGAAGTCGTTGCTGTCTACCTTGTTTCTCTTATCGCGCTCGTCTAGCCTGAGCTCTCCCTTCGCCCATGTAATCTTCGGCGTCGGAGATGCACTGTATGGCACGAGTATCTGCAACAAGCCACACAGTGAAAAAGAGTTGTCCATCACATGTCACGGAAATGACCAGTTTTGCAATCAAAACCAAGCAAAAAATTGTATTTTTAATGCGAAATTCCGATATATTGCCGTAGCGATAGGTTATCAACAAAACAGGAGCGTTCGGGTACGATCCAAACAAACACTCAACCGAATTCCAATCTGAAGCGTTACCAGTACAAAACAGAGCGTTGCGTGCTCGGCATTTTTGAGTCGTCAAATTCTCATTTTTACTCATCGTCCGATTCCCTTCACTGCCATAATTTATATCAAAGCCTCAAGGTGCGATAGGCGAGAACTGAAGGAAGGTAAAGTAGGGACTGTTGTTTGAGTGTTGTCTGCAACTGAAGGAAACCCGAGGATCGCTTACTTTAATCCGTGTGAAGTTCTCTGTTCCTTTGCATCTCACTGTCAGGCTGTTTCTAATAACAAATGTAATGAAATGTATGGAGTAGGACTCTTCTTTACCCTCACTCAGAATTCCGGCTGAGGGAATACAGTGTCTTATTGTGGCTAACAACAATCTATTTGAACTGAGGCCAGGCAAGGGTTGCCCACCTTTGCTGTCTCGCCGGCGTAGGCGATGACGTCTCTCGTGAGCATGGCGAGGTCTATCAGCGGTTTCTTCGGCGAACTCTCGGCAGCAATCGGGAAACTGGCCTCACTCCAATCACCGTTTCCAGCTGCGTTTGTGGCGCAGACGCGGAACTCGTACTCCTTCTTCGGAGTGAGTCCGGTGACCTAAACGAAGCCCATAGTGGGTGATGTTCCCCGCGACCTCCGAATTCAAGGCACTCACCCTGTGCTTTGTGTCGGGCACCGTTCCGAATGCGGCCTTGCTCCATTCCTTCGCGCCGACCTCTCGCTTTTCTATGACGTAGCCCTGAATCGGCGCTCCCCCATCGCTTAGCGGGCGCGTCCACTGAAGAACGATCGCTTCCTCGGACGTCTCCAGAGCCTCTGGCTGGCCTGGAGCTCCAGGGGTGCCTAAAACGACAGGCTCAAAATCCCGCAACGACTCTTCGCGAAACACGCGCAGTAAACTCACTGTACGGGTCCTTGGCGACGATGATGTCGTCGGTCTCGAGCGGCTGTCCCACTCCGTACTGATTTTCTGCTGAGACGCGGAACTCATACGGCTGGTTCCTGTCTAGGTTTCTGACACGAATCGATGTGCCCACCGGATGTCCACAGGGCACCCACTCGCCACCGGGCGTTCTCTTCTCGACAACGTAGTTGGTGACGTCGTTGCCGCCGTTGTCCTTCGGAGGCAACCAGTGTAGGGTCATCGCGTCTCCCTGGATGTCCGTGGCACGAATGGGTCCCGTCGGCTTGCCGGGTGCGTCGAGCACGTTCACGTTCAGCTTGGCGATGTCCTTGCCGAATCTGTTCGAGAGGACGATCTTGTACGGACCGGCGTCGCTTCGCTTCGAGTCGGTCGTCGTAATCACTATCGAATCAGGGTTCACGTCGATCACCGTGCGGTCATTCTCAAACAACGGCGTGGTGCCGTTGAACAGGTCCACTATTGGCTTCGGATTTCCACCGCTGTATGGGATCTTGATCTGAATGGTCTCTCCGGCTCGAACAGTGATATCCTTGAGGTCCGACAGGTCCAACACAGGCCTGCCAGGTTGCTCCTGGATCACCACGAGATCCGAAGGCTTCGATGGTTCTCCTTCTCCTGCCGAGTTAACGGCGATCACTCTGAACTCGTATTCCTCCTTTTCACCAAGTCCGTCGACCACGAGAGAGGTTCCCTGCAAGTAGCTGATTAGAAATGTTTACCAGAAGAGGCTAGAGGACTCGGACCTTTATTGGTTTTGCGTTTGCTCTTGTCCAGTCCGTGTCGCCAATCTTTTTCTTCTCGACGATGTAACCGTCAATCGGAGCTCCTCCGTCCTTCGTTGGTCGACTCCACAGCACTTCAGCTGAATTCTTCGTGATTTTTCCTATTCTTGGCTGCTCAGGTGCGCCGGGAGGTACTGAAATCAATCAACGTTTATCAGTTTTGAGTTTACCACTTCTATGAATGCGCTCTCAAAACGCACACTTACCGACAAACGGTTTGCAGGTGACAGGATCTGAGCCATTGCTTGCTTCTCCTTCCCCTGCTGCGTTGACTGCCCGGATTCGGAACTGGTAGGTCTCACCCTCGTGGAGGTTCGGGATTGTAACTTCTGTACCTTTAACCAGAGGCATTTTGATTGGCGCCCAGTCACCACCGCCTTTCTTCTCGAATCTCTCGACGACATAGCCCAGAATCGGAGAGCCGCCGTCATTCTTGGGAGGGTTCCATGCGAGGGAAACCAAATTCGAGTCATATCCCGTCACCTCCGGAGTTGATGGCGCTCCTGGTGGATCGAATGGATCCTTGATAAGAACTGATGTGCCTGTGACGTAATCTGACAGTCCAACCATATTCTCGGCACGGACTCGGAATCGGTAGTGTTGTCCGTGTTCCAGTCCACGAACTGTGTAAGAAACTCCCAAAACAGTTCCCGGAATCTTCTCCCACAACTGGGAGCCGACTTCTTGGTATTCGATTTTGTATCCTGTGATTTCTGATCCGCCATCGTCCTTAGGAGGAACCCATTTCAGAGTACAAGTGTGTCTTGTCACGTCATCGTAAGCGAGACTTTCAGGAGCACCAGGCTTGTCAATGACCGTGATCTTAATATTCGCCTCGGCATCTCCGAACTTGTTACTGGCCTTGATTTTCACAGCTCCAGAATCGCTGCGTCGCGAAGACGGAATAAGCAAGCGGGTCTGCCCTTCAGTTGTTTCGACACCAGGTATCTCCTTGCCATCCTTAGTCCAGGTCACATCGGGCGTCGGAGAGCCGTGCATAGGGATGGTGATGTCGAGTGGTTCTCCTACCTTGACTCGGTACTCCCTGCCATCAATGCCCATGTCGAAGCTCGGAGCCTCGAACATCGGTTTCGCTGTGGCTGCAGCAGACGGGTCCGACGGAGCTCCAGGTCCGCTCTTGTTCACCGCCACCACCCGATACTCGTAGGTGTGGTCCTTCTGCACTCGGGTGTCCGAGAAGGCAGTTCCACTCACAGGAGTGGTGTTGACCTGAAAATGATGAAAATCTCTGATTTATCCCGCAAGAGGAAGAGGAGCTCTACAAAGCAACGGACCTTCACCCATCGACCAGTCTTGACATCCTTTCTCTCGACGTCGTAGTGCTGAATCGGAGAGCCGCCGTTGTCGCGCGGTGGATCCCACTTGATGTCTATGTGGTCGTTGTCGGTGTCGACGATGTCTGGCTGAAGGAGCGAATGAATAAGGAGCGTATGCGGTGGAGCTAGCGGTAGATTAAGATTCTCACCTTGCTGGGCTTCCCAGGTGCTCCAAACGGATCCTTGGCTAGTACCGGCTCTGTAGTGTTTAGCGGATCGGAGCGGCCGAAGGCGTTCTCCGCTACCACTCGCAGCTCGTACTCATGTCCTTCCACGAGCTTTGGCACAGTAATTTTCGTTCCGGGAACAAAGGTCGATACGGGAACCCAGGTATTGGTCTTCGTGTCGCGCTTCTCCACCACATAGTTGGTAATTTCTGATCCTCCGTCATCAGCTGGTGGATTCCAGCTGAGCACACAGCTATCCTTCGTCACATCGGATACTTCCAGCGGCCCTTCAGGAGGAGCAGGGCGGTCTGAAACTCGAAAATAGCTTCGTCCGCAAAGCAAATCAAACACATTCGGGAATTACCTTGAACAACTACTTCGAACACTCCTTCATCGTCGCCGACCTCGTTCTTTACTTTCAGCGTGAAGTGTCCACTGTCGGACCGCTTGGCACTTGGGAAGAATATTGAAGTTAGTCCAGGCTTTGATTCCACCAAAAGCTCAGATGGAAGTGCCTGACCCTCCTTGAAGGTCCATGTGGGTGTCGGATCGGGCGCTCCATCAAACTCAACCTCCATGGTATGTGTATATCCAGCCTTGATTCTGATCTTGCGGTTCTGCGTCAGAATCTTCGGCTTCACTGCAAAACAACAGTTAAGTTGGTTTGCTGAATCACATACGGTACGTTGAACTCACAGTATCTGGCCTTGGTAATCTGAGGATCAGTTGGATCCGATGGGTCCGAGGGACCGGCCTCGTTGACGGCAATAACTCGGAATTCATATTCGACTCCTGGTTTGAGGTTGTTTGCCGAGAACGTGGTGCCCGATGTCTTGCCAGCTTCACTCCAGATGGCGCTACCCTTCTCCTTCTTCTCTACGACGTACGATTTGACGGGGCTGCCACCATTGTTCGCTGGAGGCTTCCACTGGATGTCAATTCGATCCTTGTCCCAGTCCACAACTTCAGGCTTGCTCACTGGATCCGGCACATCTGCAAGAAAGCTCTATGTCAATATTGTCACGCATAGGGAAGTGAAGGTACTGTATTTCAGCACACTTGTATCAGAGGCTCCACAACTTTCTTTGGGTATTATTAGAATAAATGATAACTACATGTTAGGCGGCTGACACTGACCGAACTCGTTCTTGGCGATGATGGGCTCGGTGGTTTCCAGAGGCTTCGATTCCCCCTGTAGATTCACCGCCATCACTCGGAACTGGTACTCCTTGCCATTGATCAGCTTGTTCACTTTTGCTGTACACTCGGGGTACTCTCCGACCTCTTGCCACGTACCGCGCGATGTGTCCATCTTCTCCACGCGATAGTGAAGAATCTCGGATCCTGAAATTTTGCCCCACCTTGCCTTAGCCATCCCAGTCATACGTTCGAAACCGCCTACCTCCGTTGTCGGCTGGAGGCTTCCAGTTCAGCGTGCACCCTTCTTTGTGAATTTCGTTCACCTTCAAAGGACCTTCTGGAGCAGCCGGCACATCCAGCACCGTGACCATGCACTGCGCCTTGTCTTTGCCGTGCTCATTCTCCACAGTGATCGTATAGAGACCAGTATCTCCTCTGACACTGGAGAAGATCTGCAGTTCGGAGCTGTTTGGTGTGGTGGTCACTTCGGCTCGGGGACTATCATTCAGAGAAGTGTCATTGGCTCGCCAGGTCGCTGCTGGTGCTGGCTCTCCCTCGAAAGCCACTTCAAGCTTCAGTGGTGTACCGGCCTTGATGCGCAGATCCAGCAGTCCAGCAAGGTTGATCTTTGGCGCCACTGAAATCGCAATTTAAAAAGAGGCACCGGCCGTGGACACAACGAAACGCATGCTGCTCACTTTTTCTCGGCTTCGCCACAATACTATCTGTGGGATCGGATGGTTTCCCTGGCCCAGCTTTGTTGACCGCCTTCACGCGGAATTGGTAAGTCTCTCCGGCCACGAGATTGCTCGCCGTAGCCTTCGTGGTTTTACCATCAACCACAGTGCACGGAACCCAGTCGCCGTACTTGTCCTTCTTTTCCACGATGTACTGCTCGATGGGAGCTCCGCCAGTGTTTTCGGGGGCCTGCAATTGTGGAAGTTAGTTTGTAAAGCACCACCATTTCCTCTGAAAACGGCACCTTCCACTCAAGATCCACGTGGTCCTTGTCCCAGTCGACGGGAGTGACGTCAGTCGGAGCTCCGGGCTCATCGAATGGATTCTTGGCCACAATTGCATGATCGGTTTGAAGGGGAGCTGACGTTCCCTGTCTGTTCACGGCCTTCACTCGGAACTTGTACTCGTGTCCCTCGTTAAGCTTGCCCACTTTCAGGTTCGTGTCAGCCGTTTCGCCGCACTAAAACACTCGGGTTTAAGGATGCGAGTTCTGAAGGCTCTAATTCAAGCGCTGACGACACGCACCGGAACCCATCGGCCACCATCTTCCTGCTTCTCAACTATGTAGTTGGTAATTGGGGATCCGCCGTCGTCCTCTGGTGGATGCCACTTTAGCGTGCAGCTGTCTTTCGTGATGTCTTTCACAGTTAGCGGCCCTTCTGGAGCTCCGGGGATATCTGAAATGTTCGCATTAAGACAGGCACATGAACCGTAAGGGCAAGCTCTCTGACGTCCGGTGCGTGGACACATTCCAGGCAGAAGGAAACGTGAGGAGTAAACCTACCAAGCACGTTGACGGTGACTTCGGCTTCATCTCGGCCATTCTCGTTCGTGGCCACGATCTTGTACTTGCCGCTGTCCGCCCTTGCCGCGTCCTTGGTGTCCAGCTTGGTGTTGTTGTCGTTCGAGTTGTCGATCTTCGTCTTGCCCAGCGACTGAATTGGTGTGTCGTTCAAGAACCACTCGATTTTCGGGGTCGGTTCGCCCTCCACGTTGACGTCGAAGTTGATCGACTGCCCGGCCTTGATGCGGATATCGTTGAACATGTCGCGGTTTATCTTCGGCGGGAGGTTTCGCGGCTTTGCAATCATCGCCTTGCTAGGGTCCGATGGTCGAGACTCCCCTGCCTTGTTCAACGCCTTCACTCGGAACTGATATGTCTGACCCGGCCGCAGGTTGTCTACCGTAGCAGTCAGTTGATCGGCCGGCACCTTCGTAGCAGGCATCCAGTCGCCGTTTCCAGCCTTCATCTCGATTAGGTACTCATCTATCGGAGCACCTCCGTCGTCAAGAGGCGGGGTCCACTTCAGGTCGGCGTGGTCCTTGTCCCAGTCGACGATCTCCGGCACTCCAGGGGCGTCGGCGCAGTCGAACGGATCCTTCGCGATGATGGACTTGTTCGCTTCCAACGGGTCGGAATCCCCATAGCGATTGACCGCTTTCACACGGAACTGAAACACGTACTACTTACAATTAGAGCATATCAGTAAGACAGTATCGATATCTATTATATAAGTTTTCTTGGAACTTTCATTGTCGCTGGTTCGGCGTGGCTTTCGCGAAGTGGGAAGAATGGGTGCCCAGTTAGAAACTATAACACATGCATGCATGACCAAGGCAAAACGTGCTACAGCTACCATAAATTCTAGAATGAAGGCCGTTAATGCCCATATTTAAGGCAAAACATTATGGATACCAGAAGCGCATACCACTGCTTTGCTTTAGCGTAGGACACCTACCCTCCGAAGGCTATGAGACGTTCGACCTCTATCCTACTTTTTGGGCAAGGAATTTACTCCACACTTAACGCCTAACGTACGTAACAAATAAATACGGAGGTCCTATAGTACTTCTGTGCCACAAGGTTTCTAGGTGGAACTTTTGTTAACCTGACGCTTCGACCGTCTCGTCGTCTTCAGAAGCACGATGCTCCACCGTCTGAGCATAAGACCAGTAGCGAAATCCGCCGAGTGGTAGCGCGATCGCTACACTCAAACGGTGGATCGTTGTGCCTCTGAAGACGGCGAGACGGTCGAAACGTCAGCCCAATAGAAGTTCCACCTAACAATCTCGTGGCACAGAAGTATTACATATATACATAGGAGCTCTTAACTGCAATGCCGAGGTTTCAAGATGAGAGGGCATGGAGTCTATTGAAGTGTGACAGGGATTTTGAACGCTCTAGCACCTTGTTCTAATGCCCGCGAATTGCGGCTGGCGCCGCGGCGAAGAGAGGGAGGGAGACCCCCGTGGTTGGGCACTTATCGCTGCCGTGTCGGCATTCACTTCGGATGCTAGCTATGGTGCTTGATTTGCCCCGGTATCAGAGTGCTGAAAATCGCACTGTCGGATGGAGTCATTTAGGGCGTGACCCGCACCTTGTACTCGTGGCCCTGGACAAGATCGTCGACATGGAAGTTGGTGTCCTTGCTCTCTCCGCAAGTGGTCCACCTTCCCGTGTTCGCGTCTTGTTTCTCAATCACGTAGTGATCGATCTCCGCCCCTGTAAAAGTCAATTGAAATCAATTTACAGCTGATCTGGTTGGACACGTACCTCCGTCATCATCTGGCTCCTTCCAGGCCAAGTCACAGCCTTCCTTGGTGACGTTGTCAACGGTGAGTGGGCCGCGAGGCTCTCCGGGGTGATCGAGGACTGTGACTTTGAGTTCAGCCGTGTCCGTGCCATTCACATTCGTGGCGGTGATTACGTAGGTTCCCGTGTCGGAGCGAAGTGCCCTCTTCACCAGGAATTTGGTCTAAACGGATGCAGTTGAGTTCAGAATGGTAACACAGAGGCATCAAAACCACCGCGCTCCGCCACTCACCTTGTAGTCCTCGTTGTTGATACTGATGCGGTCGTCCGATTCCAGCGACGCGTCCTTGAATGCCCAGGTGACTTCTGGTGGAGGCTCTCCCGAGACCGGCACATTTAGATGGATCTCGTGGCCGGCGCGTACCTTGATCTCCTCCAGAGCACTGCGGTCGATTTTCGGGGGAACTGAAGGACTGTCAGTACTGAATACGCCTGCAAGACACCAGTTCCGGAGTGGAAGGACCTACCGTTTCTCGCCTTAGCAGTGATTGTCTGCGAAGGGTCCGAGGGGTCTCCTGTGCCAGCCTTGTTCTTGGCGCGAATGCGGAACTCATACTCGGAGCCCTCCTTCAGGTTGCCGACGGTAGCCGTTGTCTGGTCAGCGGGAACCTGGAAATCGGACTATTTGGTTTCCGCTGGAGGCCTTGACCATTTCCTCTGAGCTCCACTGAAAGCCGCGTGCAAAAGACCAACCTGGACGGCTTCTGTCCAGAACGGCGAGTGCTTTTCCTTCATCTCGACCACATAGCCTTCGATTGGAGCACCACCATCGTTAACTGGCGGATTCCACTGCAGGTCGGCGTGGTCCTTGTCCCAGTCGGTGACCTCGGGAGCAGAGGTCTTTCCTGGCTTGTCAAACGGATCCTTTGCCAAAGTCGATCCGAACGTCTCCAGGGGATCAGACTCCCCTTCCGCATTCACAGCCGCAACACGGAACTAAGAAATGCATGCTTTGGTTGCCTGGACTGATGATGAATAATCTCTTTTCCAAATCTTTCTTCTTTTCTCTTTTCCAAATTCAAGAAAATAAAATAAGCAAACTTAATCTTCTCTATCTATGGCTAGGCTAACGCAAAGAACATCTGTACTTCATGGTGGAGCTCTAATATTCTACAGTACGCTGTTTTTTCTACGCAACCCACCTTGTACTCGTGCCCAGGGATGAGGCCGTCAACAACAGCTGACGTTTGGTTCCCAGGCACTTTGGTGGCCGGAACCCAGCGACCTGTTGCAGTGTCCAGCTTTTCGATGACATAGTTTTCGATAGGAATGCCTCCATCATCATCTGGCGGCTTCCAGTCAATGGTGCAGTGGTCAGCATGGACGTCATTCACATCCAGTGGTCCATTAGGAGGTGATGGCTTATCTAAATAGGAGCCGATCGTCATGTCCTACTCAGATTTGCAAACGGAAACGGTCCTACCTATGACGACGACGTTCACGGTGGCTTCGTCCTCGCCGTTTGGATTAACGGCTCTAATGGTGTACACACCACTGTCCCCCCTTTCCATCTGTCGGATGTGCAGTTTGGAGTGGTATTCTGGGTTGTCTAGCTTCACTCGGCCTCCATTTCTGACCTCGCGATGGTCGGGCCAACTCCATGTCACCGTCGGTGCCGGCTCACCCTCCACAGGCACGTCCCAACCTACGGCCTGACCTGCCTTCACCTTGAGGTCCTTCAGGGCCGATCGGTCAATCTTGGGAGCAACTGAAACAACGTGCCTCGTCATTCAGTACGGCGGGTGCATCTACTGCTAGTACTCACGGTTGCGGGGCTTGGCTATGACCGGCTTGCTAGCGTCGCTCGGGTCGGATGGACCACCCTTGTTGACCGCAACAACGCGGAACTCGTACTCCTCATTCGGCGTCAGGTCGGGGACGGTCGCCGTTGTCTGGCCGCCAGGCACGGAAATAGCCGGCTCCCACCTGAAGGCGTAGCACAGGCTAGGTCGCTAATAAGAAGCCCCACGAATCGATGTCGCCTCACCTGCCGTATTTGGTACGTTTCTCGATCTGATACTCCTCAATAGGAGCTCCTCCGTCGTTGAGTGGAGGGTCCCATTTCAGGTCTACGTGGTCGCTGTCCCAATCTGTGGGCTCAGGCTTTCCTGGCTTGTCTGGTCGGTCGAACGGATTCTTGGCAAGCACGTCCGTGTCACTCTCCAGTGGATCCGAAACACCTTCGCTGTTGACGGCCTGAAAGTTCGTGAAGTGGTATATTCTCACCCAGATAGCTCAGGAAGTGGGTCTCACCCAATACGTTCACCCTTCCAAATCCTTCTATGTGCGCCGGCTTAGGCGATTCTCGTCTGCAATATCTGTTCTACGTTCATCCGCAAGTTTGCGTTCGCATCAGGGGTGAGCGGAATTTCTGTTTTCTTATTTTCTGTCCATTTTGGGTAATTTTTTAAATGTTTTCTGGGAAAGCGTGCTTAAAAATTGGCCAGAAAACAGAAAACAGAGCTGCGAGTAAAATTCTAATGGAAAATTTTCATGGAAATCGAATAAAAAGAATCCAAACAGTATCATAGAGTCATGAGTTTCATTCAAAAATGGTGTTTCTAGAGCATTTTAAATGGCAAGCATGTGGCGTTTTTCAATGTGCTGATGTATTACATAACTTCGTCATGCACTCATGAACCATACTACTTTGTTTGCTTGATTGATTGTGTAAGTGCTGCAGGGAGTTCCTTCACATCTCGACTCTAATAATTTACCTTCGTAATCTTTTCGATATTGACAGTAGTTTGGACCATCTACAATCGCCTAAAATTTTGTATTAAAACTATAAAACTAGTGTCCTGAGGGGAATTTAATTATGTGTTAACTAACCAACCACTTGTCCAAGAGTTACTGTGGGTAGGATTATTCTTCACCTCCGTTTAAAAATTGAAAATTGTTGGCCGATCATCCCCAATGATCGCTGTTCGCTAAGCCTTTGGCGATGCTGCTTTTCTAACTCTGAACATTGCTCAGCTTTTAGCTTTTTAGTTTAAAAATTAGAGACAGAAAGTTTTAGTAAGCTCTGATTTCGCTGATGTAGTGGCACAGTAGTGACACATGAAATTCTTCATTAATTACCCTGCATCATCTGTCGTCCCATTGATCAGCGAGTTGTTCAAGCGGGTACCAGCAGAGACTTCATACCTCCAAAGCCGCATGCCAAAGTGCTTCAATGGATCCTTTCGATCCGGGGTTACAAAGAGCGTCATATCGCTCCCTCAGGGCTTTCACGAAGAAGCCCGACCAACGCGTTGGTGGGCATCCTGGTGTTCTCTTGACATCCCGCGGAACCCAGTCGGTGAGGCTCTCCTCCAGCGGGTGTCTGCGAAGCGCATCACGTGGCCGGCTTACCCAATTTTCCACGACGTGCCCATGCGACAGCGTTTCTGATCTTCAAACGTCGACAAAGCTCGAATCTTCGGAGGCCTTTCTCTCACTTGCGTGAATCTTGTCACTACGAGCATTGTCCTCTCGATTCCACACTACGGGACGCTGATCGCGTGTTCATCCTGTTTTCGTATGGCCCAGGTCTCTGACGCGTATGTTAGCGCAGGAAGAACAATGAAGTCAGATCGGGGGCAGAGCCGGACGTTCTTCGTCTTCTTCACGACTCTTCGACACTCGTCATAGCTCCTCAAGCCGCTCGTTTTCTCCTGTCCAGCTCTGGCTCTAGGTCGTTGGCGATATTGACTTCGGGACCCAGCTACACACGTCTGAAGCACTCGGAGGTGTTCGTTCCGTTGAGCGAGAATGGGGCATCAGGAACTTGTTCGTTCCTCATTAACATCGTCTTCGTAAGTGGACGACCGCTTCAGTTTCGACGGCGTCGATTGCCTTCTTCAGGTCGATGAATGTAGTCAGCTTGTACCCTCGCGACACTTCGATGAGCTTCGGAATGGTGTGCATGTGGTCGATCGCGCTGAATCCTCTCCGAAATCCTGCCTGTTTGCATGGCTGTCCTTCGTCCAGCGCTCGGTTGATCCTATTCAGGATGAATGGAATGAACAACTTGTAGACTACACTCAGCAAGCAGATCGGACGGTAGTTACCGATGTCGTCACGTCTCCCTTCCTGTACAAGAGGGCTCTGCTGATCTTAAGCTGAGATGTAGTATAACTTGTAGATATGAGAGAAATAATTATAATATGATGGAGAGGATATATGTATGATTCTATTCTATAGTAGTTTCTACGCATTCAAGGAAGCACGTTCACCCAAAAACTCTTGTGCTGACAGCCGCTTCAATCACAATCTGGTGTTGTTCTGTGAAATACCAAGGCAGTACACTGCATATTTAGTCTGCTAAGGAGTAACTCCTGTTCCCACCCGGTGGCTTCAAAAATCCCTATGTTCGAAAGCTAAAACACAATAAAGTCCCTTAAAGCCATCGTTAACCGCTGGTGAGCGTCTTGCTTCTGGTGAAGGTCACCTGCCCTGCACTCCGACCCGGACCCCCTTGCCCTGCTTGAGCGTGGCATCCCGTGGGCGCAGTCTAGTTGGAGAGCGATGCGGCCTCTGTGCTTAGGCCTAACTGATCACTACGGGTACGTGGACCTTCCCTTTGCCTCAGTAGCGTTCGTTAAGCCGTGATTCAATCGGAGCGGTTCAAGTAGTCTTTCTGCATTAATCGCACAAAGACGTCTACGCCTCGCAGGACACGTAATGCGAATGCCTGAGTACCGATTTCCTCGAATAGCCATGTGTTGGATTCCTAAAGGTGGTAGCAGAGCGCGCGGTCATCCGAGAAACACATGGAGGCGAACATTCGTAAAGGACCTTCAGCTACTAAATATTTCCAGAGACGAAGGTGAAGAGTTGGCACAAGACAGTCATCAATGGAGAAATCTCGTCGCCCGATATGCCCAACAGCATGGGAGGAACTAAGTCTAAGTAAGTAAGGAGTAACTAGGTGTTGTAAAGACCATTGGTGAGTTGGCCTGCAGGTTTTCAGCATCGCAGAAACTAAGCCACTTACAAGGAAAAGTATTCTCAAAGAACTGAGAATGTAGACTCCGGCACAGCCAGTAATATTCAACGAATCTCTGCATAGCACTAGAGTATGTATGTTGTGAGGGTGCCTGTAAACTTAACCGGTGGAGTTGAAAAAAGCTGAAAGCTGATTGTATTGCATTTGGAGTGCACTGCAAATTTTTATAAACGCTTGCAAGTTAAAACGCTGGTCCACGACTGCGTTTCTAGTCATACAAAAACACCTGAAACTGGGAAATGGATCATTGGGTACAGTAGTTAGGTCGTACGATCATTTCGAAATTTTCTGTTTTCTGATTTGTTTTCCGACGAAAGCGATTTTCTGTTTTCTGGGAAAATTTCCAAAATTTCCGCCCATCCTTGGCTCGCGTCTTCTCGCTCTATTGTCTATGGCTCTGTGCACAACCTTTTTCTCACCGCCGTTATGTTCGTGCCCTCTTTCTATAACTTGTGTCTCTCGCTCCGCTTTATCATGCTCATCTGGTAGTGCACGCTCTTAAACGTTCCCTGGGTACGTTCTTCCATCACACCTAGGGCGATTAGCGTGAGCCGACTGTCGCACTCGAGCCAGCCAGGTTCTTGGTTCGGGTGTCCCGCCCTGGCCAACTAAGCCTTTCCACCCAGCCGAAGTAGGTGAACTGGCCTACATGTATCGCCACAAGTCATATGTGTACATTCAAATTGGCCCACGACATTTGGTAGAAGTAGAATGCACGAGCATCCCAGAAGGGGTTGATTGGTTTAACGCCGTTCTTTATCCCTTATCTAGCGACATCTATAATACTCAGCCTACAGTTTTATGCAAAGGCGGAGAACAGAGGCGGCCTGTTCTTGAGTGCAGAGCGAAACGCGCCGAACAGAATGCGTACCTTCACTCGGAACTTGTAGTGGTCGCCCTTGTTGAGCGTGTCGACGACGAACGCGGTGTCGGCGGTCCTGCCGCACGGCACCCATATGCCGTCCTTGGTGCTCATCTTCTCCACCTCGTAGTGGTCGATAGGCTCACCGCCGTCGTCCTCTGGCGGCTTCCAGTTCAGCGTGGCGCGGTCTTCGAACACATCCTTCACGTCCAGCGGCCCCTTCGGTTTCGACGGTCGGCTCTTCACCTTTATGGTGATCGTGACCGAGTCCGTTCCGCTGTCGTTGGTCGCTGTGATGGTGTACTTCCCGCTCTGCTTGCGAACCGCTTTGTCGATGATGAACCGCGACAAGTAGTCCTCGTTCTCAATCTGAGCCTGCAACGGAAGGATAAACAGCTGCCAAGAGGCGTGAAGTTTACGTAGAATCCTACCTTGCTGTCTGCGATGCTCTTGTCATTGAACGTCCAGCGGACGTCTGGAGCTGGTTCTCCATCGATGTGAATGTTGAACTTGATCTGCTGACCAACGCGAACAGTCGTATCTTCGAGGTCTTCGCGATGGATATGCGGAGCCACTGAATTCAAACAGAACCGCTATCACAACCTGACACCGAAGCGAAAGCGCGAAAACCGCCAGTTGATCATGTGGCCCCGAATTATGTGCTTACAGAATCGCGCCTTGGCGGTGATCTTGTCACTGGGATCAGAAGGTTCTCCGAGCCCGGCCTTGTTTTTGGCGACGACTCTGAACTGGTATCGTTCGCCTTCCTTCAGATTGCCAACGGTGGCTTTCGTTTCTCCGGCAGGAACCGTCATCACCTGGAATTAAGGCTATTTGTCGGAAGCGCGGGATGCGCGTTAACCCGACCCTTACCTCTTCCCAGCGGCCATGCTCATCTTTCTGTTCGATAACATATGCCTCGATAGGGGCACCACCGTCGTCAGCTGGAGGCTTCCATTCCAAATCCGCGTGGTCTTTGTCCCAGTCGGTGACTTGTGGCTTCTCGATTTTCCCTGGCACTTCGTAGGGATTCTTGGCGAGTATGGACTTGTCCGTGGATAGTGGGTCCGACTCCCCCTCTTTGTTCACAGCTCGTACGCGGAACTGAACGCTAGTATTTTTATGGTTCAACATTCTGAAGGAGCGCTAAAAGCTGACCTTGTATTGGTGACCTGGCTGAAGGTTGTTGACGGTGGCTTTAGTGCCTTCCGCGCGGCCACAGGGTACCCATCTGCCGGAGGCTTCGTCGAACTTCTCGATATCGTAGTGGTCGATCGGCTCTCCACCGTCGTCAGCTGGGGGCTAAATCAATCTCCTAAGATGCACATTAAGAGATCTATTGGCAAGGAAGCGCTAGCGGTTTGAACAGACAACGCAAAGAAAAATCGAAAGAGCGTTCAACTCTTAGAGAGCTGCTCGATATAAAGTGTCGACCTCTTGGAAACGAAATCAAATAAAAGCGGTAAACAATGTTCATATACGTTAAAAAATAGCTTATAGAAATAGCTTATAGGTTGCTTTCAAAGGGTGAAACGACCGGCGAACCTAAAAGTTGAGGAGCGCCCAGATTGTCCCGTGTGTGCACCAAGACTGTACACAAGTATTCTTATACAGGGTGTTCGAAAATAACGTGATGAAGCTTTGACGTCCTTCCAAGAGAACGCATCGATCTGCAGCATGGCGGAAAAGCACCACTTTTTTGTGCGCATCTTTCTGTCGGTGTTATAATTTTTAAGTTCTATTTTGTTTCAGCTGCGGTCCTTCTCAATATGTCAAACCATCGCACTGCGATTTTGGAGCTTCATCGTCAAGGAAAGCGCCAATGTGATATCGTTAACCTGCTCGGTCGACTGTCTCCAAACTCGTCGATGTAAGGAGCTTGGCCATGAAGATGACGTCGAGGACAAGAAAGAAATCGCACAGTCAATACGCCGCAGATCCGGAAAATCATCAAAAGGCGAAAATCCAAAATTTGAGAGCCTTCCAAGAAAAATCGCCCATGATATGTATCTGTATTAGTCGCACATCAGTGCATCGAATAGCCAGAATAAAACGCGGACTCGAGCCCTATAAGCTTCATAAAGTGCAGCTTCTGATGGACACGAATAAGCGCGAACGGCCTCATCGATGCCGCCAGTTCAAACTGCGGGGCGCAGGTCGCGGATGGGAGCAAACACTATTCACCGTTGGTAGGCTCACAACCTCCAACACGGATCTGATCTGGAGAGGCTCCAAGCACCTTTGCCATCGCCGAACATGGTCAAAATCCGCAGGCACTCATGGTTTGGGGTGGAATCTACACCTACGGAAAGACCCCGTGGCTTTTGTGGACGAAGGAGTAAAAATAAATCAAAACGTATACCGACGGCACATCTTCGAAGCTGTGGTACTTTTCTGGTGCCAGCAGCACTTCAACAATGCGCTGTGGACGTTTCAAGAAGACAAAATCCCTGCACACAGGGCGAAAAGCAAGCAAGCCTAGTGCATGGTCAATTTTAAGGACTTCGCCATGTCTGGGAAATGGCCACCGCACTCCCCGGATCCTGAATCCGACGAACTACAGCGCGTGGTTCATTCTGAAGGCCAGGGTCAGTTACAAGTGCCAAAACAACCTGGAGGTCCAGAAGACACCTCTGCGTTGGGAGTGGGAACTACTGTCTCCAGATGACCTACGACCGATCGCCAAAAAATTCACCAAGTGTTTTGATTTCTGTATTCGCGCCAAGGGAGACCACTTCGAATCGAGACTAATATAGTGTTGCCTAGTGTCTATGCCGCTGTTATCAATATATTGTTTTGTAAAGTTGTCAGTCGTATCATAGTTATAATTAAAAAAACTTCATCACGTTATTTTGGAACACCCTGTAGAAGAGGTGCGCCAGAGTTCACATCAGGCGCGCTCGGAATGTCTTCTGCCCACGCACCTTCCATTCAAGGTCGCACTTGTCCTCGAACACGTTGCTGACTTCGAGCGGCCCCTCGGGGGCGCTGGGTCTTCCGAGCACGATCACGTCGCAGCTGTGCGTGTCTGTTCCGCTGGCGTTGGTCGCGGTCAGCGTAAGCCTGCCAGCATGCGCACGGGTCGCACCTCGCAGCACCAGCTTCGTGCGGTAGTCCTCGTAGTCGATCTGAAGCGGTCAGGCTGAGCCAGGAACTGAGGCCTTCTCAGCCGCCAGCCACCTACCTTGATCTTCTTGTCATCAATGGGCTGCTCGTTGAAGGTCCACTTCTTCTCTGGCGGCGGCTCCCCGCGCACAGGCACGTCGAACTCGACATCCTGCCCCACCTTGATCGTCACTGTCTTCATCTTCTCGCGGTCAATCCACGGCTTCACTGTAACCACCGCGAATTAGGTAGCACTACGAGAGCTTGGCAGCTGTAACGAATAAATTCTGAGGAACTGCGAGGCTCACGATTTCTTGGCTTGGCAACGACTTTTCTGCTCGGATCGGATGCCTCTCCGGGCCCGGCTTTGTTCACGGCTTTAACGCGGAATTGGTACTCCTCTCCCTCCTTCAGTCCCATAATCGTTGCCGTTGTTTCGTCTCCGGACACCTAAACCGAAATGCGACAAATCCGTCTCCAATCCTTGAGAATGAACCGCCGTGCGGAAGAGAATTCGTCGCTACCTTGCCGCATTCCTGCCACTCGCGACCGTGTTTTCCTTTCTTCTCGATAATGTACTGGGTGATAGGGGCTCCACCGTCGGAATCGGGCGGCTGCCATTCAAGTGAAACGCGGTCCGCATCCCAGTCCGTTACCTCAGGTGTGTGCGGCTTTCCCGGCTCATCTGAATGGAAAATATTGCATTATTTTCAAAATAATGCGCAGTCATGCAGCACATTTTTTGTGAACCTATATAAAAATGAATTAAATGTCAATAGCTGTCTGCATACCATAAGGATTCTTCGCTTTAGTCTCCTTGTCAGTGGTGAGTGGGTCAGAAGCGCCCTCCTTATTGACCGCCTTCACGCGGAACTGGTACGTCTGACCCTTCTTTAGCCCATCGATGTGTGCCTTGGTATCTTTCACCTGAAATGGTCATCATCAGCAGTACTTCCCCTCCTTTAAAGTGAGCAGGTGCTCGACTTACCTTTGCACACGGCACCCAACGTCCTGAGTCTGTGTCCAGTTTCTCGACCTCATAATACTCAATCGGCTCACCTCCATCGTCATCTAAACATGCCTTGGTTTGCACTCTATTGGAAATCTAAGAGAACGTGCGTGAGGATGCGAAAATGGACAGCTACATCATATCATAAGTAAGTATAATCTGATGATTACAGTCAAGCCCAGCCGCGAAACGTTAGAGATGAGTACATATTGTATTCTATGTGTCCTTCGCTCGTCAATTGCAATGCAGTCGCCCAATTGTTATACTGGATAAGCCAGTTCTCTGGGTAGCTATCAACCAGAAGCCGCCTCAATCAAGTCCGAATACCTTGCCGCATTGTTTCAACTGTAACACTGACCTGGCGGCTTCCAAGAGAGGTTACAGTTGTCTTCGAACACATCAGTCACTTCAAGAGGACCGTTCGGCTTCGTAGGCCGATCGAGGACGGTCAGATTGGCAGCCTCTGTGTCTTGGCCGTACTGGTTTTTCACGGATAGTCTGTAATGTTAAGATACGTCACGACGGAACGTTGGTCCGCGTTCGAGGTTTCTGAACTCAGTTTGCATCTGGTTGCCAACGGTTACCTGTATTCGCCTCGATCGGCACGGACGGCTGACGGAATGCAGAGAATGGTGTGGTCGTTCTTCTTGGTGTCGATGCTGAGATTCAGCGAAGGCTCTACTGCTTTGCCATCCTTCGCCCAATTTACCTCGGGCACTGGCTCTCCGCCGATTTTCACCTCCCAGCGAACAGAGTGACCAGCTTTCACGGTGATACTCTTCAGACAGTCGTGTTTCAGCCAAGCGGGGACTGGAAGGCAACTCCGCGTGATTCAGAGTTTGGAACGAAAACCCTGATAAGGCCAATAAGAGCCCAGAACTCACTGAATTTGGGCTTGGCGATCTGTTTTTCCGAAGCATCAGAGGGTTGGCCAACGCCAGCCTTATTGACAGCCTTTACTCGGAATTGGTACTCTTTGCCTTCCTTAAGTCCCGGAATGGAGGCGTTTGTATCTGAACGAGATGCCATTTGCTACTGGCGGTTGACTTCGGTCAAGTAAATCAGTCTCACCTTGAACCTTGGCGATCTCCTTCCATTCCTTAGTGTCCGGGTCGCGGACTTCGACGATGTATCCCTCGATGGGAGCGCCACCGTCCTTGTGAGGAGGCTCCCATGAGAGATCAATTCTGTCGGCATCATAGTCGGTAACCTCCGGTCGCCCGGGTTTTCCAGGCTCATCCCAAGGATCCTGCACAAGGTTAGAGTAGTCTGAACAACACCTCCATAGGACAGGAGGTACAAACCTTGATAAGGGTGTACTGATCAGCAGTCAGCGGTTCCGACTCTCCTTCGTTATTGACGGCTTTCACCCTGCAGTGCGAAGAGTTATGGTATTGAAGCAGCACAACAGAATCACAGAATGTCAGCCCTACCGGAATTTGTAATTGCCTTTGTTCCGAAGACCTTTCACCTTCAGTTGCGTTGTCTTGCCATCCACGCGGCCAACCTGGAGGAATCATGACTGCTTCTGAACAAGGGTACGCACACAGTAACGGCGTGCCTACCTCAATGTACTTCCCCTTGTTGTCCATGTCTTGGGCCTCGATCACATAGCCTGTTAGTGGATCTCCGCCGTCATCCTGTAACGTAGTACGCTACCCACTGTGCTCTTCCATCAAACCAAGGAGAAGGAACATAGAAAGGGACTTAGCAGTTTCACTACCAATGTCGTGGTTAAAAATACTCAACGTTTAAAGCGAATCAGTAAGTTCTGAGATCGCGAGCGACGGGCTCAACGCGCGTTGGACCCAGGAAAAGATGCAGGCCTCACCAGTTTTACAAGCAAGTGGACCCACCTCTGGCGGATTCCAGTCGAGGGTGCAGCCGTCGACATGAACATCAGTGACGTCCAGCGGACCCTTTGGTGGCGTAGGTCTGCCGACCACAGTTACCCTGGCGGTGCTTTCTGCTGTGCCACTCGTGTTCTTCAGCACAATGGTGAACTGCCCGGAGTCGCCCCGTTCGGCGTTTTCGATCTAAACAGGTCCTTATCACAGAGCTCGGGAGGGGATCGCAACTCAGACTCACCTTCAGTTTAGTCTTCCCTCTCTCGGTGCTCATCTTCACGCGGCCGATAGCTTTGAGGGGCTTTCCATCGACTGACCATGCCACCTCGGGAAGGGGCTCACCAGTGATGGCCACGTCGTACTTGATCGTCTCACCGACCTTCAGACGCAGATCCTTGATGCCTCCACCGGGGAAGGAAGGTTCAGCTGTAACAAAATCCGCAATCACTCGAATGCCACCTTGCACAATTCAGCTCTGAAGGGCACTACTGCTAACACCCGTCGCACTGATTTGGGCAAAACAATGTCTGTGAGGGTAATCGTTCGGCTATCTACGAATCTCCCTAAGAAGGTAATCATGAGCTTTCATCTCCGCGAGCAAGGCAGTGAGCCACAAAGCCGCCTAGAGCTATTTTTAGTGCCAGGCTATATGTGCAAGGTCATGCAACATATAATTCTCTATCCTCTAAGAGGTGTTACGTAAGCCAAATGTTAGAGCGGAACTGGGTCGTATTTTGACGACGACGAAGCGGCGCAAAATGTGAACGAAAGGAACACAGAGATGAGTAGATGTCCAACCTGGTTTCGCCTTGATTTTCACACTCTTCCCGTGATCACAGGGATCGCCGGGACCAGCTCGATTAACGGCTCGAACGCGATAGTAGTACTCCTTGCCTTCGACGACCTTGTTGTCTGTTAGACAGTGCACTCCCTTGCCGTCTGCAGGAGTCGTGCCGACGACGTTCCAGGTCTTTTCGGACTTCTCTCGCCTCTCGACGATGTACTCTGTGATGGGTGACTTGCCGTCGTCCTCAGGTGGTTCCCACTGCAGTGTGAGGTGGTCCTTATCCATGTCGGCCACGTCCATATTTCTCGGCTTGCCAGGAGTTTCTGAACAATGACACACCAGACATTCACTTTTCGACCGCAGTTAGCAGCGAACGAAACACAGAGACATGACATGAGAAATCGTGGTGTCAGTACTAAGCCATGAAAAGCCGATTTGTTAGAATGTACACTTTTGGTTACCGAAACACAGCGGATTCCGTGGACGATTCAGCTGCACAAAACAACCATTGGTAGCTCAACCATTCAACCTCCCTCGTGGAATCCCTTTTCCGCCCCTCCTCCCCATCTCCCCTGATCGATGTGCCCACTTCATTCATGTCTAATGCTCACAGAGGAAATCTCAACTTACTGTAAGGATTTTTGGCCAACACCGTTTCTCCGGTGAGCGGATCAGACACTCCTACGTCGTTCACGGCCTTGACGCGGAACTTGTACTCGCCGTTCTCCTTCAGGTCCTTCACCTAAAACGCAGCAGACATGAGGACAGCAAGAAAGGTGCGGATGCCAGCCTATAGCGGACCTTGAACTCGGTTCCCTTTGTCTCCGCGAGTTTCTTCCATTCGCCGCTCCTGCCTTCTTGCACCTCCACTATGTAGGCCCTCACAGGCTGGCTCTCGTCAGCCTCCGGCTGACCCCACTTGAGATCAAGCCCTGAATGAAATGTGGAAATGAATGATGAAGTACTTTCCCACTGACTATATGTAGAGTTCATCGTTCGCGGAATTGTGTTCGGGTGAATAGGACTCATTCGTGAGATTGGAAATTTGAAGAATCAGCTGCAAGAAGTCACCTTCCCATTTCTAGATCTACTTGACAGTTCTTCTAAAATAGGGTGCTTCGAATGACGAATTGACCGTCAAGTACATCCTTTTTTACGTTCGCACCCTACCCCTCTTTCGTGCTTTTTTTCCGCAAAAATGCATGTATGCATGTAAGACTCAGTGGTAGATCGTTGTGTCATCGTGTGTCTCCCACCGGTCACTAGTCATTTGCCATGGCAATGAAGACCGTCTCGCGCACCTTCTGCCGTGACATTCTTCGCCTCCAGAGGACCCTTCGGCGGCTTTGGCTTGTCCTTGACGAAGAGCTCGAAGGGAGCAATTACAGTTCCTGCCGAGTTTCCAAGCTCTAGGGCCCACTTGCCGGTGTCTGCCAGCTGAAAAAGGAAAAATGGTAGTACAATTACACATAGGTTGCGAGGGGTAGTCACCTGAGGGTTCTTGAAGACAATCTCGGCCACGTCACCGTTGATGACCACCTCGACTAGCTTCCTCATGGCCTCGTCGATCGGCTTCCCATTTCGGAGAATTACTGGCTTTGGATCCCCACGCCGTGTTCCTTTGATTTGAAACGGAATCTGAATATTGAGGTTCGTTTTACGCCACTGTCGCAGAAGGAGTGTGGGCGACTTGCCTTCACAGTACAGGGCTCGCCGGCCTTCGCTTCTATCTTCTTCGGTTTCCAGTTGAGTACGGGGCGCTTTTCTGCCTCGAGAACAGTTACGAAGCAGCTGCCGACGAGACCGCCAACGTCGATCTCGTAGGTCTCGCCTTCATTCATCTCGATTTTACTGATCTTCAGGGTGTGCGTGCCGTTTCGGGATTGCGTCTCGAACTTGCCACCTGAAGAAAGTAATGAAATGCGTATGCGGAAAGAGCTCACTACCTCGTCAAGGTGATTCTGTAGGCCCACCAGGCATGCTGGTGATCTTGATTCCGTTGCGGGTCCATGCTCCTGGTGTCTTGGTGTCTTTCGTCTGGCATGTCATTACAACGTCTTCCTTCTCGACCACCTCCAAGTCCTTCAGCTTCACGATGAACTTGTTCAGCGCTGAAAAGAACCGCTGCACCTCTACAACTAGCGCTTGTTTCATCGACAACTCACGTTCGACGATCAGTTGCGCCATCGTCTTGTCGTCCTTTGTGGTGCATTTGAACTCTCCGTGGTCTTCTATCCTCGCACACGTGATTATGAGACGTCGCTTTCGACCAGTGCGCTCCTCCTTGTATCTGAAACACGCGTTAGACTCCTCGATACGACCGATCCTGCACGCAGCAGTTAGTACTTCTTGCCATCGACGTTGATCTTCACGCCGTCGTGCCACCACTCCACATCGGCATCGCGATCGTTGACGTCCGTTTCGAGCGTGGCGACGTCGTTCTCGTTCACCTTCTGCGATTTCATGGGAACTACGAATGTGTGCCGCGGTTCTGCAATACTCCAATTCAGTTCAGTTTGGACGCCGAGTCACAGGACGGTGGCCTCCCACCTTCTACATAAACCTGCACTTTGCTAAAGACATCGTTCGTGATTCTAGCCGTCCACTCGGCTTGGTCGGCCTGTTCTACCTCTTTGATCGTGAGTGTACATCGACCGACAGCGTCTTTCTCTATCGTGTATCGCTTATCGTTCCTGAAACCAGCAGGTAAACCGGCAGTTCACTGGGAACCTGACAACTGGAGTCGTACACGTCGATAGGCTGATTTCCTCGCCACCAGACGAGAGGAGCTCTGGGGGAGTTGACTTTGCAGGTGAGCACAGCCTGTTTCGTTCGGTAGATCTCTTGAGTGTTCGGAAGAGGATTGAGGAACGAGTACTTCATCGGAGGCTCTGCAATACTTGGACATTAGAGTTCAGCCTACAGCAGATGGCGTTCTCCGTCCTCGGCGGCGAACCTAGAACTGTCAAGATGGCACTGGTCGGAAGACCGTTCGCTTCGCAGGTGTACTTTCCGGAGTCATCGACCTCGGGATTGTTGATGATCAGCGTGCAGACCGACTTTTCAATCACGATTTTGTACTTCAGACCTGGAAATCGTCTATCCAACTTTCTGCGGTACTGAAGTGCAGCGAGCTCTCGGTCTCACCTCCGGAGAAAATCTCCTTGCGGTCTTTGTACCACCGAATCTTCGCGTTCGGCCGAGAGTAGACACACTTCCATTCTGCGAATTTGTCAACCTAAACAGAAGGGCGCTGAGGGTGCTCGAATCTCAAATGGCTGCAGCTCTCTCGCGAATTCTGTCACTACTCTATCATTAGTTCTATCCCGGTCGCCGTGAAAACCGCTGACAGGTGCGGCACCACTTCTCCACTGTGCCACCACCAGGTTCAGTTTATTAGAAACTTGACAAACGTGAACCGAATGAGAGTTCGTTTTCCGCCAGGCAATCTACAGACACCGCTGTGTTCTTAGGAGCATAAGGTGCTAGAATTTGAATATCCATTTCCAAGTTGAAAAGCTGAAAGGAAACAAATATAATTTCGGGGTTATTACCAGATTCTCTATATTTCTCTTTAAAAAGAAGGGTAGTAAAAATGGTAGACTGTGCAGTGTAAAATCATAAAATGGTCGTACATTTCTGTAAATAAAACATTTCGACAAATAGATGTAAAAACGAGAGAAGTGCTTTCTAGAGGACCTGCAATTTCGCATAGAGGTCCTGGCTGAGCGAGCATTGTCGCTGAATATTCTCAGAAGTTTTCAAGAGCGTTTGAAAAGCGCTCCTAGCCTCGCTTTATGTAGTGTCCATTCGTGACCGTTTTTCAAGTTTCAAGACAGAGCCTCTAGAAGCTGCTCTACAGAAAACGCCTCAAGTACACTCATCTAAGAAATGTCTTTTGCTGGACCGTCACAATCTCAGTCAGCGAACGTGTCCAAGTTGTCGCGCTGTGCAGTAAGACTACAGCGTCTAGTTATTTCGCGGTGCCTTCCATCCTCCTAACATCCCCATGTCCATTTCTGCCAATATGCTCAAGCAGTTGTTCTTTGCCATGGAGTCTTCGCCACAGAACGTCCGGATCTAATCAGCCCTGATCGATAACTGAACCAGGTCTCAGGGTGGGTCCCGAAAAACGCCGGCGGGAGAGGAGCTTTTTGTCGGGAGCAGAGCGAGCGGTTAATGGATACGCATGCGGCTGTAACAAGGCAGTGCCGGACGGAGACTGGAGCGAGTCGATTCCTTCGCGTATCGGCCGGAGGGTAGGACTGGAGAAGGCAATCACCTGCTGTTGCACGGTATAGTCCTGAAGCGGCTGCTCCCACTTCTCGACCTTCTTGCCGGGGAACATCGACTGCCTGCGTTCCGCCTCGGTCATCGGCTTCTCCTCTTCCGACTTCTGACCACCGGGTGGTTCGTATTCCCTAGGATATCAGCTATTAGCACAAGGATCAGCAAACGAGCTCCACATGTGTCGGTCTGGAACAGGAGTCGGCAGTGATAGCAACGGCAAGTGGACAGGATTACGGTGCTGTGGGCACAGAAGCGACATGAAAGGTGCGAGCTGAGAGGCTCCTCAATGGCCATGCGATGTGAGTACGGAGTTAGTTCTGTCCGCTTACCTGCCAGCTTTTGACGAGCGCTGCTTAGCACTGAATGGAGAATCACATTTAGCAACATTGAAACGACTTAACGAGGAGCAACAACAAGAGTTACAGCAGCAGAGGAGGAGGCGAATGCTCGCCAGCGATCAGGCGCCCGCCACCGCTGGCTGGGGCGAGACCAGACCAGCTTAGTTCATAGGGCTCGAAAAGTGGGCAACAACTGTGCCGTTCCGTTTGTAATAAAAACAGCGAAGAATGCCGGAAAATGCTCAAGCTTTTGTTTGAGGCTGCAAATCAAGGGACGAGCGGAGGAGTACCGGAGCCCGAGGTCCGAGAGAGAAAGGGAGAGAGAGAGACGGGTCACAAAGAGATCACAGAGAGACTGAACTTTGGGGAGAATCTCAGAGGCCACCAGGTAGCAGTGGAATACCTGTGTTTGAGCATGGCTCGAAAGTCGAGCCCGTTATCCGAGGTAACCAGGAGCTTGATGTCGATCGTGTCCGAGCCGAACTGATTCTCGACTGTCAGCGTGTACGCGCCGTCATCCTTAAAATACACCAGACAGTCTATTCTAGTCCTGTATGTAGTGATTCGACAGCAACACCTGCAGCTATAACAAATGCCCACTCTGCGCCGCAGTACCGTGGGCAGGTACTACAGAAAAAGCAAAGCCAGCGGATATCAATCACTGCCCTCCCTAGGTTTTTTTCAGCTTCGCTGACACAAGGTCCATCGAAATTCTCGGAATATGAGACGGGGGTCTGCGAACAGCAAACAGAACTCAAAGCAACACCTCACTGATTTCGTAGGCTGATGAATGCGCCTCGACAACTGCCACTGAGGCTGGAGACTGGACTCCGTGTTCTCACCTTCGTCGGCCATATATGCTCCATAAATACTTTTGGGCCATTTTTAGCAGTGAATTCGACAGAATCGCAACTTTAACGTGTTCAGAAACTTTTATCGAAACTTTTTTGGTGTTGCTCGTTGACAATCTGCGTTGAGAATGAATAGAAACTGCAACTACCCTTTAACTACTAAACGACGCCAAAATAGGAAAATTATTCCAGCAATATACAGGGTTTCAATTGTAATCGAACAAAGCCCTCCGAATTACCACATATGTCCAAAGGTGCATCAGAGTTGACGTGGACAAAAACGCAACAAATAGTCAGGCTACGGAATACCGAAATGTTCGTTTTTTTTACAAATGGGAAATTGCTCGGTTCTATGACTCCACGCTAGGACATTTTGAGAATACTGGGAATCCTCTTCCAAGCTGCTTCCGCAGAGTTTTCTGGAAGAGATGCGAAAGAGAAAGGTGGGAAGAAAAGTTGCCAAATGTGTCGTGTATATTCAATTTCTACACCAAAAAGGTAGAGGGGAAAGGCCACCGAAGCAGCACTCGGCAGTTTTTTTTGGGCTTACTCGCTATTTAATGCGGCGAAGCTTTTTCTCTAATAGAGGCAAAAAAAGAAAAAAATGGAGCCAGGAAATTGATTATACCATCCCGTTATCGCCCTTGGGAAAACCAAAACATGCATTTTCATGGAAGAAGATGTGATTTTATTACGATTTGTATGCTGATGAATGGATTGCTTCGCGTTTCTATTCAGGAGACGCAGCACAACGGGGGAGAGTAAAGGATCCCTTTTCGTAGGCCAAAAAATGACAGAAGGCCTGCATTCTTCACCTGTCGAGCTAGAAGTGAATTTTTCAAAATTTATTAAGGGGACAGAGATTGCTGATCTCACTCAGTACAAACGCCTCGGCGACCGCTGCATCCAAAGTGTCTCTCGGAAGTTCTGCCCCTCTAATCCTCGCGGTGTTGCTCGCCACGCTGCTCTGACTGTTTACAGTTTTCCTTTCACTCGTTATTTTACTAATTGTTTGCTTTGTGGCCTTCCATGCAAGTGAAATTAAATACGAATTAAGGCGAGTCACGGTTGACTCTGCATTCCAGCCTCTTTACGTGGAGGCGAAGTGGGCGGCTCACCTGAGATCGGCACTTCAGCAGAGCGAGCGATACGGTGTTCGTCTCTCCGTCAGTCATGTGTCGGAAGCGTCCACCATTCAGAATCTCGCGGTTGCCCTTCGCCCAACGAACTGTGGGTGGCGGATCGCCCTCCACCTTGCACTGCAGAACGGCCGTCTCATCTGAAACATGACTCCTACTGTGATATCCATGCATCTGGATTTGCTCCTTAACTGCAAGCAACTGGTTCGGCTCAGCCAGCTCTTTAGCACAGCACTGCTCTTCGTCAACGCACCGACACATCTCGTTCGCCCGTAGGTTTTCAAGAGTCCTCGTCCAAGTGTTTCGCCCACACTATTACACTACGCACCGAACCCCACCTTCGCCATGCGGCCAGCACCACTTGTACCCGCACGACGGAGTCGTCCGTCGAACTGGTAGCCTCCTCCTTAGGTATCACAGTCTACTCCAGAAAGTGAGGTCGCAAGCCCAGCTCTCTGTCTCTCTCTCTCTCTCTCTCTCAGTATTGACTCTGGACTGAGAGATCCTTCGCCAGTGGGAAATCTCTCGGGCGTGGTATTGCCGGTAGGCAAATACTTTGGACGCTAGAATGGTTTGCGTAATGTACCGACAAGTGAAGGAGCACCCCAGTGTTGGGACGGATGGAAAAACGAGTACTGACGATTCTTCACTGGATATTCGCCGACCCTTCAAGTACAGAATGCCTATGAAAATGAGCACAGCCAGAATTTATCAGAATTAAAGGGCCGCTCAGAATTTATTTCTCCGTGTAATATTCCATTCTTCTCTGAGCGATACAAAAGCAAATCCATCTTACACCCACGACCCGCAGAAATCAGCCAGTAGTAACCATGAGACACTGAAATGGAGTGCGCAGCCAAAACAGACAATGCGCAGGTTTTTGTCTGAAAAAGGGCTCGGCCGATCGGAAAGGAGCTTACAAGGGCGACCAGAAAACCGCTTCGTAGCCGATGCTGGCTGTCTCGAGTGAGCGTTGGGTTGAATGGCGGTGCATGATCAACTAGGAATCTTGCTTGGTACAGAACCTTACCGCTCGCGCCTTTAACTGTCGACATGATCGGGACAGGGTGGACTGCCTACGAAAAAAGAACGTGAAGTCGAACGACTCACTCTCGACAACGGTGACGTTCTCTGGAACTTCCATGATCCTTGGAGGCTTGCCCTTGACTCCAGACGGAGTGAGCGGGGTGACTACACGATCCATAATCAGCTGTACGGATTCGCGCCGCATATCGATGCTACTTCTCCTCTGAAATGGCATCAGATGAAGCCTCTGTAGACACCTAAGGGCTGTTACGCACTCTAGACATGTAAGGCATGCGATGAGGAACGGAGTTAGTTCACTTCGGAAGAGGTGAAACGGTCATGCAGCACAGTAGAATGGAAGAAGAAGAAAAAGCACTATGGCTCACAAGTGAGTCGCGCCTCTTCTCAACGCCCTTCCGAAGGAAGGGGTCGAGAGACGCTGAGCGGATGGAGTCCAGGTCGCTCCCGGAAGCCTCACTGAGATCGTCTTCATTTTTCGTGACCGGCTTCAACTTCGCTGCGATGCCGCTCGACTCTTCCTCGTGCACAACGCGTCGGGTCCTCTTCAGCTTAACGTCAAGGAAGCTGGCTTTCTCTTCAGTCCTTTGCTCAACAGCCGGCTTCTTTCCCGCTGGCTGCCGCGGTTTCAGCGCTGACTTCAAGTCCGCAACGTCTTCCGTCTTGAAGCCGTCCTTTTGCTGTAAAATGCGCTAAAATTCGACAAAGACACTCGAAAATATTAATGAACGAGAGCGAAAGAAAGTCAAAATAAAATGTTAGTGTCAGTCGGAAGGAACAACGTTAGCGGTGCAGACGAAAACAGGAGAACAGTGAATGTGAGCAGAGATAGGCCGTACTCGGTTCGAAGTGTCGATCTCGCCGGGTCTCGCAGCAATGCCGACTTTTTTCGGCTTGTCATCCTGCAATCAGAGGAAGTGCCGTGAGGTGAACAGTGAACAAAGCAAAACTGAGGAAGTGCGCACTTCAGGTAGTCAGGATCGACAGCGACTGGAGAACAGCCACATGTGGACTGCGGGACTGACTACAACAACCGCTCAGAATCAGGTGGATCCCAAAAGCAGCTACGCAAACGCAGACCAGGGGAGACAGTGGGAGAAGACAAGCAAGTTTGGACTTGAAACGGCTCTTCGTGCTCAGCGATCATGAGACCTGGGCGTTTTGGTAGACCTGCTTTAATTCTTCTGTGCAGCGCAGGTTGAAGGAGAGCTTGCAACAGGACTCTATGAAGAGTGTACAGTAGGTTCATTTCGTTTTCGCATTTATACTTGCCGCTCATGCGGAACAAGGGTATTGCTTCCCCTACATAGATAGTTAGCTGCAGAGAGAGAGAGAGTTGGGAAGAAATGAACCTACGCACGTGCCATGAACCCTGGGCTGGGAGCAACAAACAAGTGGTGGTCAGCGTGCCTTCCTAAAGGATCTTGAAGGGAAGAACGTGCTATAGACAGGCATAAGGAGGAGTGACAGTATCAAGTAAATACATATATTGGTTAAAGAACACGAAGAACATGGAGATCCACATGGACGACACACAACAGAACATACATCTTCTTCAACGTCAGGGCAAGAGTCGGACTTCGCAGCCACCTTCGACTTGATCTTCGCCCTCGCGGCTCCGTCTACATTCCTCGGATTCTCGTCGGCCAAGCCGTTCTTCCCCTTCGCTAGTAGGGTCTTTCTAGCCGGCTTGGTCTTGCTGACTTTCTTCACCCTAAGTTTAGCAGCCTCGGATTGCGACTGGTCAGCATCTATCGATGGTATGCTCGACAGCGAATCGCTTTTGTCAAGGGAGCTCCTGGAAACAACTTCGGAGCCCATTTCGTCAGCTAACTTGCGACGATCAGGGTACCGCGATGCCTTCTGAGAGATCATCTGCTGAAATATGGGTGCTCAACAACAACGTGGTGGTGCGCTAACTGGTAAAAAGGACCTGCTGCTGAAGGGGCTCCTCAAATGAGCTTGCTGCTTCCTGTGTTTTAGAGTTAGCCTAAAACAGACATACACACACACGCGGACAATGACGAAGACGCACATGGACGGAACAGAGACAAGGACTCGTTTTGGGGTAGCCGGTCACTGGTCAACGCTGCCCTGTGCTACGCTAGAAACGGACTGATTCGGACTCATCGCGCGTTCTTTATTCAGCTTTGCGAGCTTCGAAACGACGAGCAGAACACCATGCGCGGCTTCTTCCCTACTTTACAGAGGTGAAGGGATTTCCACAAATTGAGACTTTCACTGAACTCTGAGCTGCGAGCTGAAGAATCCGTGCGGGAATCCGTTTTGCGCAGTGCATGCGCAACACTTCTTCGCTAAACCCTAACAAACAGACTTGTCGTTGGTTATTTGCACCGTTGGTTCTAGAGCGCATTCTAACATAACTACTGGCAGCACTTGGGAATGCTATGAGAAACTCAGAAAAGGGACTCCATATCGACTCCCCGCGCATTTTGGTGGAAACCTGTGTGGCACAGAGGAATTTGGTCAGAAAAGGGGAATTTCACGTTGAACTGGACACCTACTGCCGACTATCCAAGAGTACAGCGGCACTCCAATCAATCGTCATCTAACGTGAGCGATAGCAAGCATCCTTAGGTTCTGCGACCTCGGAGGCTCGACGTTATTGTTGAGTGGCTTGGTCAACTTGCCAGCGAGGCTATTAGGTAAGCTTCATCTAAGTCTGGGCGTTTTGACCGTATCATCGTCCCGAAGGCGTGAGTTTGACGCCTTAGATTTTACCCATAGCCCTCCAGTTGCTCCAAGAGCGTACACTAGCGCCTTCTCTATTCAGAGCGCGGTACGCCAAGCGAAACTCCATGCTAAGCAAACTCGTTCTACTCTACTATCTCCTTTGCTACTGGCTGACCATTAGTGACGCCACTTCCTGGATTACAGAGCAATCTCTACGCCAGGAGGTTACTTCTCGATTCGGGAGTGTCTGTGTGCACTGTTAGCGTTGGATCAGAAACGCTACTGCGACACTTTCAATTCACGTCTTCAACACGTTCTTGAAAAACCAGGCCACAAATACAAATTTCAGTCAACAATTTCGAAAGTGATGCAATTTGACCAAGACAATGATAGCACAACATGTTCTCTCCGTGGAACTGGTCCCCCACACAAGGCCGCTATCTGGGTGAATGGGATAGACAGGGAACGCCTTCTGCTATGCGGAATTCTACGAAAAATAGTGTCGACGTGGACATTATGAAGCAATCGAGTCCGGTTAGCGCAGCAACTGGTGCTTTTAAAAATCATGTGGCGCAGAACCACTTGGTACGTACGAGACCGAGGCCTTTTCAGCAAGTTTTCGGACGAAACAAGCAATCATTCTGCTTTGTTGTGCTCTTGCGGCTTGCTCGCGGTTATTCGTAGAACAGGCTACCTTCACATCTTTACCACAAGCAGCCTTTCTTGAACATTTTCAGAGAACATTCATACCACGAGGTATCGACGCTAAAGCGCGCGCTGGGTAGGAAGGGGGGGGGGGGAGACCACGCGCATCCGCCCGCGGTCACGTCCCAGATTAGGTACCGGGTGCTTGAGACCATATCTGCCACGCAACGTCGTCGTCCCCTCCCATTTCAGAAAGCGTGTAAGGCCCCGTTTATACTTCGTCGCGGCGCGACTCGATGGCCACGCAATGAGGCCAAATTGATCGATCGCTTCACACAATCAATATGGCTACTATACGTGGCGTCGCATCGCGCCGCGACGAAGTATAAACGGGGCCTAAGGGGAGCGATGTTATAGAAGAATAGGGTTACGACATGCAAAATAGAAGAGAAAGCTCAATCTAATTTGCTAAGCCTAATAATCATTTTCCTTCCCTACTGAAAAGATTATGAGCCTTTTTTAGTCATTTCTTCAGATTGGACTGCTTCTTTAAAGAAGCACCGGAAATCTCATGCCAAACGATGACGACCTTTCATCCCTTTCCCCGAGCACTACCCACCACAGCTACCGGTGCTCTGACTTGAAGGTTGAGCGCCAATGCAACCTGGCAAAAAATGTAGTAGTAATAATTAAAGTCAAATGAAGAAGTCTCTTAAGGCTTGAAGTGGCAGCAGGTCAGGGAATCTTTATGAAGCACAGGTGGATGCAGTGCTGCAGGAATAATCATAATCATTGTGCTCAGCAGAAAAGCGCTTCAGAATTAGAGGAACGCGACGTTGGGGGCCGACACTGATACGGTAGCTCCCAGAAGTGGCGCCAGCAAATGGCGATGGTCGCTCGGAAAGCGCCCGCTGCCACAGCGAGTCGCAGCAGCTCAACCTTCCCGGGCGTCGCGTTCCCTTCGGCTGCTTCAGAACGACTTATATCACTCAATCGTCATTAAGTGGACCTCCTAGAGGATGGCCTCCTTGGCTTCCAAACGTGTCGGGATCTAGGCCTCTGTGGCAGCACGCTCAAGCCTACTTGAGTCAGACCTGTACGGCATCGAAATTTCTATTAAGATTTTTCACCTTGAAAAACTGACTTGCGACTGCACACGTTTTTAAATCTTAACTTTTTGGACTTTAAACATTGTTTTAAAGATTTTCCGTTCCAAGAGAAGATAACGTTAAAGCGATGGTCAAGCACAGCCGTCGGAAGAACTGAATTCAAGAAGTTTTGTTACAGATAAAATTACGAATATGCCGTGAAATGAATTCTCTGTAAAGGAAGTTGTTCATAGTAAGTTACACAGAGTACGGCAGAAGTTACATTAAAATCGCTTGAGATAACTGCGCTCTTCATCTGCATTAAGGGCTTAGACTCAAGTCGGTTTTTGGTGATAAGGCAGTCGTTATGAGGAAGTAGTGGCCTCCGTGGGTCAAAAATTATTGGCCACTGCGCAATGAGAGCTGAACGCAAATCCTTGAGCCTTGACCAGCGAGCAGCTGAGGGGCACCAGAAGACGGAGACGTCTCGGATCGGTGACGCGCGAGGGGAACGGGTCGTTCGCCCTGCAGCCGTTGTAAGGGGCGATCGGTGTTTGCGGATGAGTTAGAAGACACAAAACTGTTCCCGACGACAAATACTCGACGGTTCAGCGCCACTCGACGGCGGCCGCTCGCCGCGTTTTTGAAACTGCTCACGTAGCGCGTAAATAACGGAGCCGACAGAACGAAGTACCGAGCGGAAGGACTAACCTCGGTCTGGCGTTTGCGGGTGCCTCGCGGTCCTCCGAAGGAAGGTAGCTCGGAGATGGACTCGGTGACCTCGTCGTCACTCGTCTCACCGAGCAGCTCTCGTCGTCGCTCCTCGGGAATCGTAAGACCCGACGAAGGGATGTCGTCCGCTTGAGAATCCTGCAACAGAGAAGCACTACTGAAGGATACGCAGTCGGCAGGCCTATGCCTAGTGCTTCCCGCAAGATGTGCGTGTCGTTTTTTCGAGACCTGTGAGCAGTTTACCCGAAGTTAAGTGAGGGAGCTCATCGCCACCGAGAAACCCAATATTTATGCTGGGTTTTTCCTAAAATTTTAAGGAGTTCAGAGAACGTCTGAGAGGGTAACTGCATCACAAAAATGACAAACGAAAGGGTTCCATTCTCAAGAACAAAACAAACAGGGAACGGGTAGCAGCGTTTTCTCGCACACGATCGAACGCCTGTTTTTTGGATCGGAAACCTATCACCATACTGATCTGCAGATTTCGTCTACGCACAGGAAGCACATCTGGAACAGAGTGCAGAACTCGCCCCACAGTCGCACTTAAGGGAAGAAAGCGATTGGCGACTACTTTGGCCAGTTGGAGGGTGTCTCGAGTTGGCGTAAGGTGTGCGAAGGCGTCCGGAGGGGGAAAGCAGGGCAAGGCAGAGACAAGGTGTGGAGGACGACGATACTTCCGCCGCCACCGGATATTTGCTCATCCAATCCACCCCTTCCGCGAGCTCTTCCTGCCGCCTGGCTTCCCTCGCTCGACGATCGGGCTCGAACGTCGGCACACATTAGTACAATACTAATCACGTATCGCCGATTTCTGCTGGTTTACGTTGGGCTCCCGCGAACGACTCAGGGGCTGCAGGAAGGCTGTCCTGTCGTAGCGTACGCGACTACCAGGAGAAATGCTACAGCTGAAGGAATTACCTTGCTCTCCAACCGCTGTAACACTTCACGAAGCTTATCCTCCTCGAAGTCCATAAAGTCTTCGATGCTCAGACAGTTTCTGATGTGAGGAGAGAAGTAGTCAATGATCGTTCTGAGGAACTCGGCCTTAGCCTTGCCATCCGGCAGCTTGCGAATGATAAAGCGGTGAATTTCTGATAGGCGGCGGCCGCTCCTTTGGCGAGGCCGGGTCGGCAGAGAATTTCGTCGGCAGTGGTCCACTCTTCCGCAGGGGATCATGGAAGCGGCTGAACTGGCTTCTCCGGCGAGAGATCTGGCAATAGTTATCGTCAGATTTGATTATGATCCTTAGGAAATGGGCATGAGGAAATGGACAAGAAACGCAGAGATCAGTCGTTAAAGCGGAAGCTGGAGGAAGGTGGAAGGCAAGACGATCACGTGGACCGGTGACGACGAGCTGAAGAGCGTTTCTCTTGCTGGGTTTCGCGGGTGCTAAAAGCGAGCATGAAGTGGTGTTGGCCTGATGTCGAGTACAAGAGCTTGTCGGCGAGTTCCTGCAGCCGTTCGATATCCCAGTGAATGGACCGTGAAAGCTGCTGCATTTTAGCAATTCGACAATGATCGGAAAACCAACGAACCTCATCGGGATCTGGGCGAACGACCTTCTGCTTCGGCAACAATTCCGGCGGTCCTTTCTGAAAGAGAAAAGAACGCTTCACTGCAAAGAACAGTGAGCACGCATTTTCGGAATCGAAGAGGGGCCATGACCACTCGTTTTTAGAGGCGATTATACATTCGGCTTATGAGAGATCGAAGGCGAAAATCTCACAGACGCGCGGGAAAAGCTAATAGACCATGGCAACAGTCTGTGGTCGGCACGTGCCTCTTCCCAAAGAAAGTCGTTAACAACGAAGAGTGCATCTGGTGAACTTTGCTCCCTTCTAGGAGTTCATTAATTCTGTGCTTTTCGAGGTCCACGTTTCCACCCCCGGCCTACTAGTAAACGGAAAAGTTACTAGTTGAGCAAAAATTGACGTACCGTCTCTGGAGGCTGCGGAGTTTTCTCCTTTGGGGCCTGAAACACAGAATACATTTTACCTCCAATTGTTCACACATTATGGGAGAAACGAGCTTGAAGGGTCACAGAGCTTCTGCAATGGAAGCTGCTACCGAATACCTACATACAGGGCTGCTGGTAGGTCATGGTTTTATGCGGATTAGGTTCTCACTGCAATAGTTTTTTAGTGGCTTCGCCACACTGGATAGAGGAATGGCGGCAGACACAGCTACACTTGGCATTTGTTCGCAACAACAACGGTCTATCGCTGCTTACGACGCCGTTAGAGATCGGCACCGAAGGGAGCCGAGGAATGTGCAAGTAGACTGATCCCTAGTCTAGTCGCTCGCAATCACCCAGCGCTACTCCTCAGAAGCGGCAGCGGAATGCTACCGGGAATATTGGGTGCAATCACAGCATCTACTTGTCTGTGTTGTGCGTCCTCTAGCTGATCAGCTCAAAGACTGGGGGAACTACATGAACACCGCCACGCACATTCTGTTTCACTTTCTGACAGAATTCAACCATAAAACGGCTCGCTGCTAGCCGGCTTCCCTCCTTGACGCAGTCCACCTCTCTCAAGCTATTCGGGAGCTGGGCTGAAACCGTCCAGCTCGAATGTCACCATAAAAGGGGAAAACGTACAGGGCTTTTGCTTTTGCTGCGCTTTTGCTTAGGAGCTGCCAACGACGAGGACTGGCTATTCTCCTCGTCCGACTCCTTCGTCACTCCCAAGGACGTCTGCTTCTTCTCCTGTTCTTTCTTCTGAAGTTCTTCTAAATTCCGTTTTCTCATGTACTCCTCATCTGAAAGAAGCCCTTGGTCTCCTATTAAGACTGAGGCAATGACAGTTGCTTACCTGAAACTTCCATTTTAACCATGCCGCTACTCTGGCCTTCGCCGTACTCGCACACGGCGTGGCATTTGTACAGGCCAGTCTTGTCTTCGGTCAGGTTCCGTATAGTCAGATGCGCTTTGGCACCGTCAAATGTCGCGTGATAGTCACCGGTGGTCGCCAGCTTCTTGCCATCCCTGAAACGTGCTATTCAATGAGGAGCTTAGGACGCCCAACATCGAACTCCATTATAATCGTTGAAGCGTAGCCGAATTTCCGAACGCGCCACTACTCTTGTTGTGTTCAGAAATATTCGGAAACTGGAAAGGGCCTTTAGTCTTCAAAGGGCTTGCAACAGGAATGGACAGTCTAGTTACGTTTATTCAGAATGCGTAGATGTGAAGCAGCTTATGCTTCGACTTTAGACCCCTGTAACTTCTTTTCTTAGACGTTTCGCCCTCTAGAATGTGGTTAGGATACAAAACCGTTGGGCTGCAAAATGAGGAAAACTAAGCTCGGTTGAATCGAACTGTTCTGAGGATCTGCTGAAGGTGATTTGGGAGACTGAATGTTCCATCGACTAATACAAGGAATTTGAGGAGCTGCTAGACAATTCAGTGTTAATGTTTCCAGAACAAGTCTGGCAACCAGGAGCCGACCCAAACGCAACGTGACGTCCTTGGCTTCGCTGCGGACACTTCCATACAGCATTCCTTCCTCTGAGCGAGAAGGATCTCCTTATTAAGAAGCTGGTCCTAGTCCATTCACTAGCAGTGGACGACTGCGATCTACCCATACCTCTACCACCACATAATTGAGTTTCCCGCACCTAACGGATAAGATAAGGGCAGCATTCCCCAGGCTTCCATTTAGATGGATTGCGGAGGTTGTGCATGACGTTCCATCACTTACGACTTTCGATTATTTACCCATGTTAGAGGCAACTCTGGAGATCGAAAACCAAGTCAAAACAGCTGAAACTGTGTTAGCGAAGAAAGCTTGGGAAGGAAAGCACCTGAAGCATCCTGAGCTCGAAACAAATCTTCCAGAAAGCTCCTCGACCTTCTAAGCACGAACACTGAATTGGCGAGAGGAAAGAATAGCGCTATACCGTTAGAAAGAACGGCCAACACTGAACAAGCTGATGGCATTGGAGACGTTTTTCAGCGGTGATCGCTCTAAAACCTCGACGGAACGGTGCTGTTGAATAGGCGTCGGCTATAGAGTTGTACGGCTCGATGAAGAAGGAATAACGTGAGGGTCCTCTAGGTGTTCAATTCTGATAGCGCTCCGGCCCTTGGTTGTCCGGAAATAAATGAGCGTTTTGCATTCGTTACTATTGGAGTGCATTTTTTTTCAATGAAGTATCATCATACTCTATAGCAACGCGCTAAGCGCTGAGTTATACTTGCGATCAGTGCCGCCACAGAAATTAGTCATAAAATAAGGGGAAGATCGGGGGAAAATGGCGGGAAAATTAGGGCACGAAAATAGCGAAAAATACCCAGACTCTTCTCCCTGCCTGGGAACTTCAGCCCTGGGGCAATCGAGGTCCCTGAACACGAATCTGAGGTTCGTTTTTGAAGTATCGATCGCCATCAATCGATGTTGATCAAATCACGGGTCGCGAAAATAGCGGAAAATGCCTAGACGTCTTCTACATACCTGCCTGGAAACTTTAGCCCCTGGGGTAGTCGAGGTCGCTGAACACGAATCTGAAGTTCGCTTTTAAAGTATCGATCGCCGACAATCAATACTGATCAAATTACGGGGCGCGAAAATAGCGGAAAATACCCAGACGTTTTTTACGTGCCAGGGGAACAGAAGGCGTGCGGAATACGTCGCGTGACGTGACAAAGAAGTCGCTCAACGTATTTGGGGATTCAGATAGACGTGCCGAAGGCGTCGTTCGCTATGGGGGATCATTGAGGGGGAGCAGTACCAGTAGTGGAGGTTTCACTAAGGGATGACCAGTAGTGAGGAACCAACAAATCGCCCTACATGCTATACACTGTACGTACTGCGAACTTTTGTACTCCTAGTAGGGAAAAAGCTGTATAAGTAGAGCAGCTAGCTCGATGTGATTGTCCTCAGCTTAGTGATACTGCAAATCGCGCGAGGCGCGCAAGTGCGAGGTACACCGATAGGCGTGACCGATCACTTGTGTTCTAAATTTTGTAGTGTTATATATCATTGGAAAGCTAAGTTCGTGCTCTCTTCAACCATGTTTTCAAATTTTGTTTAGAGCATAAATTTTCCCCAATTTTAAACTTTGCCGTTTCAGATGTTTGAACGCAGTTTTCGCTAAATTTTCTTCTACGGATCCAAGCTTGGTATCAGTGCAGCTGAAACGGCCCGCAACATCAACTCTGCATTTGGGGAGGATTTCGCTAAAGAGCACACAATTCGCCACTGGTTCGAAAGGTTTCGATCTGGAGATGAAAGTCCCGAAGGTTAAGACCGAGATAGGCCGACATCACTCCTCACTCAAAGCCATGGTAGAGGCGGATCCGCGTCAACTGTGATAGACCACCACCGCACTTCGGCGTGGACGGCAGCATTATCAGTGGCCGCTTAAGTGTCACCGGAAAGGTAAAGAGATTGGATGAATGGACCCGCACAAACTGACTACCGAGCAGATGCCGAAGCGTCACGACACCTGTGTTTCGTTAAGGCTGCGCAATCCAAGGGAGCATTTTTTGGGCAGGGTCGTGACATGCGACAAAACTGGATCCTTTTTGACAATCTTCGTCGCTCTGCATAATGGCTGGACAATAGTGAGAGTCTCAAGGAGATGCTGAAACCAAGTCTCCATCCAAAGAAGACCATGGTGACCGTAGGGTGGACAATGGCTGGTGTAGTCTATTACAAGTTCTTGGAGACTGGAGGGACTATCACTGCGAAGAAGTACTGTGCCGAAGCTGAATTGATGCACCAGAAGTTGGTGGAAAAACAGCCGGTTTCGGTCAGTCGAAGAGGCCCAATCCTGCTGCATGACAACGCGCGTCCGTCCGTTTCAAAAATTGTTGTCCAGGGCGAATTAGGATGCAAAACCCTGCCATGTCCAGTATATCCACCAGATCTCTCCCTACCGTTTATCATTTTTTCAAGCATTTAGATCGTCATGCAAATGATAAAAAATTCAGCAACAAAGATGGTGACGAAAATGACTTCAACGCTTTCATCGCATCCAGAACTCCAGATTTCTAGGCTACCAGCATAAGTAAACCTGTTTCTCGTTGGCAAAGATTTATTGATTCTAAAGGTTATTATTTTGATTGATAAAGTTCTTTCTCTTTCTGAGCTGAGTTATGATAATTTGAATATTCGAGTTGCAAACGCCCATTTATCTCCGGTCCTTAGTGGAAATGTTATATAAAAACGTCAAATGGAAAAGCTCCGTGAACCCGCGAAGAGGTCAGGTGCTAGACACGTTGTCATATTAAAATATTAAAAATGTTGATTTGATGACCTAGGTTCTGGTTAGCGCAGCGGTTCCCTCCATAGCGGGAGAGAATTACACCCAGAAGTCACATTCTGAGTATAGCTCATCAAATCAACATTTTAACGTTTACTGGGCGTTTTTTCTTCTTCAGATAGATAATTTGATGCCAAATATCGAATTTGTTTTTCAAAACACGCAATTTGAAGAGCGCTATCAAGTAGCGGCAGAATAGGCGTTTTTTGCACTTTTTCCACCCAAAGACCAGATATTCAGGCCGGCATTGTACGCGCTGGTCGGAGTACAGAAGATCGAAAAACGTTAGGCGGCTGTTGACAACCATTCAGTTAATTCCTTTGGGGTGTCCAATCATTCATAGTCCGCAGAGTGCTGTGGAGGCACTCTGAGTCCGAGCATTTGGCGTAAGCCTCTTGCGGTGGAGAAATTGTTTTCTGCCCTCATCAAGAGGGAGTTCAGATCTACCCTAACGGAAGGGGCACCGCCACAAAAACGAGGAAAACGTCAACAGAGTGCCCTGTCACGGCTAGGAGATCGCGAAGAAATGTTCTCTTATAAACGTGTCCAGTGTGGCGAATTCGTAAAATAGTTCACCTTCAATTACCCGTTGTCAACCAGTTGAGTTGAGCCCCACCAGGACAGGACCGACGGACATCTCTGTGCAGCCAGTGATGATGAGATGACGCCTTCGTTATTACTTAAGCACGTACAGACCGTAACAGAGGCCACAAGCAATTGCAGGAACGTTGCGTGGCGATCGAAGTTCTTGGGCCAGATGGGACTCAACATGTCTCTCTACTCCGCGACGTCTTCCGCTCGTTACTGTCGTCGCCAGTATACATTGGATCCGAATGAATCGGATATCCCGATCCGAATCATCCAATTATCCGGCCACCGCGAAATTGCCCTTATCCGAATCATTCAAAAATCCGGTGTCCGCGAAATTGCTATTATCCGAATCATCCAATTAGCCGGACCCTGGATGATTCGGATGAAATCGGATAAATTCGGTAAACCCCTTCAATTTCTCCGCTCCACTTTGAAATCGCGCACCTCGGATAAAAGCACATTCAAAACGAATTTCTCGGGCGGGCACTCTGCTGAGTCATATGTTTTCGCGCCCAACTGTGAAACAGCGTCATAGTGACGTTGAATAACTTTAGCACACTGCTGAGCGTTAGGCCGGGGGCATACTTCCATCGCCGCGATGCCATCGCGGCGCTCAGTTCATGGCCATTCCGCCGCACGCGGCCGAATAGTCAAAGAAAACCTCGCCGCGGCCGCCGCAAAGTGGCGGTCGGCATGCGCGATGGCTTCCCGCGCCCGTCGCGGGCATGGCATACTTTTTCGCGCCGCGCGCGGTGTTTAGCGTTGATCCTGGACGGATCGCCGTCGCGCTCCCTTGCAGAGCGATGGGCGATGCGAGCGATGGGCGGCACAGAGAAATTCAAATTCTTTCGCGTCGCTCTGCAAAACTCATCGCCGCGATTCAATCGCGGCGACGGGAAGTATGCACGAGGCCTTACGTCGATCTTGGCATCCTTTTTTTTCAAATACCGTGCTGCGCTGCCGGGGGACGGGGACAGCAACGACGGGACTGAGGGAGAGAATAGATTACGCACGCCCTCCGATCGGCACTTCGCTATTTCACATTGTCTAGCATTCGGCGCAAGCCACTCTATAATTGAGTTAGCTGCCCGCTCTGTAGATGAGAAGGCGTATCTCACGGAGGTTCGAAACCTGCCTGAGATACGCCTAATGCAACCACGCACGATCTCATGGAACCCCATGCGACGCCTCTGCGTATCTCGCGCGGGCAACGTTTGCCGTTCAACATGAGATGTTGTTGCAGCAGAGGAGGCAAGCGCAGCCTCCTCCTGCTCTACCAGCGGCAACTGCAAGCCTTTCTGAGCGCCTGGATCCAGAGGAGAGGTCCTTTTTGTCGCGCAGCAAGCTTCTGGAGTGAGAATAGGTGACACCGAGCCGTGTGACGAGCGGCCTCTTGGGAAACAAGGAAGTGGGCCAGGAGTTGGGACCAGAAAGGTGGTGGACGGAAGGGGGGGGGGGGGAAGAGCAGTAAAGGCGGACCAGGAATTAGATCCAGCAAGAAGAAACGAGTGAATGGGAATCTGATGTCCGGATTTGGAAGGTATGTCAACGACATCCGGTGATGCAAGCTGTTTAGAATGAGAACGGTTGCGGAGGAGCAACCTGAGGGCAGAAGTACTGCGCAGCACAAACCAACGGCGTTACTGGACGGTATACATTGAATCCGATCGAAAATCTTTGGATAACTGGATGGTTCGGATAAAGGCGATTTTGCGGGCCCCGGATTTTTGGATGATTCGGATCGGGTTATCCGAATCGGATATCCAAAAAAGATTTTCATTAAATACATTGAATTCGGCCAAATCTCGATAAATGATAAATGGATGATTCGGATAACGCTATTTTGACGGACCTCGGATTTTTGGGTGATTCGGATAACGACAATTTCGGGGACCCCGGATTCTTGAATTACTCGGATACGGGCAATTTCGCGGACCTCTGATTTTTGGATCATTCGGATCGTGTTATCCGAATCGGATATCCGAAAATCATCCATTCCGATCCAGTGTATACCGGACGATCCGGAGAGAATGTTTATGACGAACGTACGGAAGTGGTGAACGGCTTGATGCCAACAAAGTACGCAGCAAATCCTAGATGTTAGCGTATTTCAAGTTTTACAAAAAAAATGCGTAGGACAGTGATGTTGCAAAGTCGCGCGAAGCGCGCAAATGCGAGACACGCCGTTAGGCGAGTCGGAGCACATGTTGTAGTAATAACTGAGTTGCCGTTAACGAATTTAGATAGCGGGCAAGGCAGCATGCGACTCTTTTTCAGCAACATATAACAACAAAAAAATCCTTGCATTTGTATTATTACTAGGACGAATTTTCAAACATTACTAGCGTTACAAATCGAAGCTTATGCTAAATCTTCCTGTAAACAGGAAGAAAGTATTTATTTTGAGCGCCATGAATCCAGTTGACTAGTAAAATGCCAGAGACTTCGCCAGTGATAGCACTTAACCGGTCTTATCGAATGTCCCAGGTCTATCCCAATTAGGAGTGGGCAGACTTAAGGTTACAGTTGCGTTCAGCACTCACGACACGACACCCACGCTCTGATTTCGCATGGGTACCATCGTATCATTTGGCAGTAGCTGAAGCTCTGAAACAAACCCAGAGGAGGGGATTGGAGAGGCAAGACACCGCATGCCCTTCTTCGGATGATAGTCGTTAGTCCCGACTCGGATGCGCACTGACGATGCCGACAGTGCCTGCGGAGCCGACTAGGATAGATTCAATGTATCCTATGGAGCGCATTGTTAGCAGCCTAACAAGGAAAGGTTCCCAACTCATGGTGAGCTTTTGCGATGCTATTTTTGCAGGATGTAGGGCCTTTGAGAGGAGTCCAGACTAACACTTAGCTCTTGCTGAACGCTTCTTTGGAGACCTGAAAAAGAGGTCCGAAAGCGTTCGCGCAACTATTATCAAACCCTAAGGCACCATGGAAGATGTGCCTCGGTGGCGCAGCCGATAACACTGCCGCCTCATAGGAGCACACCGGCGGGCCTTCCAGTTCGAGTCCGAGTGCTGCCAATATTCTTTCACGTAGTTTGTTGTTATTACACTTTCTTATGATCACATGAGTCAATTTTATACCACCAATGCTTACAACGAACCAAGGCTCTCTATTTGCACCCTCACATGTTCATAGTTTTTCAACTATGCATATCCGTAAAACCACCCTATCATACCGTATCACCAACGGTACCGTAATTGCACATAAATACGCTCATCTTACTGCTGAGTATTATGAACCTCGGCCATATCGGCACATAAGTGCCCTAAAAATATTGTCCTGACCTGAACGTGTTGTCGGCCGACTACTTTCCACCTTCACACCGAATTTCACTTCTCCAACAAGAGAGAGAGATTGCGGTTGCGGATGCCATAAAAGGACTCCTCCTGGACGCCATTTATGGAGATATCGACTGTCAGGAAGAAGAGGCGGTACAGGTTAGAAGTAGCAGGTTAGAGGCCATCCGGCATATGCTACATGCAGTCGAGATGGTATATTGAAATTAGGTAACTGAGATAAAATATTATACAAAAAGGGTACCACTCGTGACTCTTCTTTTGATTGCCAGGTTATAATCCAGACCTACCGACACTTCTGCACTGCGGTGTTTCGGCCGTGTCTGTCATACGCGAGGGGGCAGCTGGTTAACTTGGTGTTCACCCAGGACTCTTCTCTACACCGAACAGATTACGCGTAAAGGGAAGTAATAAATATAAGACTTTCAATTTAATAATATATAAGACTTTTTATTCCCAGAGAAATGATATGGTGCAGATATGAATAGCTGAACAACTAGCAAATATGAAGGAGCAAATAGACAGCCTTGGTTTGTTGTAAGCATTGATGGTCTAAAATTGACTCATGTGATCATGAAAAAGCGTAATAACAACAAACTAATACGTGCAATAATACTGGCAGCAGTCGGACTCGAACTGAAAAGTCCGCCGGTGTGCTCCTACGAGGCGGCAGTGTTACCGGCTGCGCCACCGAGGCACATCTCGTTGAGTGCCGGGGGGTGGGTCCTGCATTTGCATCGTTCCTGATAGGGCATGATAATAGTTGCGCGCACGCTTTCAGACCTCCTTTTTCAGGTCTTTAAAGAAGTATTCAGCAAAAACTAACTGTGGTTCCGGAGTCTACTCATAGTGCCGTTATCCGAATCATCCAGAAATCCGGGGTCCGTAAAATCGCCCTTATCCGAACCATTCAAAAATCCAGGGTCCTCAAAATCGCCGTTATCCGAACCATCCAGTTATCCGAAGATTTTCGATCGAATCCAATGTGCAGTCGCCAGTCGGGCCATGAGGATGCTAAGTGCGAGTACTGACTCAGAGGTGTGCACCGAAAGATTCGTGGTAGGAGCGAGAGGACGCCGCTGCATGCGGGCCACGCCGTGTCAGTCTGTGCATTAGCATGCTGCTGAACAGGGGCGTACACAAAGTTCTGGACGTGAATTCTGCAAACGAACTTTTTAACGGAAATTTTTCTAATTTCCGGTAAATCGTTGAATTTCGCTAAAATATACAATTAGCTGCAAACTATTATTTGATATGAAAAAATCAAGAAAGCCGTTTTGTGTTCTTACTTCGACAGGTGAACTACTGAAGTTCAGCGAATGCAGTGTAACATACCACAATATAGCATAGACAATTCAATTCCAACAACGAGTGGACAGCGAAATAAGAGCTCAAATTAGACCAGCCAGACCCGGAGTTCCCTCCCTTCCCTAGTCCTCTGGGAAACCGCTTTGTGTGTGACTGCTCCACAATCTCGATGTGGGCTAGACATTGGATCCGACACCAATTTTCCGGATAATCGGATGATTCGGATAGGTCATTTTTTTCAAACCCCGGATCTTCGGATGATTCAGATGAGGGCAATTTCGAAAACCCCGGATCTTCGGATTATTCAGATGAGGGCAATTTCAAAAACCCCGGATCTTCGGATGATTCAGATAACGCCATTTTCGGCCGAGCCGGATTTCGGATATCCGATTCGGATACAACCGGATAAGTGATATAATAGAGGCACGCAACCTCTTAAAAACGGAACACATCAGTAGCTCTGCGTCTATTTCATTGACCAATTGAAGTCACGAGCGCGCAGAGCAGCTTGGAGCGCCTCACCTTGAACTAAGTGTTTATATGCCGTGGAAGCAAGGCACATGAATGCCCAATTACATTATATCTGGCCTAGCTTAGTTCACCAATGTGGTGGAACACACCAGCGCTACGTAAAAGATGTCGTATTTGGCTGCCTTACGAGGGGAGCCCTCCGCAGAGCTATTTTGCGCTTCGAGAACAAACAAAAAGCAGCTTTAAGACCCCAAAGAGCCAATTCCAACTCAATAGTGAGTTGGTAACGCACAGCGAAGTCTTGACAAGGGCAATAATGAAACGATTAAAAAACGTCCGCAAGAAATTTTTCGTGCTCTGAAAAGGGAAGGGTCTGAAGCGTATTCTGAACGGAGAGAGCGAGTCATCCCACCATATATATAGGAATAATCGCCACTCCTCAATTAGTATAAAAATGTGTTTCTTTTTTGCCAAATCGATAAGCCCGAGGAGTAGAGGATCCTTGAAGTTACAGTGGAATCGGCGCCTCACGAGTTCGGGAGTCTTTTACGCCCGCGATGCCGCCGGAGGGTAGCGGCTCGTAGCGCAGTGGATAGCGACATTGCTCCACGAGAGGGGGGTAGAGGGTTCGACTTTTCTGCGCTGCTGCATCTTTGCATTTCAACTGATTGGTTGATTTGAGGGATTCTGATTGCTCCATGAGGGGGGTAGAGGGTTCGACTTTTCTGCGCTGCTGCATCTTTGCATTTCAACTGATTGGTTGATTTGAGGGATTCTGACATCTGCACCATTTTAGATGTTTGCTGTGCACTGTTTCCAGATGTATGCCGTGAGAGCAACTTTTTTGCCACTTGTTTATTACTGACCGCTTTTTTAACCAAAACTCAATTGGAAGGCTGTTCAACATAACGATGTATAACGTTTAACATCAGTGATACACAGACACAAAGTACCATAAGCACTGGTCACAATACGGGCAGCGCATAAAGGCTACTGGCTCCTCACAGTTTGCTTCCATATATGGACAAATGAGATCGGCTCCATAGACGAAATCCAATTGAAGACGTTCCCTTTCCTCTGAAACAAGACTTCCATCCAAAAATTATCATATGCCCACTGCTTGCCAGCCTTTCCATGTCTATCAGTTCATTTTGCGAATCTCAAGGTTCTTCTGGTTTTCCACCTTCCAGCCGTTCGTCTTCGTTAACTTCAAGTTGATGTGCTTCGAAGTCCTTGAGTATGCTAGCTTCCGTTCGGTCAGGTTGGTGCCATTCCCATGAAGGCTCCTTATCTAAAGTTGGACCACACTTCAGCGGTGAGCGGTTGGATCACCACTCACCACTCGAGCATCGGCGGCATTGTTGATGTTAGGTTTTAGAGAAACTCCAGCAGACCTCTAATTTCCAGGTGACAAGCAAAGATGGGAGAAAGAGTGTATTGATTCCGTTTAGGGCAATTTCCGGGATCCACAGACTTTCTCGTTTTAACCACATGTGACTTCACATCATTTTCTCCTTTGAAAATCCGAGTAGGATGGTTTTATCCGAGGTCATTGGCCGATGTATAAAAACAAACTGAGAGGAGCCAACATTATTTATACCCTGCCCATTGTGTCTAGGGCTGCTTTATGCACGTTGTACCTGTGTATCACTGGTGTTGAATATTTATGCATCATCATGTTGAGTACCACAGCATGCAGCTGAAAAATGCGCAGAAGACATCTGAAAATGGTATAGACGTCAGAATCCCTCAAATCTCAACCAATCATTTAAAAAGCAAGAATGCAGCAGCGCATGAGGATCGAACCCACGACCTTCTCCCATGAAGCATCGTCAACACCCATTGCGCTCCGAGCTGCTTGCCCGCAGAGGCATTGCGGTCGTACAAGAACCCAAATTCGTGATGTGCCGTTCCATTGTGACTTCAAGAACCCCCTACTCTTGGGTTTACCGACTTGGCAAAATATAAGCACATTTCTATACTAATTGAGGGGTGTGGATTCCACCTATATGACTCGCTCCCCCGTTTCTGAATACGTTTCAGACCCTTTCCTTGTGAGAGAATTCCCGCCAAATGATTGCAAATCTGCCCGAAAAAGTCAGGTTATCAATGGCGCAGAGTTTACCAGCAAGGCGCGCTAACCTCCTATTATCCGATTTTTATCCGATTTTATCCGAATCATTGCGTTTTTCAAAACCCCGGATCTTCGGATGATTCAGATGAGGGCGATTTTGAAAACCCCGGATCTTCGGATGATTCAGATGAGGGCAATTTTAGAAACCCCGGATCTTCGGATGATTCAGATGAGGGCAATTTTCGACCGAGCCGGATTTCGGATAATCCGAAACCGGATAAATCCGGCCGGATATCCGAAAATGCATGATTCGGATCCCATGTCTAATGTGGGCAGCAGCCCGCTAAGTACTGACGGAACGGCGCAAGTGGGTTCAGGATGGGGTCACTTGTACCTACAATTAATGGATATTCGCCTCGACAGGAAGGCACATGCATGTCCCGTTACATCAGAAATAGCCTATATCGGTTCATCATTGGGATGGAGCACAACGATGATTCATAAAAATTAATTTCGTGTTACATGAAACGTATAAAACTGTCACACAACGTGACCCCTCCGAACCTATTCGCGCCGAAGGAATTAGTAAAAATACCATCGAAAGTCTATCACTGGAATGCTAACATTCCGGAGAAGTGGCTTTCCGATTTTTTTTTATTGTTGGCGCTTTTCGCAAACCATTTAAAATGGGTCTGGCGACCGAAAGCATTCTCTCCGTCTCGACTGTTTCACGTGGCGAGCAGAGGTGTCAGGAGCGCCATGTGAGCATAGGCATATCCTACGGGGGGGGGGGGGGGGGGCAGACCAGTATTTTATGGCTAGTGGATTCGCTGACGTGCTTGGCGATTCGGCAAGAAACTTTCCTAGCTCCTACATGTGATACTTCTAAAAATTCAAACGCTATATAAATAAGAAAGATTCGCGCTCCGTGCCTGACGATACGAGAACAAACCCATAATTCAAACCCGAACAGATAGGCATTGGAGCGCAATATTCTCTAGCCGTTTACGGCTGTGATAGAAAGGATTGTTTTTGAATATTCCTGCTGATTTCAATAGTTTTGCAGGAGCAGTACTAAGCGAGGGGGTGAGGACTGCAATATTAATGAAGGGTAGGAGGAAAAGTAGTATTCGCTGACAAAACAGCGCGTTAAAAGTTTCGTTAAATTTCTGAAAATTTCCTTCAAGTCGTTAAGCCAGATTTTAACAAAAATGCCGTTAATTCGTTAAATTGCTAGCCGTTAAATGTGCACCCCTTGTGCTGAAGCGCTGAGAGTTCATTCCTCGTGAGGGGTTCAGCCGATATCTGTAGCAGCACGGACTAGCTGTGCTGAAGGCGATGTAGTATTCGCACTCCACTGTGACCCTACTGGCTGGGCGGCGTCTTTTGCGTGAGATGTACTGAATTCGAACTTTTGGGGTTCTCGCCGTTAGATTCGAAATGGAACTGATATGCATCTACACATACCCTTACAGAGCACGAACCGGCAACAACCGGTTCTGGGTTCACCGTGGACCATAGCTAGACAAACGCGTCTGCAGGCGTTCTCGAGAAACGAGGTCGCAACTGCATTAGTTATGGGTAGTACTGCGCAGATGGAACTACAACGTTGTCTGCCCTTCCTAGTCCCCTGCATTAGGCCGGGGGCATACTTCCATCGCCGCGATGCCATCGCGGCTCTCAGTTCATAGCCATTCCGCCGCACGCGGTCGAATAGTCAAAGGAAACTTCGCCGCGGCTGCCGTAACAGTGGCGCTCGGAATGCGCGATAGCTTCCCGCGCCCATCGCGGGCATGGCATACTTTTTGGCGCCTTGCGCGGTGTTTAGCGTTGGTCCTGGACGGATTGTCGTCGCGCTCCCTTGCGGGGGACCGTCAGGAGGTACACCCGCCCCTCCTGGGGCGTGCGATCTTTCTCTTATCCTCCTTGCTCACCCACCCCCAACCCCCTAGGCTTCACCAAGAGTCTAACGACTGCCTTACGGGACCTTTGACACGTAAAACAAAAGTTTGCGGTCCGCGGAACAGCGGTGTACCTCCTGACGCCATGCCCCTCAGCAGGGGGCGGGTGTGCCTCCTGTCGCGCTGCCTCTCCCTTGCAGAGTGATGGGCGATGCGACGAGCACTGAGGAGTTCAAATTCATTCGCGTCGCTCTGCAAAACTCATCACCGCGATTCCGTCGCGGCGACGGGAAGTATGCCCGAGGCCTTACGCTCATTTCAGTCTTCAGCGATGGTCAAACGGAACTTACTTGAACCACTCGATGACGGTCGAAGTATGGCACTGCCATTCCACTTCCAAATGAATTGTGTCGCCTTGCTTGCCGGTCTGAAGTGAACAGAAATGAATGGTGATTGCGCCCGCTTCTCCCTTCTCCCCGAGCGGTTAGCTCTTTTTATTGTCGACCACATATGTTCGCCGTCGAGACGTTTATGCCTCAAGAACACTATGCTCTGAAACGTCGGCATTGGGTGCCGCAAAAACTCCGACCACAGATTGACGCCCAGCCTATGCACGCTAGCTGCTGATACGTGGTCACAAGCATGGATAGACTAGGTTGGAACGATGCAGTGGGAGCCGCTGAAGAAGCCGACTCTCGATGATGACATCTTGGCAGAATGACCAAATGCCCCACGAAGCGCTCTCCTCATTCACCAACGGTTTCTCTCGCTTGTCTTAGAACTTCATGTAAAGAAGGAGTTCGAGATTTCCACAAAATAAAAAAGCAGTAGCCCGGGAACAAGGAGGGAGTGAATGGGTGCACACGTGACGCTGCCGTCATAGTTATTGACATCTGCTGAAACATTCGGGCAAAGCACTTCTGTCACCGAGTGCCGTCATTTCTCTTCCCATTTCTACAAAAACGCACCACTGAAGAAAGAGGAAGCGCCGAGCGGTTCCTGTGACGCTGATGTAAAGGTTTGCTGTTGAAGCAAATGTAACAACTGCCGCAGCAAGAACGTGTTCAGGAGAATGTTTCGGACAGCCATTCAACTTGGGTTCTTGAGTTTCATTTGCCTAATCAAATTTATTTCAAATTATAAAAGGATTCGGAAGGTTTTTACATTCATGTTATCCCGTTACCTCTGCTAAGATTTATCGGCTATGCATGGGGATAACTTGAGGCGCAATCCTCTTCTTTTTTTGGGGGGGGGGGGGTGAGAAGGGGTGGGGAGAGAGAGACGAGTACTACACTCTATGTTCCGTGGATTCAGTTAATGAGTTTGTACGATTCCCATTTTCGTTCTCGCCTTTGTTGTCCAGCAAATCTGCCGAGGAGGGTATCCCAGTCGGTACATAACTGGTCCTTGCTCTAAACCCATAGTAAGGTGCAGAGTAAGCAGTACGTATGCGTGAGTGAGGGGATGCCTTTTTCGTTGATGTGACCCTCGAGTACCCTATGCTCACCACGTCTAATTATCACTGGCTCTCCTTAGCGACCTGGAGGATATTTAGTGGGTGCTATCCTAGTGAATTTCCTTCTTTAGGTGGGCTGTTCAAGGCCACCTCCTGCACGGTCTGCACAGGCTTAATCGTCGACCCTCCCAAATCGTGGATGCACAAAGTGCGTAAACCCGTCTGAACAGCATGTGATCTTTAAAGCCCACCATATAGATAAGTTAGTCGTGCCACTTCGACGAATGTTCTTTGTTCGAGTTCCACCCAGTGAAGCCAAGGTTCTTGTTCTTTAGTGGTTGAAATTGGGCACAAGAACTGTCTGGGAAAGTTAGAACTCTGACCTCTTCCTGGCCACCAAAAGTGATTGTGTAGGTCAAAAACGCATTCAAATAGCCTCCACGATATCTCTCAAAGTATAATGCGCGGTGCATCCCCCCTCCGTAAGGGATTGGCTAAGGCTGCAACTATTCCTATACCCTAATCTGACCTATGCAGTGACTTGTGACTTAAGGTAGCTAGCCGATTGGCATGTTTCTACTTTCTAAAACCGGTGCGGTCCCCAGAGGATAAAATGCTCAGTAGGCCAGAGTGTGATGTGTACAAACTGGGGAAGGGGCTCAGAGTATGTCTGAACTTCCGATATCTCTCTACTACTTGAGCGGTGGAGATTCTCGTACGGGTTCAGACAAGCATGAAACCCATCCCACACGACACAACAGGGCGCCCGGGCGCCTCCTCATGCTGCGCCACTACGAGCTCGGAAAAGGAGGAAAGAACAGGCGCTTTGTTCGGGGGTGATAAGGATAACCACAGATTTACAAGGCATGTCTTGCGGTACAACGAACGTGTAGGAGGCTTGCTTGGAATGGGACATGTGTCGACCGGAATGTCATGGAATGTCCGTCGCTTCGGCAGATCTGCCAAGGCATTTCAACGGCAGTCGGCGTCAGTTGACTACGAACAGCTCGAAGCAATGAAGTCACAGAAACAGCTGCTGGAGTGCGGGATGGACACCTGGAAGAGTTCTACCCGGACCACACCTCGGATGCTACAGCGCGTTTATTGCTCGCGCCCCGAGTGCCCTTATCACAGCTGCGAGCGAATTGCCCTCAAAATAATGTCGTCTCCGGCAGCGGCTGTTTGTTTCTCGCCAGGCCCTCGCGACTCCGAGTCGGAATACCATGGCGCTGAGGCCAAGGGGGGCCGCGGCAATACTTTACACTGGCGATGGCTTGGCGCGCTGGGCAGTTGCATGAGCTCGTCAATAGGACGCGAGGCAATCGGTTACCTGCGATCGGATCGCCTCCATCACGATCGGCGGACGGGTGAACTTGTCTCTCTTGTCCGGAGCAGCAGCGGCCTTACTAGCCTGCTCCTGTGGGACCGGGGACGATCGGCGCAGCTTCTTTTCGTCGGACGAGGGCGGGACAGGTAGACCCTCGGGCTTGCGTTTAGAAGTTGCTGAATACGGTGCTTTCGACAAGCGCTCTAGAGCTCTAGGAAACCGCCTACCTGTATCGACCTCCATTTTATCCATGTTCTTGCTAGATCGCCTCGAATCGCCGGGGGACACGGCATCTTCGGGCGCCAGCGTGTTAGCGGCTTCCTGCACAGGAGTCGATGTTCGGGACCTGAAGCTGAAGGCTTACCACGGCAGCTGCACTCTTTTCAACGAAACACTAACCTCATCGACTTCTTAGAAGGGGATCCTTCTCGATCCTTCAAGCTTCTCTTCGGCGTGCCCTCTCGTGATTTGAGGGATTTCTTGGGGCTTCCGGGACGCGAGCCATTACCACGGGACGGTGGTCGAGGCGAAGAAGCGTCCTTTCTTTTCTCTGACGGAGACCGCCGATTCTGAAAATTGGCTTCCGCTTGCATGTTATTCGTCTGCCCCTTTCTTAGCGTTAAGCGCCATCTCGTAAAACAAAGATTAACCGCATGATTGTTTTCGTGGGAAACTTGCAAAGGCGAAGTCGTTGCTAAGTCGCTTGCTTGGTCGTTCAGATTGGAGTCATTAAGGGGTGCAGGCAACCACAGTGTTCTAGAAATCGAGCGAATCCGTGGGACCGCCTGAAGCTGTAATTTCGCTGCCACTGGCCTGTTCATGAAAAGGGTTCTATGCGATGTGCGGACATACCAAAGCTAACAGCAGTCTGCAATTCTATTCTATTCTATTCTATTCTATTCTATTCTAGCGAAAAGAAAAATCCAGCATTTCTTCCCATTTGTCATTCACTAGCGACGATTCTCTCTCTTCTACGCTTCAGCGCGGGTGGTATGTAGTGCAGCAGGAGAAGGCGCCGACTGTCGTCTGCACTCCAATTCGTAGTTCTTGGTTGGGATCCCACCCAGGCCATCAGGCATTTATCTCTATGCGTTCAGTAAACTGGCACCATTTTTGTCTAGAAGGACAAAACGTTGACCTGTGAATCGGCTGATATCCGCACATAATTTGTAGGCTAAACACGCATTTAAATCGCCTATACGATATTCCATAGAAACAGAATGCACGACGCATCTCAAAGAAAGATTGATATGTAATTCCGTCTTTCATACTTTGATGCTCATATTTCTAAAGAATCAAAGATAAAGGATGGACGGCGCTAGTCGATTCCTGACGGGAATGCGCCATGAATTCTACCTCGCCGACTCCGGAGCGATGCAAGGCTTTGTTGGCTTGGATTGATGGTCGTGGTCGTTGTTCTAGGGAAGCCGACGTCGGCATGAGCGCCCTCCGATTCATACGTATGTACAGGATGGTAATCCGACAGATTCCTCCCCAAACAACTCTATGCCCACTTCACATGAAGGATCAGAGAGTCCTGCTAGTGGCGGACTTTAGACAATTACAGGACTTCGTTTTACCGGTCCATCTCCAAGCAGAAATTGTTTAATTATTTATTACGACTACATCTATACGGATCTGACAACTCAATGATTACTAATGACATTTGAAATCAAGATCCCTTCGACGTTTTCGGCAAGAATTTTTAGTGCACATTATTGACTTCTTCTATGTGAACATCTGTTTGGGCCAGTTGTGTATTTTATGCGCATAAATGTGGCGATAGCTATGACCCTTCTTCCTAAAAGTCTGTCTCATATGTTCAGACGCCTGGCCGTTTTCCATGGCGTACTTCTTCCAGTATGCTATGACGGAGAGTCTCTGCTAAGCACAGCCAGCGCTCCGCTTCCATCGATAGTGTACTGCGGCCTTGGCACTTTCATGACACAATAAAACCTTAAGAACAAAGAGCAGCGCTAGGCATGGAAGAAGAGCCTCAATCACCTGAACTTCACGCTGACACCATCGGCAAAGCACCAAAACAGTGTTCGTTTCCCGGTTGCGGAGGTCCAGCTCGACCTTTAGCGTGAGGTTGAACTGGGTCTGCGCAACCGGGAAACCCTTTACCCGTTACTAGCGTTCACAAATGTGAGGTGACTGTGGTTCAATAGCGCCTCGCGAGAGCTCCGCTCACCTTCTTTTCCTGGCGCTCGTTGGGATCGGGCTCCTCGAAATTGAGCGCAAGATTAGCGTTTGTCTCGCCCTGTTCATTTCGAAGGTTGCAGCGATACTGGCCAGCATCGGACGCGGACGGCCCCTAAACACTAGTGCACTGCCTTGTTCATATGTAGTATTGAAAACAAATCGACTTACCCTTATTTCTAGCTGACATAAGTAGGTCTGATCACCGAGATCGGTAAATATGGCGTGGTAGAGACCACCCATTTGAAGAGGGACGCCGTCCTTCATCCACCTGAACGAAACTCATTCTGATCTCCAGAAGAAGAAGACTCAGGAAAATAAAAATGAAGAAGGAGTGCGCACTTTGCCACTGGCGGTGTGGGACTCTTTACTTTGCATTCCATCACTATCAGAGCACCGCCATCTTTTGGGATGATCCGTGGTTTTCCGACGAACGAGGGTCCTTTCGACTTGTTCTCATCGCCACCTCCGCCTGCAGTAGTTACCCTTCAAGTCATGTAGAGATCCAAAAAGGCCGTAGGCGATGTACCTGCGAAGTTGAGGTTGATGTTGGCGTTGGACTCGCCGAGCTGATTCCTTGCAGTGCATCTGTACGCTCCGCCGTCGCCCGCATTCGGCTCCTGGAATGACGTGTTCTTAGCGCTACGCACGAGTACCCGAGCGATAGGGAACAGCCCGACTACCAGCTGCTCCTCCCCGAAATGCGCATTCCCCGCGAATTCTCTGGCAAAAACGCGAAAGAAGTTCGACGTTTTTGCCAGCGCTGATGGTATAAGCAGACTATAGCTAGGGCTCACTCCACCTTTGTCACACTTCTGCGGTTTTTTGTGCACCGGGCTTGATCTTCTGCGAACATACGAGATTGTACTTGAACACACTTCTACGTAACTTGTACGCCACTGCGGAAATGTGGAGGAGTCCTTACTTTCGGAATGGATCACATCACCAAGCACTGCGATTTGAGTGGCATCTTAACTACTACAGAGCATGATCAGCTACACAGGGCCTGTGCTGTAGCTTCACGAATTTGTTAGGAGGGCAGTTGTCAGATGCGTGTGAAAGTTTTCCTTAGCACATGCTTGAACTATGAGCTACTGGGGGTCGTTATAAGAAAACACGGTTCCCCTCACTGATCACCCTTAACGGACGACGTATTCCGCACGCCTTCTCAATCCCCTGACACATAGAAGGCGTCTGGGTATTCCCCGCTATTTTCCCGCACCGTAATTTGATCAGTATCGATTGGTGGTAATAGATACTTTAAAAAGGAATTTCAGATTCGTGTTCAGCGACCTCGATTACCTACCCCAGGGCTAAAGTTTTGAACCGCCTGGACGACATCCACAAAAAATCGATAATTTGATCAAAATCGATTGATGGCGATCGATACCTCAAAAACGAACTTCAGTTTCATGTTCAGCGACCTAGATTGTCCCACTGCTAAAGCTCCCAGGCAGGGAGAAGAGGTCTGGTATTTTTCGCTGTTTTCGTGCCATAATTTCCCCCCCCCCCATTTTCACCCCTATTTTATGGATAATTTCTGCGGCGGCGGCGCCGATCGATAGTAAGGCTCAGAGCTTAGCGCGTTATTATAGAGTATGATAGTTTGTCTGGAGAAAGGCGGGAAATCAAGCGGTTCTGGAAGATCGATGGCTACTTTGCATTTCCACTTCATAGGTGCCCCTAATAATTATGTTGGTTGTAGATCCTCTCTCCAGACAGACCTGAAGGGTGCTGTCAGTTCACCAAACTTATACAGTGCTGTTGGAAAAAATTTGCTAACTACTGTGTAGCCAGTGCACATCTGGTAAAGGAAGGCTAAACCCGCAGTTCAATAACTGGTCAAACAAGCTGAGGACTCATCGTTAGTGTGGAGCAGAAGAGGGTAGGAAGGGGAATGTATTAGCGTTCATACTGGCCACCTGACACCGCTTCGTTCGGTGAAAGTTCACTACAGATGAGCCACTTTAGAACAACTGGTGTAGTAGAACGACAGGGGCTGCTTACGGCGGATCTGATGGCACAGGAGAAGTGGATGTGTGCGAGGTTCACTCGCCTTGTTTAGCGGCTCCTAAGCAAATTTGTCCACGCGCTGTTTTTGTGGAAAACGAGTGAAAGCCACCAAAACAACTATGTGGTAGGCATGATAACGAGAGATGTCTCCTGCGCTCAACCCCACACTGATTCGAAGCGGAACATGTATTCCACAAGGAAGACGGTCCGGCAACAAAGAGAAAAGCTGCAGCTGCGGACCGGCTGAGCTGAGATCTGCTCAGCCGGGCCGCAGCTGCATTAATGTTAATATATGTTTTATTTGATTATTTATTTATCTTTAGCTACGAGTTGTTATAACAGTAATTGTGGGTAACTTGGTAGAGTCCTCAATGAGCATCTGGGAAAAAGGAGTATCACTCTTTCTATCACTTCACCGATTCACTGCGCTTGTTTTGAAGCCACTGAGCAGATCTGTTGTAGACGGGAAATGAGATATCGAGAAGGATCGCATTTGCTAACGCGTCTCGGAGCTGCGACCCTCTCGACTGCATCACGTAGCGTCTTCGTACCGCCACATTCAAACCACTACAAGGCTTCTAGAATCTAGGCGTTGTGCTTACTAATCTACTCTAACCCGTTGGCTCGCTCGACCGCATCCCTTGTCGTGTGAGCAGAATCCTGAGAGAGATTCAGGATTCTGCGATTTTGATTTTGCGTATCTCTCAGGTCATTCCTGAGGGATGCTCTAGAAGATTTAAAAAGGAAGCTGCCGGCGCCACGAACAAGGGAAGGGTCTGAAGCGTATGCCCGAACGAGGAGAGCGAGTCATATAGGAGGAATCCCACCCCTCAGTTAGTACAAAGTTGTGTTTCTTTTGTGTCAAGTCGTTGAACACAAGAACTAGGGGGTCGGTCCCTGCAGTTACAATGGAATCGGCGCCTCACGAGTTCTGGGGTCTCTTGTACACCCGCGATTCCTTTGGCGGCAAGCGTCTCGGAGCGTAGTGGTCAGTGACGTTGTTTCGTGCGAGGGAGGTCGTGGGTTCTGTTCTTCTGCGCTTCTGCATCTTTGCATTTCAACTGACTGGTTGAGATTTGAGGGATTCTGATTCTATACCGTTTGCAGACGTTTTCTCTGCATTTTTGCAGCTGAATACTGTGGAGAGTAACTTTCTTGCGGCTTCTTTATTACTGACCGGTTTTCAACCAAAGGCAATGAGAAAGCTATTCAATATAATGATGTATAAATGTCCAACATCAGTGATACGCAGGCACTGTATGAAACAGAAGCATCGGTCACAATACGGACAGCATATAGGGGCTACAGGCTCCTCACAGATTGCTTCCGTGCATGGACCAGTGACATCGGCTCCATAGAAGAAATCCAATTGAAGACGTACACTTTCCTTCGAAACAAGAGCTCCACCCGAAAACGTTGTCATATGTCCACTGCTTGCCTGCCTATCCACGTCTATCAGTCTATCTTACGGATCCCAATCTTCTTTTTGTTCTTTCACCACTTCCAGCCGTTCGTCTTTGCCAAATTCAAGTTGAGGTGCTTCAAAGTCCTTCAGTATGCTGGGCATCCGTTCGGCCAGCTTAATTTCTTCCCTCGAAGGCTCCTTGTCTGAAGGTGGATCACCACTCGAGCATCGGCGACATTGTTGGTGTTGGGTTCTAGAAAACCTTTAGAAGACCTCTGATTTCCGAGTAACGGACAAAGATGAGGGAAAGAGTGTATCGATGGCCGTTTAGGTCAATTTGCGGAATCCACAGACTTTGTTTCACTTGTAACCACTTGTGACGTCACAATCTGGTCTCTTTTGGAAATTCGGGCAGGATGGTTTTTCCCGAGGTCATTGTCCATGTATGGAAACAAACTGTGAGGAGCCTGTAGCTTTTATACAATGCTCGTGTTGTAACCAGTGCTTCTGCTTCATACACGTTGTGACTGGGTATTGCTGGTGTGGAACGTTCATACATCATCATGTTGAATACCACAGCATGCAGCTGGGAACCTAGGTTAAAAAACTCTGAAAATGGTATAGACGTCAGAATCCTTCCAATCTCAACCAATCAGATGAAAGCAAAAATGCAGCAGCGCATGAGAATCGAACCACCAACCCCCTTCGCATGAAGCAACGTCACTATCCACTACGCTCAAAACCGCTTCCCAGCAGAGGCATCGCGGGCGTACAAAACTCCCGAACTCGAGGGGCGCCGGCTCCATTGTGACTTGAGGACCCCCTACTCCTTGGGTTTAACGATTTCACAAAAAAAAACATTTTTATACTAATTGAGGGGTGGGGATTCTTCTTAAATGACTCGTTCTCCTCGTTCAGGCATACGCTTCGGACCCTTCCCTTATAAGAGCTTTCTTTAGCTGAGAGGTGACAACCGCTCCATGACACTTTGTGCTGCACATGAAACGATTCACGAGTTAACGAATTTAACGAATTGACGGGCATTTTCAGTAAAAATCAGGCTTGACGACTTCACGGAACAGACCCTTCCTAAAAGGGCTAGCATTCAGCTCTTTCAGTTTTCATTCATTGATATTACTCCCCTCCCCTTGCTCTTCCGAATAGGAATGCAACTGAAAAACGGTGAAATTCAGCAGGGATCTTCAACAACAATCGAGTCCATTGGGTCAGTGATCTAGCGATAAATTTGCTGCTTTCAGTCTAGAAATGTGTGAAAGGAACTCTTGGGAAAAATCACAACAAAATAGCGAAAAATGTTTGAAATAATTGAGGTTAGGGTGCTCTTGAACGTGTGAGGAGAGGGAGGATGCATGTGGCACTGCATCCAGCATTCATGCTCCACCATTTCCGTCCTGAATTCGTACCAAAGCCTCAATTCTTGAGCCACCCAATTGTGATCTGGGACAGAGAATTAGTGGGGGCCGAAATCGAAACATATCATCTTCGCATCAAACTGGGCACATTTGAAACCCAACTCCTATCAGGTCGAAATGAGCGCACTCCGAAAACACGCAAAGACACATTCTAACAAGGTAAAAATGTATTTTCGATTATTAAAATTTACCATGGCTTTTCCTGAGATGTAAAATTCATCTCTGCTCCAAAAAAGAAAACAACACATGTTTACAGTGTTTAAAATTTTACACATTTTTTAAATAAATTTTTATAATCTTCTTCTAAAGAAACGTCTCAGATTTACTTGAGAATGCGAGAACACAACAATCTTTGGTTGGGGAAGGAACAAGATGGGGCGCGTTATAGCAAAGTTGGAAGAAGCGCTGAAGAACGCCATACAAGGTTCTTGGTTTGGGTTTCCTGCCGACGCTAACCAAGCCTTCCATCCTTCTGGGGTCAAAATTGGTACCACCCTGTCTGGAAAGAATAAGACGCTGACTTGTTCATTGGCAGATCATTGTGTAGGCCAAGTACGGTAATGGGCCAAATTCGCTTACACGACATCATGTACAAGAACCCGAAAAGACTGATTAACGCCGCCGTTACCCTTCTACCCTCACAAGGAGAGTTCCATGCGTTCGCCGCCACTATATGTGTCTGACGGACAGTGCAGATATCTCGAACATGAAGCTGAGGAGCGGAGATGCGCGGGTTTTCCGCAACTGTTTCCGTTCTGTCGTTGATTAGTGCGTGACTCCATGCAGATAAATAGGGATCTGTCAATAAGATGAAAATCGCCGTGGGTTAGTCAACAGCATCACGCGAAAATCTGTAGTGCGTGTACGGCGCAATCTACTCATTTGACATGTAGGAAAAATTGTTGTTTTCCGCACCTTAAGGAAAGATTGAAATCTTTTTGTATCTAAAGCAGTGAAAATGTTGTAAGAATTCAAACGCAGTACCCACCTAATTGAAGTGGTCACTCAGTTAGCCAAGTCTGTTAGAGGTCTCTATTCTCGGCTAAGGTTTCGGCGCTGTCGCCTTTCTCGGAGCTAATTGAGTTGAAAACAACTGAGCCAGCGTCCACACATTAAGGCTCCAAGGAAGGCGAGATTGCCGAACCGTTAGCCGGAATAAAGAGCAGCAACAGCCTAGGCATAGCTGAATAATCACTTCTGTCGAATACTACCCTAAAATGCCAAAATTCATGAGCATTAAAATGTTGACCTCTATGACAACCGTTTGGGGCAAGCAAACTATAAATTTTTGAAGGAAGTCAACGTTAATTTTCGAATCGAACTTTTTGCCTTTGTAAACGGTTCCTTGTTTAATTTCGATTTCCACTCGAATTGGAAGGCGAAACGGAGGTGGGCCGACTGAAAGTACAGCTCTATGTGTCCCGTCCTGAGAGCTTGGCGAGGATGACACAGTGACCAGTGGCCTCTTGCTTTCCCACCCTCGCAGCTGCACAGCGCAACTCGATTCAACTTGCCTTTCGAGGCATTCGTAGCACTTGAGGAGTCCTCCGAAGTCAGGTGGAGGGAGTCTGCCAGCTGACGCGGCGGAATATGAATGGGCCTGCTATAAACGAAAGGCAGACTCCTGAGGCCCAATGGACAAAGGTGCTACGATTGATTATATTATTTGATTATATTTAACTATGATTATCGGCTGAACTATCCTGTGACGAAACAGAAGGCCTGAAGTGGACCACCGTTCACACAGGCCAAAACGATCGCTATCAAAAGTACACAGTACAAAACGACCCTACCTTTATGATGAGATTCGCCTTGTAGAGAATGCCTTCCAGAGGACTGAGCACTTGTACGACTCGGGAAGACGGCGAGATCACGTTACCGGCGTGCTGCCAGGAGATCGTCGGTGGTGGGTCCGCCTCCAGAAGACATTCCATCAGCAGATCACCCTGTAATTAGCTCGTCACACCAAACGTCAAAACAGTGACAAAATGAACAGCCTTCTCGCCCCTGGAACGCTGCATGAGCAGTGGGTTAGGGCGGATGCTGAATGTGAATTGAGAATGGTGCGTCTTATTTTCTCAGGAAGAGCGATGCTAGCGGGGCATGAAAAGATGAAGGACGAAGCACATCAGGGAGTGGGCTGAGGCAGGTCAATCTCGGATTATCACAAGGGAGTGCAGTGTTCGTCTCGATCTGAGAGGCCCTCGAAACTAGGACTGAATGCGCAAACCCGATGCCATGTTTGTTGGGGCATACACTTTCCTTCGCCCAGATGAAATTCAGTGCGAAAGAGATTGAGCAGCAGGAGCTTTATGTTCCAGAAGTTGCGATGCGGAGGAACCGAACCTCGTATCTTACCCATTTGAAACCTTGTGGGGCGTCGACCTTTCGAGTCTGTGTATCGGCCTCCGTCAGAAGCCGTGCGCAAACCTCAATTGGCTTTCAAAGGATCGAAGGACGGGACACCCAAGATTCTAAGAAAGTTAATGTATTATGTAGATCTATATAGAGTGATGTCAAACTACCGAAATGTGCTCGGAAAGCCCTCGGATTAGTGATTCCTGGACAGTTCGCTCGAGAAGTCGTTAAGGTGTTCAGTAGTGACCACGAGGGAACGTTATGATTGGTTTCATGATATTTAAGCAGATGGCGTCTGAGTGCTTATGTCACGAACAAAATCAGCTCTTCTTTGGCTCAGGCACTATTTTGAGCAGGTTGCAATCCTTCATCGCGAAACGCGCTGCTTCGACTAGCTCGTAGAACTGAAGGAACTTATCATCTGCGTTCAATGCCTACACGCCTTTGAAGATCTCCATGACACTGGTCGATCAGCTTTTCGAACTCCTCCAAAGTGACTGCTGCGAACATACGACGGAGCCGATGTTGCTACTCAGCGGTGTCATCCGTCTTCGAAACCAAGCAGACTTACTTTAGTCGTAAGGCAGAAAGCGGTGAGATCCGCAAGAACATCACTATTTAGGCATGTCTGCTGCCCAGTACGACATAAATGAGACGATTTGCTTGTGGCAGTGGTTGTTCTTCTCCACCTATGCTACGGACGTCAAGTGGACATGAAACTTTTGCAAACGAACAGATCAGCAGAAAACGAAGTGCATGGCAAATCTGATCAAAATGGATTGATCCCAGAGAGGAAACCCCAAAAAAGGACGGAGCAAGTCAAGAGCGGGGGGGGGGGGGGGGGGAGGCAGGCCGCCTTTCCTCTTAATCCAGAGAATTTCTCAAAAACCTTTAGGATGAAAACCTTGGAGTTATGTGGTAAGGAAAGAATACAGAGTAGACCTTCGTCTCCTGACCAATGCCGACAGCAACGTGTTGTCCCCACGTGGATACCAGAAACAGAACGATGGGTTAGGATATGAGGATAGATAAAGCCCGCACTTTTAAATGGAAACACCGTTTCACGCATCCAAATAGTAGATGGGAAACGTCGGAAACGGCCGACTGTGAGGATCATTCAACCGCTCTTCTCCGATTCATAGCTCATATGCCCAGGCATGATAAGTCACGACGAGAACAAAAACGGTTCTGTTTCAAGTAGGCATCTCCTAACGAATTTGAATAGCTTTCTTTTCAAAATTAAACACTCCCATCTCCCGTCACAACTTAAGGAGAGCAGGACATGCTAGTGCGCAGTGAGTGAAACGATTGCAAAATAGTGTATGTATGTATGTATGTATGTATGTATGTATGTATGTAGTATATATGTATGTATGTATGTATGTATGTATGTATGTATGTATGTATGTATGTATGTATGTATGTATGTATGTATGTATGTATGTATGTATGTATGTATGTATGTATGTATGTATGTATGTATGTATGTATGTATGTATGTATGTATGTATGTGAGTGTGTGTGCGTGTGTTTGACACTTTAGCAAGGAGAGAGCTCCGCTCTGCTGACTGCATTACCATTTCGGATACCCTCAGCAAAGACAGAACTGGTGACGGTTCTCTTGCGAGTCCTGGATCCACTCAAAGTTCAGGTTCCGCATAGGCCAGTCAGGGCTTCTATTCATCCGAGATCGGTGAATTGGTACCAGACTTGTATAAGAACTGTCCAAACTGCTAACCACCGCAACTGCTAGGCCAAATCTGAATTCAAAGTGTCTCCACAATGTCCTGTAAAAGGGGGTGTGAAACGCATCCCTTAAGGTACTGGCTAACGCCAAACTTTATCCTCTTCTTACAGGAGACAGAGTAAAGGACCATCGTTCTAAAGTCGTCTTTCAAAATATGCGCTCGCTCTCTCATGACGACGACTACTAGCTAGCTTCAATATTTCACTTTAACTTTAGCTAGAGAAGTTTTCTCCAGTTAGGCTAGACACACTAGGCGTTGATGCGATCCAAGGATGAAATGCTTCTTGAATAATTCCACCCCATCGTAATGAAAGCGTACAAGAGGTGTCACAGAGCAGGGCCTCTGCTTGTTAGCTCTGTTCTTGTCAACATTTCACATTGTTATTTTCCATCGCAAAATCGCAGCTCAGCTAACACTGAGACACCGAGCAGGACCTTCTGCGAAATCACCTGGGTGGCTTTCAAAAGGCTTTTTGAGCGTCGGATGTGGCGGTGACGACAGAAGAAATGGTGTTGTCGTTCAAAATAACGATAATGGTGAGTTTGCTCAGGAAAAGCCGTCGCAGCACATGATTAGCAGTCTCTAAGGTACTTGGTAGGTTGAGCAAATATCCGTTTGAAATCCGAAGAGACCATGAAGGGAGGCTTTGAGTATTACCTCGGAATAGGATGTTAGGTCAGCCCAGTTAGAAACGGCTCGAAGCCGTGGTGGCACTGATTTCCGGTGACCAAAATGATTAACTGTAGTCACTGTGGAATTTCAGGCAGTTGGTTTGTATTTGATTATCGCTTCACGACAAAAAACAGATTTCTTAAGTTGGCTCTGATTGAGGAGATCCGCCGATACCCATTAATCATATGCTCGTTTCTCGTCGGGCATCGACTTCCTTCATTCCTAGCTTCTCGAGCAGCTCAGCGCTGGTCAGCCGCATCGATCGCGATCGATTGAGCGGATCGTGAGTGGGATGATCGATGATGACGTGAGGATGTCGCCAGTGGTCGGTCCGAGCAGCATACTCGACGGAGCAGCCGGATGCCGCCGCCGCGAGGCCACCTCGGTGCGGGCATACCAATCGGCAAACACCCGCCCGCGCAGCCTGAAGCACTGGAGTGGGCCATCCATCAGCGACCACAGTCCCGTCGAAGCGCTTCTGCCGTTCCTCAAAACACAGCTGGGATCGTTCCCGAGCCAGCCCGTGGCGGTTGGCGTGTGGTTCAACCCCCTGCGCCGCTTCGAGAGCAGTCGCTGGCGGAATCGCGCGAGAGCACTGCTAGATCCCACCCCAGGAGCAGCGAGGGCGACCACACGGGGCTGCTTGGCCCCGTCTCGAAGTCTTCCCATGCACACGCAGCCCGGCGGCAAATATCCGGTCACCTGATCGCGCAGTTTACGCGCCAAGCATTCCTCTGCTTCGACAGCAGTCTCCAATACCTGTTTGCCGGAGTATTTTCCCAGCATCTTCTCGAGCTTACTTGTTGCCTTCTTAGTTTCACAGAGGACACAACGCCATAAAGTTTCTGAGGTGGATGTCACGAATGAAGTCGAACACCGGTGCATCCATTCATCTGTTGAAAATACTTGTCGAACTCTACTGAAAATTCGCGTCGAATTCGAAATGAAAAGCAAAGTCAACAAGTAAACACGGAGCGGATAGCCGTTTTATTATTACAACGTCCGAGTTGCGCAAGCGCGAGGACAGCTGGCAAGCGCCTTTTCGCCCCCTCACATACATCTATCACACTCAGGCACTGCCTCTTTCAGGACCTTTCAAGTGATGCAAAAAGGTGAACTAAACGGCGATAATCTTGGGAGAGGTGTGCTACAAGAGTGTCAGAAACTGATGATGGGAGAGGATCAGTGCAAGATTTAATATAAGCTTCTGAAGACACGAGAGGCGACTGAGAGTTGCACGGATCGACAGAAAGAAAAAGAGAGCACTTAGCCCAAGACCTTTTACAGCTTGCGAACGAAGTCGAAGTGCGAGGGCAACGGCGACGGATAAGGACTACAGGGACTCACCGTAGGTGTCTGCTGGATGGAGGGCTTCTGGGTGAAGCGCGGCGCTCCAGGCATGGCGAATACCTGCTGTGGAACGGGGTGAGCTCAGTTTGAGTTGCTAGATTGTGTCGGTGTAGAGTGATGAGTGAGAGGAGGCTCGAGGCGATGGCCGAGACAGGGAGAGCGGCTGCGAGCGAACCGACCGACGCAAGTCCGCCCAACTAAAAATACACTGCCCTGCCCTCGCCCGCTAGCGCTCTACCGCCACCCTACCGCTTCTCCTGCTTGCCTCGCTCCTTCGGCTCAAGCCTCGAACCCCTTCGGTACTGCTTCCGCTCGGTGGTCCGCGCAGCCACGGCTTGGGTGCGAGTAGGTAGAGATTCCTGGTGACAGGATGGATCTTCCATGTGGGCAAAAACGCGAATTGAGGTATCGCCGATCGCGGGATCGATCATCGCTCCGAAGAGAAACATCGCTGCTAACATATCCGCTCGCGGGCAGCGCCTTTGCTTTTGAGAAGGAGCCCAGACGAGCGGCTGGGGCAATCGGCCGGCTTCGAGACCTCATCTTTCCAGTCGGAGACCGCGTCTTCGGCTCTCTTACTGCCGAGCATATCAGTGCCAAGGTCGTTGTTTCTCCGACCTCGTACACTTTCAATACATGAACCGCGCCTCGAAGAACCGTATCGGATTCTGGAGACTAATACCGTGGAAGCAGCAGAAATCGAAGTTTCTAAAGGCATGACGAAAAATGTGTGAAGAAGCCTGCCGTTGAAAATAGCTCTCACGTTGTAAAAATTTACAAAAACCAATTTCTGGAGAATCAAGGAGACAAAGCACAAATCGGAAGTTTGTGAGGGGTAGTCGCGTAGGAAGAACCATTCAGAAGGGATATGAGAGGCGCTCATTCCAGACAAAAACAAGTCTTTTAAGTGGAAAATCGTTCAGGAAGCCAATTCGCCACGGAGTCAGCGCGGAGGACGTCAAAAAAGCAAGATTCAGCCAGCGGAAGATTCCACTGTGTACCACAATTTCAAGCAAAGATTCAAACGGTCCTGCAGGATTGCGCAGCATTCCCTACACTCAGTGCTATCCAGAGTATGGCGCACCGAAGATGACATTAAAGCAAGCAAGATGTGCTGGATGAAGAGGAATACATCGAGGTCGAAAACGAGGATAATGGAAAGCAGGACGAGAAAGGACAGCATCGGGGATCCTTCGCACTGTCCAATGCGTAGTCGGCTTATGGCTTTAGCTTCAGAAATCTGAATACCCGAGAGTGCACGAGGTCGAAATGCTGAATAACACAGTAAAGTGGTGAGGCTTGCTGAGTTTACCGCTCAAAGCCTACGTAGAAAGACGGGTAGGTCCAAGGAACCGTGAGAATTAGCGCACGATGGAAAGAGATGCTGGCTCTTTAGTTTGTTCCCACATTTTCACAATACGTTACTCAACTCATGAGCTCACTAAGATGTTTGAACGCGTGGTTATACACCCTTCCTCGCTCCTACATTACTGTAGGTGAAGTCTTGGGTTTGAAGACATGATCCCCACTTCCAAGCTACGTCAAGCAAAGAGTATGCAACTTTGAAAACGATAAAGAGTTCGTGGCTTCGGGACTCACGATGTGATGCTCATGATATGACCTACTTACAGTGTGGATACGCGTCGCGAATTCGCTTTGAAAAGGACGGTTGTTCCTTGGAAAACCGATTAGTATGAAGGACTCTCGTGTGGTTGCTTCCCACTCTTTTCACAGTCATGGCTTTCAGCTCAATCTCTGGCGGCAGTGTCACTAATAGAAGTATGCATATGAAGCTGCGGTGTTACCAGAGCGAGCGTTTCCTCCAGTAGAAGCTCTCCCTGACAAAGTTCTGTGCATTATTCCGACATGCGAGGGGTGACCGTAACTACTTACTCGCCCACTCTTTTGATGATTAGCTAAGATGTAGCGATGAAAAATAGGGGTTCAAGCTTAGGAAGACTTCATGACGATCTCTGGTGCTCGGACCCAAAGGTTCCTCACGCAGTATACGATCACTGTGTCAGCGCAAACGCTCCCATAAAGCGACGAGAGCGATCAGTGCTGCTGGCTTTGGTATTGTGACCTTGTGGTTGATAAATAATGGTAGTCATGCATTCTCTTTGTCTTCAGTAAAAGTCGCTTTCGCATCAGCAGCCTGAAGTTTTCATGGTTCTGCCCATTCCCTGCTCCCGTTCTCCTGCGCCATGTTTCGAGAACTACCTTTCAAATGCGCATGTTCCACCTCGTTCACGCATCGATTCAGAAATTCGAAATTAAATAGACGCGAACAGCTTTGATGACTGGCATTAATGCTGATCCGGGTGCAGGAAGCGACGAACGCAGCGCGCTCTTCGGAACACCACGGTCCCCCTTAGCACGTGCAGAAGTTGTCGAAAGCCCCCGGCGTATAAGTCCGGCCTTGTCCGAGCCTCTGCGCAGTTTGAATTTCGCGAATTCCCCTGGACGCCCCTCCATCACATCAGCGTTTTGTGTAGCTCAAGCACTTGACTGATGAGCTCCGTCGCCCACGTCTGCTGACCGAGACAAGTCACTCCCACAAAAGCCGTTACCATCGTGATGTAAAGAGTGTAATATTGTGAGCGAATTTTTCACCGGTTTCTGTGGTAAATTTTCCCCATATGTTGAGGAGCTGTGGTCCACATGTTTTGCTAGCATTTTTAGTGCGTCATTCGAAGGCCTCGATCCATAGACACTCAGCAATTTTTATGCCGTCGGAATCATGTGCCTCGCATGGCATAGTCTGAGCCTGCAAGAGTGCTGTCTGCACCAACACTAACTCATCAACCAACAGTAGAAGCTTTATTGAGTGAATAAGAAGAGGTGGAGAACGAGATGACATGAAGCCCCCCCCCCTCCCAGCTGTTCCGGGAGGGGCACGAATACCAATTCAGTAATTATGAAGTGGGTCTCAGTTGGGAACGCATTCAGGGTCCGACCCGAATTATTGTCAGCCTTGACAGCGAGGTACTCCACCCTGCTTTTGCGAATTCGAAACAGGACTGATCACGGAACAACAAGAAGGGAGGTCACTGAAGGATGTCGGTGAAAGCTGTGATGCTGATGCCGTCCTCAGTTCTTGCGAAGTTAGAATTTTGGGAATAATCTTCTATTTCTTCTGAACTCGGAAGCACACCAGCTGTAGCTCTCGGTGAGTAAATATTGCACCCTTCGGCTAATCTCTTCACCCACACAACTCGTTCGGTTCTACGGATATGCAGCAATGTGATCCTCTTGAGCTTGAGCAGTGGTTTTGATTTCCTATACCATTCCGCGCCATCGTGGTTTTCCGTTTATTTTTCACAGCACCCGGAGATTGTCTAGCAGCACCCTCTTCCTTTACAGTTAGTTAATTCTCTGCTAATAATGGAAGCATTCATCTAGTAGGTTTCGCTTGTTCTCTCCTAAAGTAGACGCAGCCGATATAAATAAATATTGATGTTTCTGGGAGGAGTGTACAGACTGCGGGTAACAAACGCTTTCGCCAAGGCACTTTGAGTGGTCTCCGCCTGTATTGCGTGGTTCACTTCGAAGTGATGGCCGTCCACGAGCCCTTTATCCACTTCTTATAAAACGGTTTACACGATGTCAAGTATGCTTGGAATGTTTTCTTAGAAGACTGTTCCATCAGTCGCAGTCCGCGTTGTTTATGTCCTTGCGCCTCGGGCGAGTCTGCATTTCCGAGCGATTCCTTTTAGACAGGCATGTCAACCGCTCTCCCATTCATCTAGCAGTCTGGAAGTTGAAATTCAAAGCCAAAGATGAAATCCTAACTGCGACATGCTGCCCTATCCCCACCGATGCGCCAAGGATTCAGGACTCCTTGCTGAACGACCCACCTGCACCCCACCTGGCTCCGCAGTTTCGTGTGGGTGGTTTCCGCATCGGTTTCAAGCCTAGTCAAACGCGGTCATGCGGTGCCCCCCCCCCCGCTTCCCGTGCGCTGCGTCATGAGCCACATGAGCCTTCCTCCGTTTTTTGTCCCTTTACTGCATCCTGCTCATGGTCGCCTTATGCCCGTCCGCCGCCTCTCACATCTCGAAGCCTGACAACTGCCGACGCTGGCTCGCTTAAGTAGGCCTGAAGACGCCCCTCGGAGGCGAATAATGTAGCAGCACGCAGATACTCATTCCGCTCCCTGTAGCGCCAGGTGCGCTGCAGGGAGCGAATGAGTATCTGGGCAACGTCTGCTGGTGAATCTCACGGCAGAAAACGACGAGAGTGATTCGTTCCTGACCGCACGTGAGCTATCCCTTAATGTAAGAGACTTGTCTTGAAACGCGTTGTCTTCCGATGTCCAAGGTTAGTCGGCTGAGAATGTATCGTCGCGTTCAGTAAAGTATAAGTCTTCAACCGTACTGGACAGTGCTGACATATCAAAATTCTAAAAAACCTCGCAAGCCTCTGGATGATCCCCTTCGGATATGTACAGGATGGTAGTATTGCAACAAAAAGTTGTTCGCATAAAAACGGTGAGAGCAGACCAGAAAGCGCAACTTACTTATGCATTAGGGATCACACTGTACCAGTGTTATGAACAGCAGCCGACTTCTGACTTACGGAGAGCCTTGAGATTTTGCAGATTGCTTCAGATCACTTCGTACGAAGATTTGTTGGTCGTTTCTTTCAAAAACGGTACCAACTGCTTCGTTTTTCTAAGCCGTGCAGTGCAGGGTTCCTTAAACGATAGATCAAAGAATATCAGAAAGTCAGAGTGAGAAATCATTGATGGCTAACCTTTGCTTGGGGAAAATTTTAGTGAAAACGTTTGAGAGCCAGCCCTACACGCTAGCAGATGCTGAATGTTCAGCTACCAATCTTCATGTTGGCCACTTCGAAACACAAGTTCTCGTTGATGCCGTTCTCGATGCACTCCAAAGACACTTCATTGCTCAGTGTTTGCCCGCTGCCTGTCTGCTTACTACGGCCTGCTGTGACGCAGTTGAAGTGTTGCTGGAATATCGCTTAGGTGTGACTTTCTCTAAACTCGGACAAACTGTGTTCACTCCGAAATGTGTCATCGTTCCCATCATCCCGTTCGTTGCCTCCTGGTTAGTGAAGCTCACCTCGTGCATGCCCTTCAAAAATCTGGAGTTTATCACTCAGCTGGCTGCCTGGAGATTACACTCCGGTGGCTCAAATGGCGTCGAAGCCTCGCTCAGCCTTCGGTGCACACGTATGAGACACTCGGCTTCTCGCGTTTGACACCGTAACGGTTGATGCACAAGCGGCTCATGGCACCCCCCCCCCCCCCTCACACGCACAAGCGTGAGCGGTGCTTCGCTCTCCACACTGCAGAGCGAAAGACGTAACGACTTTCAGCGACCATCACCTGCTGTAAGAGTAAGAGCTGCTCTAGAGTTTTGCGCATCTGAGCAGCCTCCACCGACTTAGCGTGAGGTTTATGCTCCAGACTGAGAAAATACGTCAAAGAACGGAGTAGCACTGCAACCCTAAAGCATCGTACAGGTCACGGCTTATCGTCTTCGACTAGAACGTCATAGCTGTTTTCAAGGAACTAAGGCACATTGGGGAACCCACTTATGTGAGACAAGATTTGAGCGTGTTGTTTTTGCAGCAGCGCAAAAATACAGATGTGGGTGTGGTTGACCTGGGCGTACCAAAATGGTGCAACGGAGCCAGTGGGTGAACTAATTGTTTATTCACTGTAGTCATCAACGGAACTATGTATTTGTAAAGCCAGCAGTACAAAGTTTTGTGCAGAGTGATCCTTCCGTCCGTGTTGTTAATTATTGCTATTAAACCTCACGTTCCAAAATGCGGCGAAGTTGGGGTACTTTCTACTAGGTTGTACAAAATTAATCTCAGTTTCAAGGTGTGTATAAATAAATAAGTTTTTTACCCTAAATCTTTCCGTCTCAGGGAAAGCCACACATACCGTTTGGTATACTTTCCTACAAAAAACATATGTGGATGTCGCTCTAATTTTTCTAGCCGACCTTTGCCAGGGCTCCGTCAAATCATGAATCGACGCGACTATCGAGTCATCACGCTTTTTGAATTTAAACGGGGGCATTCAGCGGCAGAGACATCCCGTAGCCTTGGCAGCGCTTTTGCGACGAACTGTCCTCGCGAACGAATGGCCAGGTACTGCTTCGAAAAATTCGCTTCTGGCGATTTTTGATCTCGAAGAAAAACAGGATCGCGTGCGCAGGTAGTCGATTGACTAATAACACTTCCAGGGTGTTAAAAAAGCATGATTGGGAGGTGTTGTTCGAAGCTTCTGCCAAGACACTTTTTCTGCCTTAACAACTGCTCTCAGACGGAACATGAGTAGCGGAACAACGCGTCGCAGGAATTTAGCATCTGACCACTACTTCGTTTGACGAGAATTCCTCTGTAGGGGTTCGTTTCTTCTTCTGCCAACGAGGTTTCGAGGTATGAACATTATCATTGGTTTGAGACCTAATGAGATCAATAACGAAGCTTCCACTTAAAAACCTCGTTGGCAGAAGTATAAACTACCATACATTGCGAGAATGTCGAGGTTTCAATATGAGGCAACATCGAACCCTTCTGTAGGTCCTGCTTATTCTTCTGTGCTCAGAAGCTCGAGATTTTCCAAGCATGAGGGCAGAAACATTGTCTGGCTTGCTCGATATCTGCCACTCCCGAGAGAATCAGGCAGATAACCCAGATTTAGTGAACTAACTCCACGATAATTCGACAGCACAGAAAGACGTAACTCCACTCGCTAATCTCACCACCATGGGGCAACATGGAGCAAATGGGGAGCACTGGGGCGATTAAATATACTCCCACTGCGCGATAAATGCACATGGCAGTATATCGTAAGCTCTCGCAGCTCGCACAAAGGAGTAAGCAGCAAGAACTCGCTTGTAATTGAGATGTACTGTGTTAATTTTTCATGGATAGATTTTTCACTCCGAAAGTCTCGAGAGCCTTTCGTCCCCATGATACATCCCCCATGCTCACCTTACCTCAAAGTCTGCACACCACTATGCTTCCTCCGGTGTTTTCCATGCGAAGTTACTAGGCTATTCCTTCTTTCAGCAACAAGGTGTTTCTTAACGCGAAGGTTAGCATACTGCAGGTTTCTCCGATACATAGCTCGCCGCAGGCTAAGCCCTCGAACTGGTGGACGACGCCTTTGTGCGCCTTTTCTGTTTTCTTCTACACAAGCAAACCGTGCTCACACAAATGCGGTCATGGATTGCGAACTGATGGTCGTTTGTTGTTGTTTATTGGGATGTCCAGTACAACACTCCGTCCAAACATGCTGCCAATAGATATTGGCGTATAGACGCTATGACTCTGGCTAAAATGGAACGAGGTGGGAGACAGAGTTTGTTACTATACGCGCTCAACCTGTATCTGTGTCAGTACAATACGCGATTTCGCCGCTGTTCGCACCCATTGAGAGCATATGCCCTACAGTAGAATCAGGAATAAGTCTATGTGTAAAATTATTAAACTATTATTATATTATTCACTCGGTTTAAAATTTTTAAAAATAATATTCTCATCGTTCTTCAACAACATTGAATGTAACAGCACAACAATCGTGGTCAAAGGACAACAACATGCAAAACAGCAACAGCTAACAACAACATAAAACATGTTTTGTTTCGCCTCTACCTTTATACAAAGTATGTCCACAATTAGTTAGCCCGAGGCTCATCAATGAATAAGGTAACTAATTAATTTAGTTATGAGTACAATACTAGGAGATAGATTTTTCATGTGTTTTAACTTATGTTCTAACAACTACATTTTGCAAATAAGATAAAGTTAACGACCTTGTTCTAACACAATTTCTTCATCAAAACAAAATAGAACCCTTAACTTAATATTGCCTCACTCAACACTACAGTACATTTAAAACCTTCGAACTATGTAATACCATACACGTAACGGAAAACTAGTGTAAATAAGCGTTTATTTTATTTTTATACTAGTGCTCCGTCACGCCTATCGGCGTGCTTCGCACTTGCGCGCTTCGCGCGATGTCGCAGTATCACTAAGCTAACGACAATCACATCAAGCTAGCTGCTCTACTTGCACAGCTTTTTTCCCTACCTAGGAGTACAAAAGGCTCGCAGTACGTACAGTATGACAGAGCAATCTATTGGTTCCTCACTACTGGTCCTCCCCTAGTGAAACCCCCATTACTGGTACTGGTCCCCATCAATGATCCACCCTTAACGGACGACGTCTTCGCCACACATGATTCCCCAGGAACATTGGACGACGTCTTCGGCACGTCTACCAGAATCCACAAACACGTTGAGTGAAGTCTTGGCCCTTTAAGTCCCAGGCACGTCATGCGACGTATTCCGCACGCCTTCTGTTCCCCTTGCGCGTAGAGGACATCTGGTATTCTCTGGTATTTTCGTGCCCCTAATTTGACCAGTATCGATTGATGGCGATCGATACTTCAAAAACAACTTCAGATTCGTGTTGAGCGACCTCGAATACCCCCAGGGCTCAAGTTTCGGACCGCCTGGACGACAACCACAAAAATCGATAGTCTGACGAATATCGATTGATAGCGATCGATACTTCAAAAACAAACTTCAGGTTACTTCAGGTTCGTGTTCAGCGACCTCGATTGTCCCAGGGCCGAAGTTCCCAGGCAGGGAGGGGGAGACGTCTGAGTATTTTTCGCTATTTTCGAGCAGTAATTTTCCCACCACCCCTCCCCCCCCCCCTTTTCCACACCGATTTCCCCCCCCCCCCTCTAATTTCTGCGGCGCCGCCGATCGATAGGGTGACTCATCGCTTAGCGCGTTATTATAAAGTATGATAATGATATCTTACTATATACAATTCGCTTAATCCGTCGGTCACGTTGTCAATCACGGAGAGGGGACTGAAGCCAAGTGATGCATACGACAGTGTGGCCCATGCCATCCGGGTTTTCTTCCAGCTTAACCATGGTGATTGCTGGCGAACTGATAACCTTGGCGGCTGATCACCCAAGATTACGAGATATTCAGCGGGCAATGCGTCAGGGTATGAATGGGATCAAGTGCAGAGCATAGGATTCAGAAGGCCTGCCGAAGACGTCGTCCAACGTGTGTAGGGATTCAGAAGACGTGCCGCAGGCGTCCAACTTGCGTAGGGATTCTAAGGAGACCACTAGAGGGGAGGGGGATAAGGGGATCAGTCTTTTCCCTCAATATCGTCCAATGTGCGTCGGGTTCCTGAATTCTCAATATGGGTCACAGAAGTCGTGGCAGATGTGTCGGGGTGCAGAGTGTCATAGACGTCGTGGCAACGTGGTGACACGTGATTCGGGACTGAGTAACACACGCGTATGCTTTACTCTCACTCCGTTAGGAAGAGTGACTATGGGATTCGGAGTATTATTGCGACATAAGCTGTGGCGACCAATACCGATTAATTTTAATTACGTTTTTGAGATTAAGCACCGGATTGGGACTCCCATGACCTGTTTCTCGACACGGCCAGAATGGGCACTTCGGAGAATAAATCGAGTACATGCGGTAGAGGATGGATGGGCTTTATAGGAGCAGTGAAGATTCTTACCCACAATATCCCGTTGCACTAATCTATACAGTGAAACTAGTTTTTTTTACTGTAATAAAAGTAAGTGTGTGGCGCAGTCGGAGGAGGCGCCGACTGTCGCCTGCACCCGATGCCAGCGTGCTGGTTTTCCCGCCCAGGCCAACCAAGGCTTCTATCCTTCCAGGGTCGGTGAATTGGTACCAGACTTGTCTGGGAAGGGTGAAGCACTGACATGTTCATCGGCCGGCCACCGCAAGTTATTATATGGCCAAATACGCACTCAAATCGCCTCCACGACATCCCGTAGAAGTAGAATGCGTGGCGCAGCCCAAAAGGGATTGAATAACGCCGTCCTTTATCGTTTATCCTAATAAAAGTAAGAAGGCGTAAAGAAAAAATGAGGGAGATTGGGGTTCTTCTATTCTCGGGGTTTGCGGGCGAAGCCCTCAGCCAGACGTTTGACGCCGCTACGCCGCTGAACGTCTGGTATTTTTTAATAAATTAAATACAAAATTGTAATAGATCTTTATGAATTTTAACTGGGAACTTACCACTGATTTATCGATGAAGTGATATTACTATTTTTGTATTTCTATCTTGTATTATAATTAAATGGTCACGCAGTACACGATGCTTTGTCGTGTATGGGCGGCTTTCATGTATCCCTGGCCAGGAACATGTGAGTAACCAGATCACCGCCATGGCTCAAACAACTAAACCCGCGCGCGAGCCCTCCGCGCGCCGGAGGTGGACTTCTACGACGTCGGTTGCATCCACCTCCGGCGAGGGGCCATCTAATCTCGGAGTTAAATTATCAGGCGTCATTGGAATCGGACTACTGGAAACGCCCTCCCACCTCGACACGGAAAATGCCTATTCGTCTGCACTTATAACTGTCGTTCGGTCGCATCTGAGCAGGATCTTCGGACACTGCTTTACAGAAGCCGCAACATCAAATACGACGTTATCGCCCTGCAGGAAACGAAAGGCAGAACGGAAACCATTAGAAGGACCGACCACAACGAGCTTCTCATTATCGGAGCAAAGGTGGACAGAAAGAATATTGGCGGAGTTGGATTTCTCGTCAATTCTCGTCAATTCGACACCACCTAATAGACTCTTATAAGATCATGAGTCCGCGAGTAGCTGTTCTTCGTCTGGAAACCAAAGCTCAAGGGACCATCTCCATCATAAATGGATATGCTCCAACATCTGCGGCCACACACGAAGAAAAGGAGAAATTCTACAAGCTATTCGAAAGGACTGTCAACGACGAGAAGAGCTACTACAAAGTTGTCGTTGGGAGCTTTAACGCTACCGTCGGTACGAATGATCACGACGAATGGAGGCTAGGACCACAATGGAACTTCCCCAAGGAACGAAACGGAGAGCGCCTGATAGACTTTCTATCCGCGTGCCGTCTCTACCATGGAAATTCTATGTTTAAGAAGCCTTCAAACTGACGATGGACCTGGGAAAGCCCAAATGGAGAAACACGTTCGGAGATCGACCCATGTTCTTACAAACAGACGCTGGAGTCTGTTCGACGTCTCCGTGCTGCCTTCATTTGACACCGGTTCGGATCACCGTCTTGTCCGTGCAAAGCTGACTCTCAAAAAGAGGATGTTCAAGCGTGACCTCATAAACCGGCACCGGTGAGGATCCCCACATTAAAGTCTGAAGAGTTGGAATATGCAATAAAGTCGTATGATTGGAATCTTCTTGAAGATCCATCGGAAGACTACGACCTTCTCCTCCAAAGGACTGTTGAAATTTGCTAGCAGCTCTTGCAAAGCCACATCACCGTCTGCTTCAAAACTCAACGCACATACGATTATGCTCTTGGGGCGAAGAAGGGCTGTCAAACTGGATCCTAATGCTTCTCATCTGGAAAAGTCACCATCTCGAGGACCTTTCGAATTGCAGTGAAGGAGTCCATTTAAGCCTACAGAAGATTGAAGCTGTAAGAAGCCGCTGGGAAAGGTTCAAGCGTAAAGCGTTGAAAACGAGATCTCTGCGACCAGAAGGCACAATGTCAGCCCTTGTGATAAGGATGGACAACGCAAACGTCTCGAAGAGCGATGGAGACCATAGTTCAAGAATTCTACACAGATCTGTTTCGTTCTTCCAGCACTGTCCCCAAATGCTTGATGCCACCAGCTGAAGAAGTACCTCCCATTCTGGAATCAGAAGTTGCTCATGCCATCAGAAGGATGAAGCCAGGCACTGCTCCCGGACCGGACGGCATTTCTGTTGACCTCCTTCGTGCGGGTGGAGTGCCTCTGCACACTTCTTGCCAAGCAATTCAACCACTACCTTTGACTTGGTAGGATTCCGGACTCATGGAATGAGTCGAAAACAGTTCTAATCTTCAAAAAGGTCAGCAGGAGAATATCAACAATATCGACCCATCAGTCTTCTCTCGGTTGTGTACAAGATCTTCACCAAGATACTGCTTAATCGTAGCGTTGCTTGGATGATTATCAGTCAGTGGAGCAGGTATGAGCGGACAATGGAATTTGAAACCCGGATAGCGGATAATTTGGCCCAAAAATGGCCGGATATAGGAAAAACGGATAATGAACAATCAACAAAATTAACACTAATTTTAAATCATTCTTTCTCCTTTAGTAGATTTGGAGTTATAATACTGTTCAGGTTACATGTCAAATAAGCCACTTTTTTACTTCTTATTGGTGCTTTTTCTTCAACGCGCGTGATAGCGCAGTTGGGGGCGCCGTCTGTCGCATGCTCTCCGACTCAATGTTCTTGGTTCGGATTTCCCCTCCAAGTCAACCAAGACTTCCACTCTTTTGAGCTTGATGAGCTGGTACCAGGCTCATCCGAGAAGAATAATGCACTGACTGTTCATATGGTAGCCACCGCAAACCGTTCTATAGGCCAAATGGGCATTCATACTGTCCCCACCATGGAAGTAGAATGCGAGGCGCATCCCGCCAAGGAATTGACTAACGTCGTCTAATATCCTTTATTCATATTTTTTAGTTGCAATAGAGTC